>CAMZMU010000063.1:42428559-43003118 GCA_947311845.1 Poa pratensis
TCGAGACATACAGGTAGAGTGGTTCCCGTTCCTTAGGTGCGACGAGGATCGGAGGGCTTGTGAGGATCCGCTTGAGATCTGTGAAGGCTGCTTCAGCTTCTGGCGTCCACTCGAACTTGTCCGCCTTCTTCATCAGTCGATAGAATGGTAGAGCCTTTTCACCCAGTTTGCTGATGAATCGACTGAGCGCTGCTACTCGTCCTGCTAGTTTCTGCACATCATGAAGCTTTGAAGGCCTTTGCATTGTGAGGATGGCCTGTATTTTCTCCGGGTCTGCTTCGATTCCACGGGCAGAGACTAGGTACCCTAGGAGCTGCCCGGCTGGAACGCCGAACGTGCACTTCTTAGGATTGAGCTTGATATGGAAGCGTTTGAGGTTTGCGAACGTCTCCCTCAAATCGTCGAGTAGTGTGTGTTCTTCCCTTGTGGTAATGACAATGTCATCACGTAGACCTGGACGTTGCGTCCGATTTGCTTTTTGAGGCAGTCCTGCATCATGCGCTGGTATGTTGCACCCGCGTTTTTGAGCCCAAAGGGCATAGTTGTGTAGCAGTAGACCCCGAGTGGGGTTATGAACGCCGTTTTTTCTTCGTTCTTGCTTCATCCTTATCTGGTGATAACCTGAGTAAGCATCCAGAAAGGAGTCGTGCGCATCCGGCGGTGGAGTCGACGATCTGGTCGATCGGGGTAGCGGGAAGTGATCCTTTGGACAGCACTTGTTCAGCGCTGTGAAGTCCACGCACATCCGAAGGATGTCTGTATGCTTCTTTTCTACGAGTACGGGGTTGGCCACCCATTGTGATTTCTTGATTTCCCTAATGAATCCTGCTGCGAGTAACCGGTCGACTTCAGATTCGACTGCGGTTCGCTTTGGGCCGGAGATTCGACGCATCGTTTGCTTGACTGGCTTTGCATCTGGAAACAATTGGAGAGAGTGCTCGGCGAATTCCCTGGGAATACCTGGCATGTCGGCTGGACACCACGCAAATATTTCCCAGTTCTCACGGAGGAATTCGACGAGCGCGCCTTCCTATGCGATAGGCAGGCTCGAAGATATGTTGACTGTCTTGGACGGATCGGTCGGGTGCACCTGATGCGACCTTGTGTCATTTGTAGCATTGAAGGATCTGTCGACTGCCAACTTCTTATGCTCGGAAGGAGTGTGCGGTCGTTGGTAATCGCCAAGTCGGCGAGTGATTCTTCCACCCCGAACATCTCGGAGATTTTGCTGAACTCGCGGTCGCAAGCATCGGACCTTTGAAAGTTTCCACGGACAGTGATGACTCCCTTTGGTCCTGGCATCTTCAGCGTGAGGTACGCATAGTGTGGCACCGCCATGAATCGAGCAAACGTCGGGCGACCAAGAATAGCATGGTATTGTGATTTCCAGTCGACGACCTCGAACTCAATCGACTCTGTCCTGAAGTGGCTTTTGTCCCCGAACGTAACGTCGAGTTGTATGGTGCCTTCTGGGCTAATTGCTTTGCCAGGAACGATACCGTGGAAGGTATTTGAAGATTTTGGGAGGTTTTCGACTGACCTGTTCATTTTGCGGAGCGTGTCCGCGAAGATGATGTTTATGCCGCTGCCTCCATCCATGAAGACCTTGGTCATGGCGTAGCCTCCTATTTGCGCGTCGAGTACCAGAGCCGCGTGCCCTGGTCGAACTACAGCTGGGGGATGATCCTCTCGACTGAAGCTTATGATGGTTTCCGATCCCTTCAGAAATTCGGCACGGCAGGAGGTGCCATGACAGCCATGTTCACCTGTAGTGATTAGCTTTTGCTGCCTGTTGGAGGGGCGACCCTTTTGTATCATGTACATCTGCCCGTGGGGCTGTGGATATTGATCATCTTCCGCCCGTAGTACGGGTTGTATGGCACCTGCGAGGTTTGCGCCTGGAGCAGGCTGTGGTGGTGGTTGCGGTGGCGGCTGTGGCGCCATGAGAGCGGGCACAGCGTTCGGCTGTGGTGCGGGTGCAGGCGTGGGCTGAGCAGGTGCTGGGCCGTACCTTTTGAGTCGTATCATGTAGTCAGTCGCCATTTGGTCGAATTCCCTGCAGTTCCTTAGGGTGTGATTGGAGCGTAGTTTTCCGTCGTCCCCCTTGAAGAGGTGGAATCTGCACTGCACCAGTCCCTCTTTTCCTCGAATCGCTACGTTTGCGCCATTCTTGCCTTTTGTAGCTGTCGCTCCGCTGCTCGCGATCTCGACTGTCCGTCGATCATCCGAGCGTCGATTGCTTCTATCTTGGTCTCCCGGGGTTGTGTGTATCCAGCCGCCATGAACTCGGGTCTGTTATCGTCGTAAGGACGTTTGGAACGTTTGCGCCTGCGATCTTCTCTGTATGAATCTCTGCGGCCTCGACTGCCGCTTTCGTAGTTGTCGCGTGTTGGGGAAGCACGGGATCTGCGTACAGAATCCTCTCCATCTGCCCACTCAGTCGCAACTTTGATGAGGTCAGCCAGGGAGGTTGGCTTTTCACGACCAAGTGCCTCTTTGAAGTCCTTCCTGGCGAGACCTTGTATGAAGGCATCCATGGCCCTGTCTTCTGACACTTTGCCAACCGAATTGCGTATTTCGGTCCACCGCCGTATGTATGATCTCAACGACTCGTCTGATCGTTGAGTGCATGTCCTTAATTCCTCGAATGTCTTCGGGCGCTCACAGAGGCTCGAAGTTTTTGATGAAGTCTCTGCGGAAATCGTCCCACGAGTCGTATGATGATGGAGGGAGCGACTTGAGCCAGTCGCGGGCAGTTCCTTCGAGCATAAGTCGTATGTACTGCATCGCCGTGGTGTTCGTGCCACGCTGGCATGCCACGGCGAGTCTGTAATCTTCTAGCCACCCAGAAGGTTCTTGGCGACCGTTGTACTTGGGTTGTTCGCCTGTCAACTTGAACCGTTTGGGCATCCGCGTCTCACGGATGCGTCGAGTGAAGCACAATGCTCCGCATGGCTCTGGTTCACGATCAGAGTATGAATCGCTGCTATAGGATCTTCGAGATCTGCTTCTGCTGGACCTGTGCCGGCGCGTGCTTCTCCTTCCTTCATCCGAGTGGTGGCTGCGACCACTGCGATGATGTGCTGCGTGTCGTGAGTCGACTATGTCGCGATCGCGATTCCTTGCTGGAGTTTTGTCTTCTGGCTGTATAGCCTGTGCCGCTAGAGCTAGCGATTTGAGTTGTTGGCGATGCAGGGCTGCGTTAGGGTCATTCGCCGGAGGTTGCATTGCCTTGAGGTAAGCACCTACGGAGAATAATGCACCCGCAGCAGTTTTGGGCACTGGGATTCCGTTAGCGTCCTCTGTCATGAACGACAGGTTACGGGTGATTGCTACCCTTTCATGTTCTGGAAGGCTTGCCAACCGCGACCTAGGTCGTGGGGTTGGTTGCATTGTGGACCCGAGGGATTGCTCCCTTCTTCGGGCACTCGAGAGGCTGGCTTGCCTTTTGCGCTCTCGAGCGTCGCTCGGTAGTTTTGCAGTCGAATTGACTCCTGCCAGTTGAAGTACTGGAAGGTCAACATCTCCTCTGGGGTGGAATTTGGTGGCATCATTGTGCACTCCTTTATGACTTTATCTGCTTTTGCTGCCATCTCCTCCGTGATTGTCAAGGTTGTGACCCCATCCGGCATGGTTACCGTGCATGGGAATTGTGCAGGCCTGCGAGCGGCTGCGTCTGCGGATGATTCTGCGGTGAAGGCCACGTAGACCTGATGGGGCGTGACCCGAGGACAGGTGTATGTGCTGTCGATTCCAGTCATGGACTCGACGTCGCCGTCGAGGCTCATGTCAGAGCCAGTGTTCATCGAGTAGATCTTCGAGGCGAATCTCGTTGTCGATGTTCATCGCCTATGCTCATCTCGGTGTTGGCGAAGCCATTATGGATTTCTGAGCGAGGTTGGTGTTGGTGAAGATCTCCGAGTCGACGTTGCTGTCGTTATGAATCGCGGGCTCGTAGAAGTCATCGAGGGAGATCCCGCAGTCGAAACTCTCGTCGAGTGGTAGGTTGAAGTCGACGTTGCTTGTGCGGTATGCTGATTCTGCCTCCTCGCCTTGGAGTTCCGTCATCATGAACCTGTCGATCTCGCCGGTCGACATGGTTGTTGCGGGCGAGCAGGCTTCAGGAATCGACGACGGGGCGAGCGCAGTCGACGGAGCCTCGAGTGCGCCCAGCCCAGTTGTTGCGGATCTGTCGAGTCCTGCGTGCCAAGATTGTTTACGAAAAAATTGAATGCTCCAACAGTTAACTCAAACCTGATTCAAGGCCGGAAAACGCCTCCTGAAGCTGGCGAGTGCGGATTGAAATTCATTGGAAGAGCAGATGCGCTTTTTGCAGGTGAAGCGGGCAGGCTGCCGCTTTTCGAGTGGATCGGCGAGTCGCCGTGTGTCGCCTGGATCGGCGAGTTGCTGTTTGCTGACATGGCCGGCGAGTTGCCGTTTGCAGATGAGATCGGCGAGTTGCCGTTTGCTGGTGTGATCGGCGATTTGCCGTTTGCTGTTGGGACCGGCGAAACTTCGAGTCCAGCGCTATTCTTTCCCACAGACGGCGCCACTTGACGAGGGGTAGACTCATCAAGACCCATGGTTAAGGTCCCTAGGTTATGAATATGGGGGAGAGAACGTGGTAGAGCTGGAAGTATCGTCGGCTGACAAGCAGGGCAAAGATTTTACCCAGGTTCAGGGCCCTCGTGTGGAGGTAACACCCCTACGTCCTGCCTGTCTGTTATTGCTTTGTGAATATGATGGTTACAAGGAGTCCCGGCGAGATGTCGATCTCGCTAGGGTTTTGGTGGCTCTGAAAGTCGTGGTCTGGTTCGATGGCCCTCCCAGTCCTTAAATAATAGGCTGGGTCTCGGGTGTTCGTAACCGACTCGATTTACAAGTAAGGAAACTCTAAACCGACTATTGCTTCGCCAAACTTGGAGGATACTCCATCTTCGTGGGCCTCCCTTCATGGGCTTCATGTAGGCTCTGATAGTTGGGCCTAGTCGATACGTGCACCAGGTACCCTCATGGTAGGGTACCCGATAGGCATACCCATGTCAACACGTGTCGCTTTGTTGTCTTGCCACCAGGGCCACTTTTGACAATAAAATTTGGAGGGGGCCAATTTTGACAATTGTATTGGACAAGGGGCTATATTTGTAAAAAACTCAGGTCTTCGAAGAACAATGCAGGACTTTAATCTTCACAAAGCTAGGCATGGTACGAACACTACTCTGATTCAGAAATTAATCCTAAGTTTTGATTTCTAAGCACCGAGAAATAATCTGGAAAAAACTAGCAACGCCGAACAGAGGATGCAGAAGATATAGAGCTGTGGAACCATGACGAAAACAAATGACGAATCAAATTAGGTTCCACTCTTCTACTTCTAGCTAGCAATCACATCACTAACTTTAACATACTCTGTCGCGTGCTACAACAGAAGATGTTTGCTACTCCGACGGCTACGAAGAGAAGAAGCGCGTGGTGAAGTTGGACGACGACGAGGAGGCCCGGTTGGCGTCGGGGGCGACAGTCCCGGACCACAGCGTCACCGGCGGCCGGCCATCGAAGAAGCCCGCCGCCGGCGGCGGGCACGCCAGCACGCCTAATGGCGGCAGCTTCCTCATCATGGACAGAGGCGGCGAGAACACCCCGTGCCCCTCCTCCGTAATCCCGCCCGGCGAGCGCGACGGCGAGGCTTCCGGCGTGTCGAACGGGGTGCCCTCGTACCCGCCGCCGGCGGCCGTGGCGCCCCGCTCGTACACAGGGTTGGAGATGCGCAGGAAGCCGTCGCTGTACGCGGAGGAGGACGAGGCGCGGCCGGTGGGCTCCGACGGAGGCGGCGAAGGTGACGGAGAGGGCGAGGAGCGGCGCGCCGGCGACCACCTCCATACGGCGGCCTCCAGCTTGGGGATGGCGAGGAGGAGGTCCTTGCGGCTGGACGGCGCGCACATGACGCCGTGCGCGTAGTACTAGGGCGGGGTGCTGGCGAGCGCCTCGTGCGTCGCCGTCGTCGTGGTGGTGGCCACCGACGCGTCGTCGGCGGTGTGCGGCGGGGAGCACGCCGCGCCGCCGCCGTGCTTCGGCCTCTTGGGCGGCGCCTCCATCGCCGCCTCCCCCGCGCGGAGGCGGCGGCGGCGGAGGTGGGAGCAGAAGAGGTCGGCGAGGAGGAGGATGACGATGGTGAGGAATACGGCCAGGCTGAGCGCCACCATGACGCTCACCCCCACGGTCAGCCCCGACATGCCGTCGGTGAACATCGCGGCGGCTCGTTCGCCAAGCTCGGCCTCAGTGGTCAGGTGGAGTGGCCAGTGCGTGTGTGCTCGCAAGTTGCCACAAGTGTTTCGAGTGGAGTGGACACTGGTCAGCTCAGTTCCAGTGGCAACAAAATACTCTCTCGTTTACAGCAGCTAGCTAGCTTAGGTTGCCTCCCATTTGTCTAATCCAGATTACATAGCGAGCCTAATCTACCTGCTACTCTACCTAATTGTCTCGTAACGATCAACTGCCATCGCCATCACCGAGGCGAGTCAGTACTTCCAAAGCTAGAGCCTAGTACACTCCGGGCCATAGATTAAGGTGTTCTTGTGTTCAGAAACCACGAGCTACAGTTACGATGCCCAGCCCTTTCGATGGCGAAGGGGTCCCGCTCGCGGCGTAGGGCAGAGTTGTCATCGGAACGGAGGTGACCACGCGAGGTGAGCTGGGCAAAGCGTAGTGGTGGTCGTGTTAACCGGTGTCTGCTCTGCCTGATCATCGGGCGTAGAGAAAGGAGGAGGACCGGCTGTGTGATTTTGGCGGGAGAGGTTTGCAGGTGCGCGTCCAAAGATTCTGTATTTTCTGCTGTGGGAGCACGAGTGGTTTCTTCATCATTAGAGGGACCCTGACCATTGACCGTCGTCCAGTAAAGTCATACTAACTCAAACCTTAGTCAATCTCCAAACATGCAGCCTTTTCTATTTTTCAGATGTCTGCACTTTGTGACAGACGCAGAGAGTTGGTGAAATTTTAGCCACGGTTGCTCAATATCAGTTGTGTGGGAGAGTAGTCTTTGCAACATAAGCCAAACTTGAGACGTTACACCGAGGTACGGTGGTCACCGGTACCGTTGCAAGTACGGGCTAGTGTTATAGACGATAGGCAAATAAACTATGAACAAAAGAGATCAAATCAAACGGGGACACAAGATTTAACGTGGAAAACCCTTCTAACAATGTAAGAGAAAAAACCACGGCGTTAACCAGCAAATCTTCACTATGATCGGGTGAGATTATAAACGCCGGACATTTACAACATGCGACTTATCCCAACCGGCGGGATGGTGATAAACTCTAAGTCGGCTGCAGTCCGATTCGGTAACAATATGTACCGTACTGCGGGGGCTCAAGCCTTCGGCGACGGGTCTCCCTCTGCTCCATCCGAAGTTAGCCTTTATCCAGTGGCAGAGGACCCCTGCGGGCAAGGTAGGGCGTCCGCCCGACCTTGATTTTTCCAAAAAAATTGAGTATGTGTGTGCATCTAGGAATCGGCAACAGATCTAGCTCGTCCGTGGGCAGTTTAACTTCCAGAACGTTGTTTTGGAGAAGAAAGAGTAATGGAACAGCTACGATATCTACTGGGCTGTCTTTGGGCCGAGTCTGAGGACCGCTGCCGGGTGCGTATTGATCGACTTGGACTGGCCCAACTAGCTCGTTAGTTTAGTTCGACCATGCAACGACCACAGTGACGACCGGTGAGGCAGGCTGGCAGCGACCAAGGACTAATCAGCGTGTTCATGAGCTTGTTTTTGGCTTCTCCAATGATGAATTGAGATGTATAATAGCTAGTGGAGCTACTGGTCATTACATCCCGGCCATTTTCTGAAACAAAATACATCTTATTTTTCCTATGTTATTTTTCTTTTTTCTTTCCTATCAATATGTATTTTAGCCGTGTATTGAGAGGATCATTATGTTCTCGCCCGACCTTAAGTTTGTTTCATCCTCCGCCACTGCCTTTATCTTTATATAAATTTGGATCACATCAAAATAACACTTAGTTGATGGGATCCCATGCCAATGCCAAATTTTGTAGTGGGCGTATCTCGCCAATCAGCGAGCAAAGCAGCGTGCGTGGTGATATGTGGTTTTGAGTTTGCTTGTATCCCGTCTCATTTCTCTGTTCGTGGCTATACATGCCGCAATCTCTTGGTATTTCATCCTTCTTAGTATTAGTTAGCCTTCCACTGGTACATCATAAGCTATGTACAACGTCGGACGCCTAGGTAGGCGCTCACATGAAAAAAAATATTGCCACAAAATTTAAACTGCCATCCAAGCATCCCATCGCGTCTTATGTGAACCAACGTTTTTTCTACAGAAATCATGGTCAAGTCACTACCTAAATTTTTTAATATAAAATGTTTTTGCAATTCAAATTAAACCGCCCAAATGTCTTATCTTTGGAAAACAGAGTGAGTAGTATCTAAGAAAAACCGTATTATAGGCTTTGTTTGGATGGAAATACAATATATTCGCCAAAAAATACTAGCGATTTCTGACTCCCGAGCTTCAGTTAATTTTATTTTAAAAAAATTAAAATCATGTTACAAGTTTTTTTGATGTACCACAACGATGTACATGCAAAATGTCAATTGAAATATTTTATTTTGAGTTACATAAGAAAAAGTAATATGAGTGTAGTGAACAATGCGTATTTTCACACTCCAAAAATTATCACATTTTGCTATTTTTTGTGTAGACCAGAATTTAAAGAATTTATCGTTGCGATTTTGCATGATTGTATGGTACTAAAAAAGCTTATATTGTGAAACAGAGGAAGTACGTCATTGACTATATCAAGATCCTTTTCAGATTAATTGAAACTTGGGAATATGTTCGAAAATTTTAAAATAAGGGGATCACTTGAACACGGGATCCAAAATGATTTTTGCTAAAAAAATGCTATACTGGTATTTTTATATCCCGGAGACGACCGAAAACCCCCAGCAAACAAAACATGTTCAGCCTTCGAATCCAGTCCGTCGAGTTGCCCGACGCCTTCGCCGCCCTCACCACCGCCGATGAAGTCGGCACCAGCAGCTCCGCCGCCGGTGCCCCAACCGCATCCAATCCGATCTCCCCACGCTCCAGCAACCCTCTCCCCTCCACAACCTCCGCTACAACACCTCTCGAGCTGCCCGGCGTAGCCTCCGCCGCGTCCGCGCGAAACCCTAGGATCCACCACACCCGCGGCGTCGTCCACCTCTACCGCTCCTCCTCTTCGTCCCCGGCTTCATCCTACGCCTCCGCCGTCGCCGCCACTCCCTCCTCCTCGTCCTCCTCCGGGCCCGCCCCTCCATCGTTACCCTGCGACTCTCTACTCCCGGTAACCAATTCCGCCCCGATTTCTTCCTAATTTGCTCGGTTTCGCGCGTACTCACGCCTTGGCCGTCTCTCGCAGTCATGGCGCGGCACCCGCCTCCTGGTGCTCGCAGTCCCAACCCGCGTCTCCCCGGACGACTTCGTCCGCTTCTGCGGTCCCTATGTCGAGCACGCCTCAGAGATTCGTGTCATCAGGTGAGTTTCCGGACACGTTTAGAGTCGATTGCATTTGATTATGCACACATAACACTTATGTGCACCATCGTGATCAATAGCGATGATGGGGTGGAGGACCGGTACAGCGTGCTCGTTGAGTTTGAGGATCAAAAGAGTGCCGACGGATTCTACCTGGACCTCAATGGCTGGAGGTTCTCGTCATCAGAGGTTGTAAGACTGTCAGTTGGTGTTAGTTGGTTTAGTGATCTTGTGTATTACTGCTGCTAAATTTGTGAAATGTGCTTGTTGTTCCATGGTGCAGGTAGAGGTGTGCCATGTTCTGTTTATAGTTGCTGTGCAATACACATCTTCAGCTGAGATTGCCGTCATCCCACCACTTGGATCTACTGAGCTTCCGACATGTCCTGTTTGCATAGGTGAGCTTGTTTTCATTCCATGTTTCTCATTTTTAGGCATAAACACGAGCTAGTATAACATCAGATTTGAATTTTGTGCGGAATACGCTTGATATTTTGTTATCTATCCATTAACTGGAACAAATTCATAACGATCTAATAAAAAGTTCAGGCACTTAAGTTATCAGAAACATGGTCGCTGAGTTTGATAAGCTCTGCAATCATTGACTTTATATCTTTTCCGAGTTTTAACGTCACAAAATCCACATTACCTGAGGACAATATTATGCATATAGAGTTTAATTTTGTCGCTCTTACAGCCACCTTATGGATGCAACCTTTTAAGCTACTAGGACTACTCCCATGTGGATATGCAAATCAAACTGTGGAATTGCGTTCGTGGTGTAAAAATATGGTTAACATATGAACTTATGCTGTTTAACTATATCCCGTACACAGCTATACACTCTGTCTACTGGAACCAATATTCCATCTCGTTGCCATTCTCACTTTTCGGAATTTGTTGGTCTTTGCTCGAAAAAGCCTTTTGTAGCCCGGGCTACCTAGAGCCCTATATTTTAAATTTTTCAAAACAACATTTTAAAGTTTCAAAAAATTCTAAACATAAATCTGGATCATTGACTTATGCTGTTTAACTATATAGTATAACATCAGATTTGAATTTTGTGCGGAATACGCTTGATATTTTGTTATCTATCCATTAACTGGAACAAATTCATAACGATCTAATAGAAAAGTTCAGGCACTTAAGTTATCAGAAACATGGTCGCTGAGTTTGATAAGCTCTGCAATCATTGACTTTATGTCTTTTCCGAGTTTTAACGTCACAAAATCCACATTACCTGAGGACAATATTATGCATATAGAGTTTAATTTTGTCGCTCTTACAGCCACCTTATGGATGCAACCTTTTAAGCTACTAGGACTACTCCCATGTGGATATGCAAATCAAACTGCGGAATTGCGTTCGTGGTGTAAAAATATGGTTAACATATGAACTTATGCTGTTTAACTATATCCCGTACACAGCTATACACTCTGTCTACTGGAACCAATATTCCATCTCGTTGCCATTCTCACTTTTCGGAATTTGTTGGTCTTTGCTCGAAAAAGCCTTTTGTAGCCCGGGCTACCTAGAGCCCTATATTTTAAATTTTTCAAAACAACATTTTAAAGTTTCAAAAAATTCTAAACATAAATCTGGATGTTGCTTATACCGGATCCTACACTTGTGCAAAATTTCTATCCGAAATGCTTTATATTTTGGGCTGTGTAAAAAAGACAAATTCTGACAAGATTTGGAGGTGTACTGTACACACATCAGATCTGTAAATTTGTCATTTTTGTGTAGCGTAGAATACGTCGTATTTCGGATTAAGATTTTGCACATTCGTAGAGTATATCCATGGCTATGTGCACATATTTTTTCCAGATTTTTTTAACACTTTAAAATTTTGTATTTTGATTTTTGAATGTTCAAAATAAAGAGCTACATGTAGCCCGAGCTACAAAACTCCACACTCGTCTTTGCTTTGTTATCTATCTAGCATAAGGTATTAAATGATCAGTCTGTTCCTTACTGTCTCTTATGTGTCAATCAGAAAGGTTGGATCAAGACATCAGTGGAATTGTGGCAACCAACTGTGATCATTCTTTCCAGTGTTCATGCGTTTCAATGTGGGTCAGTTCTTCTTGCCCGGTAAGGAACAATCTTTTTAATCAATGTTCACTAACAATCACTTTTTCCAGTGTGAAAGAAATTGATTCTTGTTTTTTACTTTTACACTGCACTGTCTACCATTGGAACTACCCATTTGGTTATAGTTCTCCTCTCGTGTTCACTTCTGACTTTGAATAGTCTTCCGTATGACTGTTTAATGAAGTAGTTCCATAGCAATATCCAATATTGAGTCATCTAGTGGCTGAGAGCCTGAGACCACACCGTGACTTTATTCTAAGTATTGAACGCTCGGAATCTACTCAGATTCAGGGTTGTTTGCAGATTATTAAATAAAACATTGTGCTGGCTGCTCATATGAATAAATTTCATCTTGGTGTAAAAAAAAATCAATGTTCACAGAAGCTGTTTGAATCTAATTATGTAACATTATTTGCTCTCACTTTAATTTACTGGATCGTAAATGTGCAAATGCTGGTTGATAACATATACATGCTCATTCCAGCACTATTACTGCATGTAAGTATAGAGTTAAATTGCCAGTGTATTAGCCTATTGGGTTTCTTCATAGTTTTCCTTTACTCATAGTTGTTTCCATTTCAGGTTTGTCAGTTCTGTCAGAAGCAGTCTGAAACTCCTACAAATCCTACATGTTCTGTGTGTCAGGCCTCTGAAAACCTCTGGATCTGTGTGATATGTGGTTTTGTTGGATGCGGAAGGTATGTTAACACTAGCTGACTAAAAATGTTGCTGTCATGACTAGACAGCCACCCCACTGTCCCAGTATCTCAAGAATTAAGCATGTCACACTTATTTATTGTGATGTACTGTTGCACTCAATATCAAGCTTGCTCAATATAAATGAGGATGAAGGGAAACCTACATTAGAGCTTAACTATATCATCACTTCTACTTCTCCTCGACCTTTTAATTCGTTTTTTTTATGGAGTTAAAACTATTCCCTCTGATCCGAAAAAAGAGTCGCAAGGTATACATACGAGTTATACTGGTTAGGTTGTTTTTCTACGGCACTTTTAATGGATCGGAGGGAGTATTTCCTTTTGACCATTTTTATCTGAACTCGCGGGCAAAGCTAGACAAAAATTCCTATGAGGTCAGCTACTCAGCTCCATTGCGATGGGTTCATCTCTGTAGATAAACAGTAATTTGTACATATTTAATGAATAATTTCCTTAAATCATGGGCGTTGACACTTTACACCATTGCCGATGATTTGGCTCCGTCCTTGTCTGAAATCGTAGTCACTCTGCTATGTAGTATGTTACAGCATTACCATGAACCCATCGCAATGATAATCACAAAAAAGGAAAACTACATTGGAGGTTAAATATATTAGTTCTACTTCTGTCAATCATGCCCAATCAACTTTCCCTTTATTTGTTTTCCCATTATACATAGGTATAAAGAAGGCCACTCAATTAGGCACTGGAAAAGCACTCAGCACTGCTATTCTCTTGATTTGGAAACTCAACGTGTTTGGGATTATGTTGGTGACAGTTATGTTCATCGGCTTAACCACTCGAAAAGCGATGCAAAACATGCTAAGGTCAGTTCAAAGTGTGAATATCCTGGGGGTCATTCTGTAAACTGCTCGTGCAACGATGACTCGGATATGGGTGGAGTTATGTTTAGCAGCAAAACAGACACAGTAAGAGCTTTACGTTTTTTGTTTTGATTATATGTAACATTATCTTGGTAATCTTGTTCCTCAAAATCATGTGCCCTGCTCTTCTTAACAGATTGTGGATGAATACAACCGTCTTCTAGCTAGCCAGCTTGAAACTCAGAGAGAGGTGCTGTCCTTTCTCCTTTGTACTATTTTTGTACGGTCATTGTCAAAAGTGTTGTTCTAGAGCTTAGCATATAGTTTTGCTTGGGGATAACATTTGTTATACAGTGGGCAATGAAACATATCTGATACATTTATATGCCCATGTTCATATTCACAGTATTACGAGGCTCTTCTGTCAGACCTTAAGAAAGAAAGGGAACAGAACATTTCTGTTGCGGTGGATAAAGCTGTAAATGATAAGCTTGAAGAGATGCAACTTAAGCTTGAAAATACAATGTTGGAGAAAAAGAAAGTTGCAGAAGTGAGCAACTTTAAATCATTTATCTTTCAGTTATTATAAGCACAGCCAGCTTGGCTCTTGGCATTACTGATGTCTTTGCCTTACCCTGTAGATGAATGAAAAACTCACGAAGAGCCAGGATATATGGCGTCAAACAGTAAAAACAATAGAGGAAAGGTATGTTTAATTTCCATGTATCAGTCTAATATATAGGACGTTTGAGTATACTTTCATATGAACTCCATTCTAAAATACGATAATTTTCCTGTATCCTTTTTATAAATCATTAAATCTGCACTCACAGGGAGAGATCACAGTTGAGGCTGAAGGACGATACTATTCTTGACCTGGAAGAACAGGTGCTTATAATTTTCATTGCCGTTGCACATAAATGCTCTACCTTACTGAGGAGTTTCAGTACAAGGTGCATTTGCTAACATGCCCTATGTAATTCCTGTAGATAAAAGACTTCAAGTACTCGATTAAGTTGCAAAAATCGATAGAGAAGAGTGCACACGCTGATGATCTCAAAGGTGGTATGCTGGTGCCACTGGCCATTGAATCAGACTCTGGAAAGGGTAAAAGATCGTCAAGAAGCAAGAGGAGGAATTAGCGGCAGCCATGAGCAGTATTGATGCTTCCAGTATTTGCTGTATATGCAATTTTCCTGTTTGTAACTAGCTGATATAGTTGAGACTTTGTGTTAGATGAGAAGTGAAGGTTGTTCCTTACTGGTAGTTTTTCTCAATGATGCACTCTGATACGTTCGCTGTAAAAGAAATTACAATCTTATCCTACAGAACACTTTAAATACAGTTTGGACATTGTGTAGAAAATATAACCGAACCAAATCCTAGGGCTGTATTACATATACATACCCTGTGCAGTTTCAGGAAGTCATGTCAATGTATGGTTACACAACTTCACAATCTAAAACTACGCCACACTTTTAAATGTAGAGTTTCAGACTATCCATAGTTTGCATTACATATCAAGAGTGAAATTTTAGACAGTAAGTAGATGTATGCCTTCGGACAGGCTACAGCTTGAGCATTACAGACCTACCATATCGATGGCAAAACGAAAACCCGACGGTGACCCAAAATGCCAACACAAATGCTGCAACCGTGATCGCGTATAGAACTGGGTCAATGGGTGTCTCCACATCTTTTCCCGCCACGGGATCTTGACCGAGAGCACACATGTTCCTCTGCATAATCTTGTGAAGATTGTTGTTGGCTAGGTAGCTGTCCATGCTGAATGAGCCGAGCTGTCCAGAGTTTGGTATGCAACCTGACAAGTTGTTGTATGCCACAAGAACACTTGCAAAAATGATAACTGGTTCAATTGTGAAGGTATTGGTCCACTCAGTTGATTGTGAGAGAGATCTAAGCTTTCTATCTCCTCCATGCCGCCAAAGGTTGCTGGGATTGGGCCAACAAAGAGATTGTTGGACAGGTTAAGCGATTTGATATGGCTCAGATTTCCTAGCTCCCAAGGAATTTCTCCATCTAACATGTTTGCGGATAGGTCGATGCCAGACATCGAGACGAAGAAACTGTGACCGTATGTGTAGAGATTCCCCTTGGTAGCGAAGCTGAAGCCGCTCAAGCCATAAAAATTACCGTAGGAGAAAGTCATGAACCCATCGACTTGCTTAAAAATTTGGTCATCCGTGTCACCTTTGAAAGGGATTTTGCCAATACATGATGGTAATGAACCTGAAAGCTTGTTGTGTGACAAGTCAATTATCCTCAAGTACAGGAGTTTGCATAGGTTTGGAGTAATCAGCCCTTCAAACTTATTTCCGCCCAAGGAAAGTAGCCTAATTTTATCAAGATAACTTAGCCAATACAGATTGCCCGTGAACTGATTGTGTCTGATATCCAAAGCAATCAAACTTGATGTGTTGAATAAGGGATAGGAGAAATCACCAGATAAGAAGTTTCCAGACAGGTTAAGAAAATTGAGCACTGTAAAGCTACAGTTTGGTATTGACCCTGTAAGGTTGTTACTCGATAGATCTAAAATGAGAATTCCTGTCAAGCCACAAATTTGTGGATGAATTTTTCCAGATATACTGTTGCCAGCAAGATTGAGGACCATCAAAGAAGATACATTCCAAAATGAAGCGTCAAGTTCTCCAGACAGCTTGTTATCATGCAAATCCATGACTTCTAAAACACCTGACAGATCATGGGGTATCGACCCTTCAAACTTGTTACCATCGAGGCACAATTCCGCTATAGTGGACAGATTATTCACCCCACCAAAAATCAGACCACCAAGCTTGTTGTTTGAGAACTTCAAGATCGTTAACATTTCATAAGTAGTGAACACACAAGCTGGAACTTCCCCTGAAAGATTGTTGTTGGATAGATCTAAAATAGATATGTCGCTGATCTCGCACAACGACGTTGGTATGTGACCAAAGAAGTTGTTAGTAGAAAAATCTAAAATGTTCAAACTTGGAAACATTGAGCTGATGTTGGCCGGCAGCTGTCCTGCAACATGGTTCATGTGTATATTGAAAATCTCGAGAGAAGATTGGGTATGCCATACTGGATCCAGCAATCCAGTTAGCGAGTTGTTTCCAAGATTTAGATCCGTTAGTACTGATTCCTTTGTAAACAACCAATTGGGCATGTTACCAGGCAAATTATTGTTGGACAAATCGAGAACCTCTAAACCATGCTGTGTGTGCAAAAACTGTGGTTCTGCAATAATGCTCTTGTCAAGGTCACAACCAGAGAGCAATAGCTGATTCAGTTGGAACAGAGGTGTCCATCCAGTAATATTGACATCAACTACTAGGTTAGCATTATCTGAGAGGTCTATCTCTTCCAGTTTTGTGAGTTTTCCAAGCCAAATGAAAGAAAGTGTACCACTCAAATTGTTTTGAGAAAGGCGAAGAACTTGAAGGGACAATGAAAGATTCGAAGACGAGTTTATCATAATATGCCCTCCGAGATAATTTGCCGAGAGATTCAACACTTCAATATGCGGAAGGGAAAACAAGAATGCTGGAATGTCTCCGCTGAATTGGTTGGAGCTTAGATACAACTCTCGTAGGTCCTGGAGATTTTCAAATGCTGTGAACATAGGAAATTCATGCAACAATTAGAAGCAATGGAAAAATTAATTAATTTTACTCATATAAGAAGGAAATATTGATTTGTACCTTGTTCAGTAGGAAGAGCTCCACTCATGTTATTGCTGTTGAGGTTTAAGACTTCAAGTGGAACTTGTTCCGAAGAGAAGCCAATAGGAAAAGATCCCTCAAAATTATTTCGTGAGAGATCAAGTAACTGCAGGCGAGGAAGTTGAAATAATGACGCAGGGAGAGATCCGCTGAATTGGTTGCCATGCAAATCCAAGTTCACAATGTTTATAAAGGCTGCAATGCATGCAAGTTGTACAATTATTATAGGTGGCATGGATGGAGCTATGAAACATGAAGTCACTTTTCCGATATAGGTAAGAAATTTTATTTTTCTACCTTTCACCTGCAGAGTTCCATTGAGACAATTAACGCTGAGATCTATGTCTTCAAGTGAAATTGGTCGAGAGGATGAACTAACTGGAAGATGTCCACCAAAGTTATTTTCCGAGAGATGTAGAATCTTTAGGCGAGGAAGTGCAAATAGAGATTGTGGGAGGTTGCCACTGAAGCAGTTACGAGACATACGCAATTCTTGCAGGTTTCTGAGATTTCTAAAAGCTGCAAAGTGTGTCGGGGTGCAAGACGATTATGGACATGAAATTGTTGACTTGTTCCATCGTACTCCTAGCTAGTCTCCTAGTATAAGCGGTAATATTTGTACCTGCGCTCGGAAGACCTCCTGTCATGTTGTTATCGTTGAGCGCTAAGACTTCCAGTGAAACAATTTCTCCGATAAATTCTGGGAAACGCACTCCTCCCCTCATAGTGCCACTGAGGTCGAGATATCGAAGCTTGGTTAGTCCAGCAAACCCTGTAGGCAGGCGATTTTGTTTGTAAGAGCTATGAGAATAAGAAGTGAGCAGGCACAACTAGTGTTGTATAGAATTTGGAGCATACATGCGTACCTTCCGAGCTTAACGAACATAGATCATTGCCTGATAGATCTAGGTACTGAAGCTCATGGAATGAAGAAAACACCGTCGAGTTTAAATGCCAACAATCATATTCATCTGTTTGATATGCATTACCAAGGTAGAGCTCAGACACTCTTTGTGTGATATTGTTGCATTTCACATGCTCCCACGCGCAACAATCATCATCACGATCCTCCCCCCATGAATCAGGCACCGCCACGGAGTGGGCCCTTGCCAGAGAAGACCAGATTTCTAGTAATGCAGCCCTCTCATCTGCGGAGCAGGCAGAGCACAGGTCAATCATGGACGGTAACAGCAGAAATACTAGAACCAAAGGCAACGATCCCCATCGCAAACAGCTACCCATATCTCATGATAACATTTCCCGTCTCCTGCGTGCGCACATATATCACAATTAGGACCAAGTGGGGGAACAACTTGGCACTCATGGCCGTTTAGTTGGACCAAGACTCCGACAGATAATCTTGTTGAAAATATCATTTGGGTGCGTTCGCCGCGTGGGTGGACAGTTAGTCACATTCTCACTACAGCACCCAGTTCTAGACTTTACTTTTTTATAAATCTTTCACAACATCATATGGGGCCGGGATACCAGGCTTGGGAAAAGACAATCTGAGTAATGCTGGCGCATCTACTTAGCAAATTTACGAACCAAATCGATTGATTCAAAAGAAATCAAACGAAGATGCATACTTGGAAACAGAAGCGGGGAAGGGATTGAGCAAGCCCGCAGCTTACATGGACACTACTCCGTAGTCGCAGCCCGGCATCGATTCGACACCGCCGCCATGTGCCATGGCTCGGTCGGAATCCAGTGGCAGAGCCGCCATCTAGCCTTCCATGACCGGCAGCCGGAGTCTCAGCCGGGGTGGCTCGCTTGCCATAGGGAAGTTGTGCGTTCCTCGTTCTGCCGACTGCCCGGATTTCCCCACTTGCTGGTGCCTCCGGTGGGCGGCGAC
Source organism: Poa pratensis (assembly GCA_947311845.1). Classification (NCBI taxonomy): domain Eukaryota; kingdom Viridiplantae; phylum Streptophyta; class Magnoliopsida; order Poales; family Poaceae; genus Poa; species Poa pratensis. Next base: position 42,447,331 of record CAMZMU010000063.1, read on the forward strand.
GGCAGAAGGTGGCCAGCATCCGCCGGATTGACACCAGGGCCGGCCGGTGAATTACTAATTCCTGGGCTTGCTGTTACCGACCATAGTTGGGCTTGGTACTGCAGATCATAGCTGGGCCACCTTTTAATTTTGCTGGTCCAATTGGGTAAGACTCGTACGCAACGCCGCTTTGGCCCATACAGCAGACCACTTCCCTTTTTTTGCCTTAAAAAATAAAACTATGTTCATAACCATCGAAGAAAATGTTGCACACGGTCACAGGAGCGGACAGGCTCTGCATTTTGTACCGACGCGTTCGATGTAAATCCTCCCAGCCACATCCTCGCGTTCGACGCACTGTGCGCCCTTCTCATAAGGGCATGTACAATGGTAGGAAAGACGCGCCTTCTCTTAGCCGTCCACGTCATTTAGAGAACACAAAATTATAAGTTGTACAATGCATTATCTCTTATTGTCATCCCTAATAAGTAATGAGAATTAATTAAATTTTAGTAGGAAATTGTAGTTCTAAGAGAAGATAAATGGTACAATGGTGAAATTAGTCTTCTCTTATTTCATAAGAGATCATCTCTTAGCTAAGAGAAGACAGTCTTCTCTTTCTTCATTCTCTCTCCTCCAACTAGACAAATATCCTACGTGTCAACGTTAGGAGAAGGCTGACGTCACCCTATTGTACATGTCCTAATAAGATAATTTTTTTATCGTCCCTAAAAAAAAGATCATATTTTTATCGCTTCTCCGCTGGCAATTTTTGTGTCTCTCTATCTTTTAACAATCCTAGGTTCCTACGTACAAAACCTGCTGAGATAATAGCATTTAGCGATGCTCCTATACATATACGGCTCGATCTTAGACGATTCAGCAAGTTGTCCATCGATATCGATCCACCGTGACCAGCATCATGTCGCTCCACACACCGTCTCGGCCTCAACCATTGCCGCCACGGGCGGTCGCCGCATCCTCAAGATCAACAACAAAACTATGCAGAAACCAAGCTGCTCTAGAACGGCGCCGCGTCGGCCTCGTCGTGCGAGTTCTCGCCCCAACCCCGTCCACGCCAACATCTGGTTCACGCTGGTGCCCCCTGATGGTCACGCCAAGCCGGAGCCAGCTAGCGACGCGGCTCTGCGTCGCGTTCCGGGCGGTCTTGCATTTCTTCGCCGTCCAGCTGCTGGAGAGGTCAGGCCGTTAGGGTACCTTGCGGACGACTGCTTCGCCGTCCGGTGCGACGGCGATGTCGTGGTTGTAGAACGATAGAGAGAGAGATGCGGAATATGTTGGATGTATTATTGAGCCTCGGGGGCGAGTATATATAGGCGTACAGGGACCATCTTGGAGTACAAGACAAGACACAAATTCTATCTCTATCCTAGTCGGTTACGTACCGCACGTATACTCTAACACCCCCCGCAGTCGTAGCGGGAGCGTCGTGAACAACATGAACGACGTGGACGGTCAGAGATAAACCGAAGTAGACCCAGAAGGCTGACACCCCCCCCCCCCCCCCCCCCCCCCCCCCCCGCAGTCGTAGCGGGAGCGTCGTGGTCGATGTCGCGGCGCGGATGCTTGGACTGGAGAGGAAGCAGATGAGAGCTCAGGCGAGGTGGTAGCCCTTGTGCCGATGTCGAGGGAGCCGAGAGCATGAGGCGATGCCGAGGTCGAGGTAGCCGTTGCGAGGAGATGCCGTGGTCGATGTCGTGGTCGGAGATGCCGGTGTCGATGTAGCCGCACATGAAGCCGCGGGCGCGAAGAAGGCGCCATGGTGATGATGACGGAGACGCGTCGAGGGCAGTCGTCAAGGAAGTCGATGCCGAGGTCGATGCAGTCCGAACCGTCGAGGATGATGTGCAGCCATAGTTGTGCCAGAACTAGGCGCACGCCGGGGGCGTAGGCATACTACGGTTTTGCCAGAACCGGGTATGCAAGAAGAATCGTCGTGGACGCGGTCGAGGCAGTCGTAGGAGTCGATGCCGAAGAAGACGTTGTCGATGCCGATGAAGACGAGGCGCCGATCCGAGCTTGCCAGGCACGGGGACGCGTCGGGGACGAAGGCACGCAACGGTGTTGCCAGCACCGAGCATGCGTAGAGCGGGACCAGTACGGTGTCGTGCCATGTCGGTGATAGACTAGCAGAGAAGGCTCCCGGACGGTTGCGAGGCGCAGAGCGGCGAAGACGGGGAAGAGCCGATGCAGTCCGCGGTTGTCGGAGTAGACGCGAGGGTGGATGATGGCGATGCCGAGGAGGCGGCGTATCCGGGGTGCAGGCGCTACCGAGGAGGCGTTGCCAGGCGGTGGCGATGACGTTGGCGACGAAGTTGTACTGGACGAGGACGAAGGTGTAGGCGGCGAAACCAGCGGCGGCGAAGGCCGTGCAGGTTACGTGAGGAGGCGCGGCGGCGGTACACGAACGTGGCGATGAAGAGCCGACAGCTTGACGAAGACCATGCGCGGACGGCGGCGACCCGCGTCGTGGGAGCGACGCGGTGGTAGCCTGAGACGTCGGTGCGCGGGGACGGCGAGGTAGACCGCGTGTAGCAGCACTACGGTCCGGGGGGGACGACGTAGCTGCAGTGCGCGAGTCGGTGCAGCGGCTTGAGGCCACCGGCGACGTACGCACCAGGGAAGGCGCGCTCGAGGCCGGAGGGTGGACCAAGGCGGCGGCGCTGCGGCCCGAAGGGGCGACGCAACGGCAGCCCGTTGCTCGATCGGTGGTAGGCGTGCGTACTCGATGACGATCTTCACGGGATCTGCGGAGGCGCGTGCAAACGGCGGATCAGGCCGGTCGCGTGGCCAGTGTGGCGACGTATCGCAGGCGAGCGGGTGATCAATCCGATCGCCCGCAAAGTCGGGGACGCTGCTTGATGATGAGGTCGAAGGCGCAGCAGACCAAGGCGATGACGAAGATGGTGCAGAAGTCCCGATCGGAGCAGGCGGCGATGGTCGGCGCCGGGTGACGGGCGGGCAGATGCGCGGACAACGGCCATGCAGGCCGCCGCGTCGCGCTAGACCGCCATGTCGGAGAAGACGCCTTGTGATCGCGCCGGTGTCGGAGTAGAGGCGCGCGAGGATCGACTGGCGGTGGGCGACGCAATCCGATCTATGATCGGTAAACGAAAAGAGAGAAAACCGATCAAGAGATCGGAGGAAAAGACTTACAGGGCAGCCGATCACGGATCGGCGGACGGACCCTGCGTACGGGGTGCGCAGCCCCCGGCGGAGATCATGGAGATCGACCTCCCCGGGGGCAGCGCGGCGGAAGCGTGTCGACGGTCTAGCGTAGCGCCATGGGAGGCGGCGGCGCTAGGGGTGGGAGCGGCGGCGGCACTAGGGTTTTGGCGGCGGCGGCTCTAGGGTAGGATCGATTTAGACTGATACCATGTAGAACGATAGAGAGAGATGCGGAATATGTTGGATGTATTATTGAGCCTCGGGGGCGAGTATATATAGGCGTACAGGGACCATCTTGAAGTACAAGACAAGACACAAATCCTATCTCTATCCTAGTCGGTTACGTACCGCACGTATACTCTAACAGTGGTGTCGTCAACGTGTTGCGCACGATAATTACAGGGATTTTGCCACTGCCTAAAAGAAACGATGTCTTAATTAGAAAAAAAACGTCCAACTCGCTGCAGAGCTACATGAATATTAGGCGTCCTGAGCAGCTCGGCGTTGCGACGGCGAGCACCGTGGCGGTGGCCGGAGACCCGATGACGTGAGTTGCTGCCTTTATGCCGACAACGAGGTGAACAGCCGCGGCCCAGTCTTCAACGCCACGTGCCGTATGACTACGAGGACGAGGTCACGGCGGACGCGAAATTGGCACTGCAAAACCAAACTTAAATAAACCCAATCACCCCCGCCCACGATCTCAATCGCTATGCCCGGCCGACCCCAGGCTCTCGCTGATCCGTTCGTATGGAACAGCTAGCGCGGGTTCTCGTGCATGGAGCGTCGCCGGCCACAAGAAATTCGCTGCCTCTCGATCTTGTGCTAGCGCTGCCCTTGCAGCAGGCTTCGTTTTAGATTTGTGCTCCTACGTTCATACACTGGTGAAAGTCTACAGAAATTCAGCGATGGACCTGGTGACACAGAAGCTGCATGGTGACCAATGGAATCGTTAGCAGTATGGTGCTGGTCTCGCTGGCTGAGGCTAGGATGCAATTCCCTTATTTGTCAGTAATTAATTGATAATTTCTTCAAGTTTCTACTCCCAATTGCAACTAATTGCTGAGGTTAAATAATGATATGTGGCTCAAATAGTACTTTTTTTTCAAATAGTAAATATATTTGTTAACTGATTCCTGATGTACCATACTAACTGGGCTCAGAAAAAAATGTGTGGATCCTGACCCTCAACCCAAATTGGTGTACCAAAGATGTATAACCCTTGTCGAACGTTCTTACCGACAATGGCGACCCTTGACCCGTGACCCCATTCCTCGACCCGGACAACCCGGTTTTATGGCAACTATGACGGAAGCAGCGCAGTATCCACCGTCGTTGTTGTGTACCTAGCCAGGAACTCAAAAGCAGTCGCCGCCGTCGTGGAGCTTGCCAGTTTACTCACACCTAGGACGTAAGAAACGATGTATTCTAGCCGGGAGCTCAAAATCCGTTGCCACAGTTGTGGAGCTCGCGGGTATGATTGTTTGGGTTAGCACCCTTGTAAATTGCTTTCATTTAATTGTGAAAACGTGCGTTGCACGTACATGCATGCGAACTAGTATAGTTAAGCCAACAAACTTTGCATCACAGAAAATATCTGTCATTTGTTCCAAAACTGAAAACTCTGTACATGCTAATCAGGTTTTTAATAATACTACCTCAATGGGCTAAAATTCCATATATATCACTGATTTTTTCTTAGTACAATTCCATGTATCTAGCTGAAGAAAAATAGTACATACAGTTTCATAATTCATATATCGAGAAAATAGATATAAACACCCTATTAACTATTGTATGTGAACATCAAATTCCACAAGAAAATGGTAAGTACCTCAGCTGAGCTACATTCAGCATGTGTCATGTGAAAGAAGTCAGATACTGCTTTTTTTTTGGGACACGTTATGAATATAGATATTTGCAAATATTTGGTAAACTAGTATATACATTTCATGAATCAATCTAAGTAAAAATACGTCGAGTACAATCCAGCAATCGTGGGATCTTAAAATAAAGTCCTGCATGTTAACTAGCCGGTTGTTCTGACTTTGTTTCCTTTGACACTGATACATTCTTCATAGAAAAATTAAAACCAGCTATTCATAGAAAATACGGAATTTGGACATCATTTCTAAAAAAATACAATCAAATAAATTTACACTGTTTACATTACATACCCACAATGAAATATCAGGAAGTTCTGTGTATGTACATCTCTCTAAGTACTAAGCTCCCTAGAAATAGAGCTCCATGGTTCCTCCACGTGTCAACGTTTTATTGGGTGCATAAGACCAATGTAGAAATAAATATTATTTATACATTGAGATGAATACACAACTCCATGGTTCCTCCACGTGGCAACCTCATTGGGTACATAAGATTAATGTAGAATTTTTTTTTGTCCGTTTAGATAAATACACAACTTACTTTTCTATCTGCGCACGAAATTACGGTGGTGCCCTTTTCTTAAATTATATTCAATAGCTGCCATAAAAATAAAAATCTAAACTCCCAAGAATAGAGCTCCATGGTTTCTCCACGTGTCAACGTTCTATTGGGTGCATAGGACCAATTTAGAAATAAATATTATTTGTTCATTGAGATGAATACACAACTCCATGATTCCTCCACGTGGCAACCTTCCATTGGGTACATAAGATCAATGTAGAAAAAAATATAATTTGTCCATTTAGATAAACATACAACTTACTTTTCTATCTGCACATGAAATTACGGTGGTGCTCTTTTCTTAAATTATATTCAATAGCTGCCATAAAAAGTGCATAACTCATTCTAAGTCATTTGAGTCATAAAAAATCTTGCTCCAACAGCTATCTTTAATGTAAATTTTTCCAAAACAATACCAGGTGCTGCAAATATAAAATATTTGGGCTATTGCTGTATTAAAGAAAGGCCAACACGCGCACGCTAACTGCCAATCGAAAGTTTCATGTCGCTCTCACACCTCTCCTCCAGTGACCAATACCGCCTCTTCTCCCAACGATTTGGTCTAGGATCTGGAAGTTCCGCCACAACTCTAACCGATTCAATCACGAATACACCACCATTGCTTAAAGGCCACCATAGATCGAAAGGGATTTTTGAGGGATGCCGGCCATCGCTCTCCTCCCGCACACGGCCACCATTAGGTCATTTGGGGACAAAACTCTTGCTCCAACAGCTGCCCCTCATGTTAATTTTGCTCAAAAATAAATATCTAAAAAAAAAGCGCTGCAAAAACAAAACAGTTGGGATGATGTGAGATGTTGCTATAACAGAAAGGCCAAAGTGTGCGCGGTACTGTCGATCGAAATTTCCATGTCACTCTCACGCCTCTCCTCCGGTGACCACCGCCGCCTTTTATCTCAACGATTCGACCTCTGTCTTGCAGACCACCGCCGCCTTTTATCTCAACGATTCGACCTCCGTCTTGCAGCTCCGCCACAACTCGGACCGATTCGGCCGCGAATCAATAGGGACCCGTCCTTGAGTGATGTCGTCGCTCTTCTCCCGTGCGCGACCACCAATCTTCCGTTTGTAGCTCCGACTGAGGAGCCACCCTAGCGGCCCTTCTCCCCTTCCTCATTGTTCCTTCTCCTTCCAGGCATGCAAGCACGACCACGACACACGGCCGCTCTGCCTCCGACTGCACCTCAACTAGCCCCGCATCGCACAGCTCCCCCGTGTCCACATACCAGTCGTCAGGCTCGTCCCGTTAAGAGATTAACACATTCAAAGTTGTTACTTTTATATTATACAATTTATAGGGTAGGTGCAAGAGCAATATGTGCAATATTTTCTAAAAAAGGGTATAAATTTGTATCTAATCATGTATGAGACATTAATCTTTAATCAAATCAACATATCATGCATTGATAATCACAATAATACCCTCTCAAGCGCAGCAAAGCGTGCCAACTCCTTCTAGTACTTACATAAGGTACATGGATGACTCAGTTATTCCTTGGAACAGACTACAACCTGAGCGTTACAGACCTCCCATACGGATGGCAAAATGAGAACCCAAACGGTGGCCCAAAACGCCATCACAAATGCAGCAGCCGTGATCGCGCATAGGACCGTATCACCATGTGGCTCTCCCACATCTTTCTCCGCCACTGGATCTCGACCAGGAGTGCACATGTTGCCCTGTGTAATCTTGTGAAGATTGGTGTTTGCTAGGAAGCTCTCCATGCTGAATGAGCCGAGCTGGCCAGAGCTCAAAGACAACTCTCGGAGACTCTTAAGATTTCCAAATGCTGCAAACATAGGGAAAACATGCAACAATTAGGAACATTTCTTTTGCCAATAACAATTAGAAACATTGGCAACATTACTTTTAATATATATTAGTGGTATTACATTATCGCTAATGTTAGAAGGCACATTAAGATGCCTCAAAATAATTACAAAATGCTGAGGAGTGAGGAGTGCCTCACAACGTGGCACAACATTTTCCTTTTCAACGACAAAATGCTGAGCACATGCTTGGTAGTCGAATATCATGCGTATCCATTGAGTTTATTTGTTTTGTGCCACCAGCTCGCTTTGAAGTCAAAGATGTCGTTAGGTATCATCTAGGTGGTGACAATTGCATGCGAAGGGCGATCAAGTTGCAGTGGAGTATGCCTGGGCAAGCTTTTGCATATTTCTTTTGCGAAGCTCTTTTCCAAAATAAAAGGTTTGTTCTCTTGACACATGACTTTCTCATCTGGGAATGGTCAGCATTTGTGGTGATCGATTCTTCTTATGACGCTCACTATCACAAACACGAATCAAAGGCGTTCAGTAAGGCACGATTTGGGAATACCTCGAAATCATATCTATGTAGACATTTTGGAAAAATCTCATTAAATATTTCATGTTACCAGGCGCTTGTATTAAAATGCCTCACAAAATCAATCGATGAGGAAAGCGCGTGAAAATGTCACTTCTTCGATAAAGGGAGATATTTACGACTAGAATGTTGCGTCAATGCGATACATACATAGAGAGTTCATACCCGATCTTTCGGTAACAAGATGCACACAACCCATAAAAAGATTGTAACATCCCAAAATTTCAGAATTTTGGAATGTTAAAATAAAAGAGATAGCACGGTAAACATAGAGATTCGAAGCCTATCAGATATGGAACTTGCTACACTCGGCCGAAATGTGTTGCCACCTCTTGGTGAGAGAGCCCTCATTGCGATCACTCTCGATCTTGTATGAGGGCAACTTTCTTTGCTCATGGAAATGCTTGTGCACCCTAAACCAAAAGGCGGTGCCTCTTTGTTGAGCACCCCATTTTGCATTTTGCCCGCAAGTCATCCAAGATTCGCAAAGAACTTGGTCCTCCTTGTCCGTGTACAACACCGTTCGGACATTCTTCCTTCGGAGGCTTGCCGCGATTCGAGCGTGCTCCTCGTCGACCTGGAGTGGCTCATCTTCAATGTCGACCACATCGGCCTCCGTCTCGGGCATGGTCGCGTTGGGGTCTTCCGTCTCGGCGTCGGCAGGGTCGAACATGCCCGCCGCCGGGTCTTGTGTCTCGGCGTCGGCAGGGTCAAAGTAGGTGCCGGTGCCGCCGTTGATGATGTCCTGCATGACATCGTCCGCGAAGTAGGCCGGGTTGGCCGGCGTCGGCGGCGGAATGTCGTCGAACCTGAGTGCACGGGCCTCGGGCATGGTCATCTTGCCTGACATGGACTTCGCCTTGGCACGCAGCCGCCCGTCGCCGGCACTCGGCGTCAAGTTGAGGTCGATCGGCCTCGCCGCCAACGGGACCGAAGTTATCTCCGGTGAGGCCTCACGTGACCCCAGCCGCGACGCTGGGGGATGTGCGGCGGCCGGCGAGGGCGTCGAGAAGCCAGGCGACGAGGACCTTGGCGGCTTCCCTTTGGCGGAGGAGGCCGAGCTCCCCGCCGAGGCGACCACAGTGGGGACGAGGCCAGCGGCCGCGCCAAATGCCCCTTCAAAAACCTCCCCCTTGAGGAGAAGCACAGCTCGGGCGGCGGCCTGGGTGGCGATGAAGTCGGCGTTGGCTTGGGCCTAGATGGTGGCGAGCCTCTCCTTCTCCGCGGCCCCTGCCTTGGCGGCCTTCTCCTCGGCCGCGCGCTGCCTCTCCTTCTCCCTCCGGCCTTGTCGCTTGCCCGACTCCGGCTTCCGCTCCTTCTTCACCTTCAACAGGACGGCAACACCAGCGGCCGTCGACTTGGACAGACCGTCCTCCATCGAGCGGCGACGGCTCGGGCGGCGGCGGCGGCGGCTAGGGGGGCGGCGGTCGCATGAGGGTTTGGGGACGAAATGGATGGGGATGGTTTGTGTGGCTGGCCATTGGGCCCGACGCGGACAGGGAGGACAAAGGGGCGGACCGAGAGGTTGTCCGTCCCGCCCCAAAGCTGGACCAAAGTTGGGCCGCGTTTGGGGCGAAATCAGGTGTCCGGGCGGACACATGTCCCTTTGCGCCAGCCCGTTGGAGCGCCTCCCGTGTCCGTTCGGACAAAAACGGACTGGGCTGGTCCGTTTGCGCTAGCCCGTTGGAGCTGCCCTGAGAGAAGACTGGATTTCCAGTAGGGCAGCACTCTCCTCCACAGAGCAGCAAGAGGACAGGTGAAACATGGAACGTAACAACAGAAATAGTATCAAATATATTGACCCACATGGCAAGCAGCTACCCATATCTGATAATAAGCTTTTCCTTCTCCTGCCTGCGTGCATATACACTACGGTTGGGCTGTAGGTAGCTCGACTTTGAGAGAAAAATGGCGAGTTGTTTCAGAGCTTGCTGTCATGTTTCGCTAGCTTCATACTAGATACAGATAGATTCACAAAGGAACACAGAGTACAGCTTGGCACACATGGCCAGTTTACTACTATACTTGGACCAAGACTTCAGCAATTGAGCATCATCCGCAGTTAATATTGTTGAAAATGTGTGCATTCGTAGGTGGATGACAATTGGCACACGTAGTCGTGTACTTGGACTTGATCAATCCACCATCATCCAACAGAAAATATTTGTTGTCACTGACTATGTAAGAATATCTTTGGATGCAGTCGCCGGCTGGGTGACTAATTAGTAAAAGAGACCATTAGTTGTGGACTGTACCTTTTGCTAAAGTTTTAACAACAATGTCCTATGGTGGATAACAAGCTTACGAAAAGATCAGATTAATCAGGAACTGAGACAACCTGACTAATGCATAGACATATCTGGGAGTTAATTCACACACCAAATCAAAGATTCAGCAGAAATAAAAAGGATGTACTTGCAAATAGCAGAAATAAAAAGGAAGACATGACTAGAACGCAGACGGGAATGCGTGCACACCTCCGCGGTATCAGGCGGGCGCCGAGTCGACGGCGCCGCCATGGCTCGGCTGAAACCCCTAGCGCCGCCGCCGCCGTCTATAGCCTTCCACGATCAGCAAGCTTGTGTCTCGGCCGCGGAGGAAGAAGTGCGGTGGGCGGTCTGCCGCGAGGTACATTTGTGCTCGGTGACCCGTCCGGATTACGTCGCTTCCAGGTGCGTCAGGTCGCCGGCGACGGCGACGGACGGCTGAAGGGGCCCTCATCCGCCGGGTCGGTAACAAGGCCAGATGGGTCCGTCGGCTGCTTCCGCCATTGGGCCCCCACCTTTGGATTTTACCGAGCCGCTCATCCGCATGATTAATTTGTTTTGCTGCGTTCCTAGGCCGCGTCGAGTCAGCGGGCCCCAACACGATCAGCTGTAGCGCTGCCTCGGCCCATACAACTCCCGGGAGCATATTCCTTCGAAGAAAGCGATGCCACACGTTTTTCTTTTTTGACAGATTATGAATTATGATGCCTTCGAAACCATTTTATTCAGACTTGAAGCTAGCCAACTTTGGAGGCTCGTCATGGCGCCATTCAACGGCGATACCGACGCGTTCGGTGTACCTTCTTCCACCCCCAGCTACATGCTCACCGAAGCACCCAGCCACTCCTTATTTTCGTCGATCTTGATGTGAACAGAAGCTTTTTTTTATGGCATACATAATTGCTTGCCGGCGCCGAAAATACTGCACAAAAGACTTTTGGAGAAAAGATAGGGAGATTTTGAAGTGATATCGAATTAGCACACGATACGTGACCATTAAGTAAGGCTAAGAACACTTTACATTATCTGGTTGAGTCGTGCCAATAGACTCTTTTGTTGTAGTTGAAACAAGCAATAAACTACTCCCTCCGTCCAGGTTTACTGGGCCTTTAAGTAGCAGCAGCGCGACCAAGATGATCACTGATACGACGAGAGAGAAATTCAGCGTTTTTTATACCCAATAGAGAGGAGTAAAAATCGGGCTTAATCACACTTAATTTTGGCCGTTATTATGGGGAGGCAAAACAACAACCAATAGCTCAAGTCCATCACGGTTGGTCCTTTGCATGCAACAGAATTGCCCAATCCTCCAGCGCATGCATGGAGATTGATGGCCACCGTGACTATTAAATAGCGCAGTTAAATCTAAATTGGGGCCTAATGAACCTGGACAGATTTTTTTCACTAGAGGCCTAATAAACGTGGACGGAGGGAGTAGTACAGCCAATGAGCTTTTAAAAAACATTACTCCCTCCATTACGGTTTACTGGGCGCATATGCAAAACCATGCATTTTCAAAATCGGAGCGATTTTAGGCGCCTTTGCTTTTATTGCTGTTTTAATCAGGGCGCGTTCCTCTCCTTGACTGTTCGCTGGTGTGTACACGGGCGGAAGTTTTGCCTGCAGTGTCGGGCTGGAGTCACTCCACCAATGCATGCACATAAATAGCTCGATTACTGGCCACATAAGTTATTAAAGAGATAAAAACGGATCTGTTAGACTAGTCATAGTGGGGAGTAACTTCAACTAGTAACATACACATATTACTAGACTATGTTACTACCCTCATAGTGCAAAGTAACATAGATGTGGTGTCATATATGGTCTCATTTATTACTCTATAGACTCATTTTCTCTTGAAAAGTGTGATGTTACTAGTGTTACAAGTAACTAGCTAAGTTACTCTATTTGTATCTCTCCTCATTAATTACATGCCACATAGGATTTTTTACTTAGTTGGCATCTATGTTAATAGTGAAGTTACTCCTACTATGGATAGTCTTAGGCATGGCTGCAGTTATGGGCCTAAGTAAAAAACGTGAATGGCGCTGTTTTTTGTACCCAACCAGCAGTTGGCTAAATCACAGAGAAATCTCAATTGCGCCCAGTAAACCTTAATGGAGGGAGTACTGGTAATTAATCTCATGTGCTTGGCTGCGTCCTCCCCTGGACTAGAGACAAATCCAGCGGAGCAGGACTGGATGAACGCGAAGGGATATAGTTCTTCTAACATATGCAGCAATTGGCCAATGCAATTGTTCGCAGTTTGCGCTGACACCAGATCTGCATCTACGATACAGGAAGATGCAGATAATTAATTCTGACTATGCAAGTAATTCCCCTGTATGTTGTTTTTCACTGAACCTAGTACTAGTTAGTACTGCTCGCTAGCTCTGATATTCTCCTCACATGGTTTCTTCAGATAACATACCAGTGCACTGCCGATCATCCACAGCTTCCTCTTTGTTAGAGTATATGTGTATGTGTTGTTATGATAGTATAGGATAGAGATAGGATACATATTCATACGGTCTTGACTTGACTTGTACTCCAAGATGATCCCTATACTCCTATATATACTCGCCCATGAGGCTCAATAATACATCAATCATATTCCGCCAATCTCTTAATTCTACATGGTATCAGAGCGGCACGACTTCTGACCTAGCCACCGCCGCCGCGCTTCCGCCCTGCGCCGCCCCCGGGGAGATCGATCTCCATGATCTCGCTCGGGGGCCGCGCAACCCGTACGCAGGGTTCGTCCGCCGATCCGTGATCGGCTGCCCTGTAAGTCTTTTTTTTCCGATCTCTTGATCGGTTTTCTTTTTTTGGTTTACCGATCTTAGATCGGATTGAGTCGCCCACCGCCGTCGTCATCGCCGCGCCTCCACTCCGACCATCGGCATCGACGATCTACACCGCGCCCGTGCGCCTGCCACCTGCGCCGCTGTCGCGGCCTCACGGCAGCGCCTTCCTCGGGAGGGTACTGCGGCCGTCCCCCTCGGATCGTCTTCGTCGTCATCGCCCGGGACTTCACCGACAACGCCGCCATCGACTCCGATCTACGCGTAGTCCCCGCCATGGCGCATACGGCGCACCGTCGGTCTGATCAACCGATCTCGCGCCCGTCTACGCCAAGCACGTCCCCGAGAACGCGCCAACCACCGATCGAGCTACGGGCTGCCGCTGCGTCGCCCCTACGGGCCGCAGCGCCGCCGCCTTGGTCAGCGCCTACCGGCGCCCAACGCGCCTCCCAAGCGTGTACGCGCCGGTGGCCTCCAGCCGCTGCACCGACTCGCGCCCTGCAGCTATGCCGCCCCCTCGGGTCGTAGCGTCGCTGCACGCAGTCTTCTTCGCCGTCCCCACGCATCGACGGCCTCGGCTTCCACCGCGCCATCCCCACGGCGCGGATCGCCGCCGTCTGCGCACGGTCTTCGTCACGCCGCCGGGTTTCTTCCTCACCTCCCTCGAGCACCGCCGCCGCGCTTCACAAGGTAACCTGCAGGGCGACTTCTCGTTGTCGCAGGTCCCGCCGACTACCCCATCATCGATCTAGGCGTCTCGCATGACCACCCCAGGTCACCGCTGGTTCAGCCGCCTTCTACGTCTACTCCGACAACCGCGGACGACATCGGCACCTTCTACCCCCGCTGATTGGCGCCGCAATCGTCGTCGAGTCCTCCTCTGCTGGCCCCTCCGACGCTGGCGTATGGTTCACGGTGGTCCCTGCCCCCGCATGCACGGTATTGGCAACACCGATGCGTGCCTTCGTCTCCGACGTGTCCCCGGGTCTGGCAAGCCCGGGTCGGCGCCTCGTCTACATCGGCCTCAACAACGTCTTCGGCATCGACTTCCTCCTCTACGTCTGCCTCGACCACGTCACCGATTTCTTCTATGCATACTCGGTTCTGGCAAAACCGGAGTATGCCTTCGTCCCCGACGTGCGCCTTGTTCCGGCAAAACAATGGCCGCACCTCGTCCTCGACGGCTCGGACTGCATCGGCTACGGCGTCGGCCCCATCTTCGACGACTGCCTTGACGCGTCTCCGTCATCCTCCTCGCGCACTATGCGCATGCGGCTTCATGTGCGGCTTCCTCGACACCGGCCACGACATCGACCACGGCGACCCCTCGCGCGGCTACCCCCGACCACGGCACCGCCCAACGCTCTCGGCTCCCTCGACATCGGCACAAGGGCTACCACCTCGCTTGAGCATCATCAGCGTCCTCTACAGTCCAAGCTTCGCGTCGCGACACCGTCCACGACACTCCCGCTCGGACTGCGGGGGGATGTCAGCCCACTGGATCTACTTCGGTTTCTCTCCAGTCTGACCGTCCGCGACGTTCCAGTTGTTCACGGCGCTCCCGCTACGACTGCGGGGGGATGTTAGAGTATATGTGTACGTGTTGTTATGGTAGTATAGGATAGAGATAGGATACGTATCCATACGGTCCTGACTTGACTTGTACTCCAAGATGATCCCTGTACTCCTATATATACTCGTCCATAAGGCTCAATAATATATCCATCATATTCCGCCAATCTCTTAATTCTACACTCTTCTTGCGAGGATTGGCCTGTTGGTCATCCCTAGTTTCTTGTCTCGCGGTAGCAACAACGTCTATCTCTGAATGCACATGACAATTCGTTGTGGATTTACCTGCCGTTTTCTACAGTACGAGTTTCGATCGCAACGAAAGCTAGGTAATTTCTCAAGGAAAAAGTGTGCGACATGTGGACAGATTCTCCCCCATTTGTGAGGTGCCGAAATATGCCGAATATAAGCTCCTGTTTCTCCTTGACAGGATTAAAATCCTCCTAAACAAACCTCCCCCATCTTGTTTGCCAGTGCACATGTGGCTGAAAAATTAAACATCCTCTGTCGCTTTCACTAACACACTGTCCAGTATACCAACTAGCTTACTCAGCTAGCCGTCGGGGCAGTTCATCTTTTGGCTGATACCATGGACGGATCCGTTTCATTATCCCCAGATTTCGTGGGAGCGCAGGCGAAAATTCTCCGGAAACAAAACCAAAAAGATCCCGTCCGTGCCGATCGCGAGGAGAGTGGGAGCAGATCAGGGAGAGTCAGTCAGACAACGGCGATAGCTATTCATTGACTTCCCCGCCCGCCCACCCGCCCAATCGGATCCATCCGCCGCTCGCCTAAACTCCGCCCACGCCCAGCTGCCGCGGCACTCCACCTCCCAACTGCTCCCGGTTCTGACGGCCCCGTCCTCCCTTCCTCGGTTCCACCGGCGCACTCCGCTCGCTTTTCTCTGAGAGCTCTGGGGTCTGAGGACTATGGCGGAGGAGGGGGAGGTGTACGTGGCGTCGATCGACCAGGGCACCACCAGCACCAGGTTCATCGTCTACGACCGCCACGCCAGGCCCGTCGCCTCCCACCAGCTCGAGTTCAAGCAGCACTACCCGGAGGCTGGGTAAGTGTGTAACAGCCTTAAATTGGAAATCCGTGATCTCTGTCAGTGGAATTTTCTTTCGGGGTGCTCGAATGCTCTGTTTGATCGGTTGACCTGGACGGAACTACGGAATTTCTACTAGTAAAGATGTGCAGTACGTGGTCGTTGTTGTGAGCTCCGATTTATGTGGAGTGCGAAAGTTCAGTCCGAACTGTTATGTCATGTCATATTAGTGATTCAGGTCTGGCAAGCTACTGTGTGCTTTTGGTGTCAGTTGTTGACACAG
Organism: Poa pratensis; assembly: GCA_947311845.1. NCBI lineage: Eukaryota > Viridiplantae > Streptophyta > Magnoliopsida > Poales > Poaceae > Poa > Poa pratensis. Next base: position 42,463,310 of record CAMZMU010000063.1, read on the forward strand.
TTTAGGATTACATGTGATGTGATGTGATGTTACAATTAGGATCAGGTGTTCCTCTCCATGTTTTTTAGTAAAGATCTCTAGGGTTTCTACTTTCTAGTGCTAGAAAGTAAGCAGAAATGTCCACTCTTTTTATGCACAAGAAGCTTCTCTGTTTCGACGTTTGAACTCTACAGTGTCATAAACAAATTAGGGATATAGGAGAATTTTTTTTCCTACTTTATACAAGATAAGCACGATTGGTTTCTTACTAAGTTAGTGGAGTCATTGAAGTCCTGGTCTTGCCTGATTTGCAGGTAATCCCTTAACTATTTAGAGGCAAGACTTTGCACTGACACCTCTTTTCTTAGATTTGTAGTTGTCGTCTCGAGTACGTAAACCTATGACCCAGATGGGTAGGATGCTATTGGATAATATTTCCATACTCCAAAATTACTAAAAAGAAGTTCTAAAGGAGTTGAGATTTTTCTATGACAGAGCAATTTGATGTTTCTTAAACAATTGTGGCATGTGACTCTGACCTTGTTTTGACTTCTCATTTTATTTTCACTGAAAATTCTGATCGGTAACTGACATCACTTCAAATCTTATACAGTTATAGTACTAATTATCTTGATGCACTTTTAGGACTGATGATCGTGTGACTAAAATAGTGGCTTGGGAAGCACATAACACATTTTCTTTGCTTCACTTCAGTTTCCATTTATTAGTCAATCTATGAAAAATGGAAATTTTCTATACTAAACATTTCTGTATGTTCTGATGTTCTATGCTGTTTGATTCTGGTAATAATCTGTAGTGTTATCTTCCTGTGTGAAGCAGTGACAGTTTTCATCTTGAATTATTTGTACTGTTGTTTGCCGTCCCTTACTTCGCAATTAGGAGATGATTTCTGACTTTTATTATCTGTGTCTTGATGTGAACTACAAGATGGGTCGAGCATGATCCTATGGAGATTATGGAGAGCGTGAAGATTTGCATGGCAACGACACTTGACAAAGCTGCAGCTAGTGGACTCAATGTGAATGCTGGTTTGAAGGCCATTGGGATCACAAATCAGAGGGAGACCACCGTTATGTGGAGCAAATCCACAGGCCTTCCACTCTACAATGCCATTGTGTGGATGGATGTTCGCACAAGCTCTATTTGCAGGTCTCTTTTTGTCCACCTGCCACTTTCCGTTAACGTTTTTGTACTTCGTAGTGGTTTGACTGTGCTTAATGCTTCACCTCTTCAGGAGACTGGAAAGTGAGCTATCTGGTGGCAGAACACACTTTGTGGAGACATGTGGCTTACCAATCAGTACATATTTCAGTGCTCTGAAGTTATTATGGTTGATGGAGAATGTTGACGCTGTAAAGGATGCAGTCAAGGCTGGTGATGCATTATTTGGCACAATTGACACCTGGTTGATCTGGAACCTCACCGGAGGCATTGGTGGGAAAGACTCTGATGGAAAAAAATTACTTGGGCAGCATGTCACAGACTGCTCAAATGCATCTCGCACGATGCTTATGAATCTAAAGGCACTTGATTGGGACAATCCTACACTTGAGGCATTATGCATTCCTGCCGGCATCTTGCCGAAGATTATCAGTAACTCGGAGAAAATTGGTGTGGTTGCCGGTGGGTTTCCTTTGGCTGGTATCCCCATCTCAGGATGTCTAGGAGACCAGCATGCTGCAATGCTCGGACAGCTTTGCCAGAAAGGTGAAGCCAAAAGCACTTATGGAACTGGTGCCTTCATCCTTCTCAACACAGGGGAGGAGGTTACCCAGTCCAGCCACGGTCTCCTTAGCACCATTGCTTACAAGCTTGGCCCAGATGTACCCACTAATTATGCTCTAGAAGGCTCAATTGCAATTGCTGGTGCAGCAGTTCAGTGGTTGAGGGACAGCCTTGGAATCATTAGCTCAGCAGCAGAAATCGAAGGGTTGGCTGAAAGCGTGCAGGATTCAGGTGGCATATACTTTGTCCCAGCATTCAATGGATTGTTTGCACCATGGTGGAGGGATGATGCAAGGGGTATCTGTATAGGAATCACAAGGTTCACAAATAAGGGGCACATTGCTCGAGCAGTGCTCGAGAGTATGTGCTTTCAGGTGAATGATGTCCTCAGCTCCATGCATAAGGATGCTGGTGAGGCAGGAGAAGTCAAGAGTGCGGAAGGGGAGTTCTTGTTACGTGTTGATGGTGGTGCTACTGTTAACAACCTTCTCATGCAGATTCAGGTAAAGTTTCTACTCCCTTGAGCAGTTCCTTTTCCTCTAAAGAAATACTGTAGTGGAATACATCCGTTTGTGGTTCAGCACATAGTTGTATGTTTTAAACAGAGGTAGTTACAATATTTACGAAAAAATGCAGATAATTGCATAGTCTGGATTAATCTTTCTGAAAGCTAACAGTTAAGTCTAAAATGCAGGAAACCTAAGCTTACCTACTAAATAGTTTTACTTAATTTTATAGTAACACCTTAGGACGCAATCTGTTTCGCGTGCTGGCCTTTGTATTATACATTCTTGCAGGTGTAAAAACTCTTCAAGTTTTCAAAGATCAGTAACAATTGTATGTATTCACCTGCAGGCTGATTTGTTGGGTAGCCCTGTTGTCAGACCAGCTGACATCGAGACAACAGCCCTCGGAGCTGCATATGCAGCAGGGTTAGCTGCTGGAGTCTGGACGAAGGAGGAAATATTTGCAGGCTTGCACAAGGATAACACGACGGTGTTCCGCCCGAAACTGGATGATGCCCATAGGAAGAAGAGAGGAGACTCCTGGTACAAGGCGGTCTCGAGATCGTTTGATCTGGCCGATCTTTCTCTCTAGATTGTTACACGCTGTTGCATGGTAAATTTCATCGGTGCGTGCTAACGTGGTGTATCAGTTAGCCCTTGCTTGTCAACAAATAAATGGTATGTTGTGCATTACTTCGGTGGGATTGTTCTTCAGTTTATAGGAAGAATTTAAACTTGTTCTTACGAGTACAGGAACATCTGGATTCTTCAGAAAGAAATTTTTGTGGAGTATTTGTGTTCTTAACTTGTCAACAAATATTTGGCAGTCTTCTTTGGTTCTATCATGGTTCTAATGCGATGTAGTAAACACTGCATAGCCAGGCTTTCATAGACCAGCAGCAGCCAATTTATTGACGTTTTTGAAGTATTCATGCTGAACTGCTTACGATACAAGTACACAGCCAGTACCACTTCTCAATGGCTTTGAAGGTGCCTTCAGCAACTCCTCGCGGATGAAGCGCAAGGAGGAAGAGGGGTTGGGTTGGCCAGTGGACGCGAAGCGAACCACCCCTTCTCAGTGACGCCGGATGCTGCAACACCATGCCCAGCCACTGCTGCAGCGTATTTTCAAACTACTTCAGCAAAATATGGTAGAGTATTCATGATTCTAGTTCGTATATAAGAACTTGTCGTCATGAACTGTTTGCAGAATTTATTAAATTTGACAAGAATAAGACAGGTAAAAGAAACTGATAATACATAAAAGAACGAGTGCGCTCAAAGTTTTAGAAATCTCACCCATGCTGGTGTCAACGTGGACCTGTGATGAATCTGTCATCTGGTCCATCAGGGGATGGACATGCTCATGGTGATGATGGGTGAGAGGAGCAGCTGGTGTCATCTGGACAGTCAGTGGTGTGGCTGCGACGTTCTCACGGCCATGGGTGAGAACAAGAACAGTGGCCAAGGTTATGAACAGCATCGATGCCATCGCTCAGCCGGAGGAAGAAGCTTAATCGATTGGTTGGGGGAACTGAACTCGGTGCCTGCTATATACAGGCGTCAACATGGCACATGGCAGGAGTGAATGAGTTGATCACTTAGGCAAGGATATATCTTGTAGAGTGGTCCTAGCGTGATCATCATGTGCTGGAGAATGCCAACCCGACATTATGTTCGGCAATTGCCATCGGATCCTATGGGCGTCGACGGGATCATTGACTTCGCCGAGCAGTAGAGGCGGCGGCGATATTCCGTACTAGTATTATTCAATTTTACGGCTACGAGCTTCAACTCCTGCTCTTCATTCGCATCAGTCGAGAGTCGAGACACTAATGTGCAGGCAAGTGAACTTTCTGATCATAGGGAGTACTTTTTTTGTCTGAAAGTTCTTTGCTCCGGATATGCCGCCCTCCGCCGGCTACAACCGCCAGCCGCCACCTCTTACTATCTGGAGCTGCCTTTAGCTCCTGTCCGGGGCTCCCAGGGCATACGACGAACCGAACCCCTAGCCCCTTGCGCGAATCTCGAAGCTCCGGCGAGGTCCCCGCCGTCGAGTTTCGTGTCCGGCCCTCGCAAAGAAAGTGTTCCGTTCCGGCAATGCCTCTTCATCTGCTTCGCGATCGAGCTCGAGAAACAGCAGTAGCAGCAGACGGGAGCGGATAAAAAAGAGAGAGGCAGAAGAATACGGCCCCGGACGCTGCGCGATCTGCTCGACCGAAAGACGCGCGTCACGACCGCCCGATCCTGTGGCGATTGCGGAGATCCAAACATCACGGAACTTGACCGTAAACAAAGCTCGAACCAGTCTCCCACTAGGCCAGGGTCCAAGTTGAGATTTGTGAACGCCCTCATCGGCTCTCTGTACACCGGATCCGCAACCTTCCTCTTAGTTTCCCTTCAATTCCTACCAAATTTTCGGAGAGTATTTCCACTCAATTCTAGAGGCACTGCATACGTGCTTTCACATAACTCGGCAGCAATCTATTGGGAAGAAAGAACTGCAGATCTGGTAATTTTTAACTTCTAATTGTTCAATAGCATGCGCTTTATCTAACTCTTCACATATTATGCAACATTATTTGTATTGTGAGATTAACTATTCGGGCAAAATCGCATCACTTCAGTTCTGCCATGTGCAAGAGGAATTGGAACATCGGGTCACTGTCAGGCGTAGAGAAAAAACCTTGCCAACTCAGATCCAATGTTATTTAGAGAAAATAAATATATTGCCCTGCTTCTAAAAAACTCTGCGGCTAAATCAGTGGCCCCATCTCTAAGATCCAATGTTTGAATGGGGAGTTGGGGATCATGTCAGGCCAAAGCTTTAAACAGTTGAGTTCCGATCCTGATTCGTGAGCCTTGACAAGGAGTTCATATACAGAAGTCCCATCCTATAGTATTAATCTCTTCTGTTCGTCTTGCAAAAGTACGTGATGCTTCATTAATTGAGAAACGAACTTCACCTTTGGTAATTACACCGTTCACACTAATTCAGACAGTTTATTTTCTTGTTTCTATATGTGGGGAAAAAGATAGTGGTATCATGTTTGAATCTCAATTGTTAATTTGTATTTTTAGGCGATCCAGTCCATGCATATAATGCTGTAGTGAACTGCGCTTATATGCTGATTTTCGTGTACAGAGAAATGGCTCTTGGTACTAACAGTCAGGCTGATTTTGTCGACATGGATAAGATGATCGGGAACATTAACAGAGAAATAGATTCCTTCTGGTCAGCCTATGAATCTTGTAACGCAAATAAGCAGTTTTCAGTCCACAAAGTGCCCCAACATATGCTTGAAGTTGACAAAAATGCTTACGAGCCAATAATTTTATCCATCGGCCCCTACCATCATGGATCTCAAAATCTGATTACGATGGAGAAAGAAAAGTGGAAAAGTCTAGACTACATTGTGAAACTTAATTGTAATAAAGTAAGTTTGCCGGATTACTTAAGAGCGATATCTAAATTAGAAAGAAAAGCAAGAAGCTGTTATCCAGAGGATATATCAATGGACAAGAAGACATTTCTCCAGATGCTGTTGCTTGATTCGTGTTTCATCTTAGTAAAAGTGGATGGAACTGTCTTGACAGCAAGGGCTGTACACAACGTATCTGCAGAATATACTAATCAAACAACAGTTAACAAAAATGTAGAAGAAATTGGTGTAAACTTTACAAGGGCTGTAGAGAGCCAAAGTACTGAACATGGACATACAGCTGAGAATCTGGTACATGAAATTGAGTTAACGAATACACATGGTAATCAGATGGAAACTGGAAGCAATATACAGCACAATGATGATACTGGCCAGGACCCATATGGTAACAACATTGTTGGAGACTGGTATGCTAATTTTACTTGGCATGACATATTCTTGCTGGAGAACCAGATACCTTTTTTTATTATTGAGACTGTTTACGAGTTGGCTGTAAGCCATGGCCTAACTCAAGCGGTGGTTAGAGAAACAATTGTTGAATGTGTAGAAGATATCTTGCGTCAATTCCCAAATGGCATCCAAGAATGCAATAGACCAAAACCATTTCACCACCTGCTCCACCTGTGTCATATGTACTTCAGACCAAAAAATGAGTTAGTTGGAAGCCAACAAAGTAACACGAACTCCACGTATTTTCACCGTATTGTTCATGCTGTGGATAATTATTTATCTTTTGGTTCCAAGATAGAGGAAGATGAGCAAAACCTCTTACCAGTCGAACAGAAGGATTGTTTCCGAGCTGCACAATTGCCATTACGCTGGCGTCGAGCATCACAGTACCATGAAGCCGGAATTGGTTTGGCAAGAAGGGTATACAGTGAAAATAACAGACACTCTCTCTTGGACATAAAATTTAGCAGTGGAGTCATAGAAATTCCTTGTCTGGCAGTGGATGAGAATACTGAAACCCTTTTCAAGAATCTTATTGCATTTGAGCAGACAGACCCTGGGTTAGGGAATGACTTCACTGCCTATATATCTGTTATGTCTCAGCTCATCAGCACATCTGATGATGCAACGCTACTTTCTCAAAAAGGGATCATTGTTCACATGTTGGATAATGACGCTGAGGTGTCAGAGCTGTTTACCAGGCTAACGAAACAAATGACTTTCTATGCTGACAAACACTACTATCTGAAGACTTTGGGTCATATACTGGAAACCCACTACCAGAGTCGGCTGAATAGATGGATAGCATTGCTTTGGACTAACCATTTCAGTAATCCGTGGCTGGTTCTAGCTGTGTTAGCCACCGTTCTTGTGCTTGTGTGCACTGTTGTTCAAACAATATATACTGTCTTGGCATATGTTGAACCATCAGCGTAGTTCCTGAGTTCCCCGCAATATTGTTCCATTCAAATTCAAGTATTCAGTTGTGGGTGTTGTATTCCTTGGACTTTTACTTTTGACCCAATATCTGGGTGCGTAAATGAGAAGGAATTTCTACTTAGAAGATGACTGGAGTATGGAGAGTTTTCTTTCAAAGTACTACCGGTTATCAAACTTGATTGATAAAATTTCATTCATATAGAAGAACCCTTTCTCACACATGGACAAGCTTATATAGTTACATTGTGAGTTATTAGAAGGATGCCAGATTCCTTATTCACTGGTTTAGGAATACTACCTCGATATGCTCTATCGTGTACAAAGATACTCTCTGATCATTGTAGTGTTCATACATGTTCCCTGAGACAATCATGTTCGTTCCTGCTACAACTTTTGGGGGTTTGCTAGAAGCATTATAGTGATCGTGGCTTTCTTATTTCTTAACTTGAAGGGACGGCCTGGGAACAAACTCATCATTCATGACGTGCTAGGAGAAGGACGTCTGGGAAATACAAAATTATTGGGTCCGCCAAGAATAGTCTTCTCTTCTCTGCCATCCAAGTGTTCCCTTTCGCCTCCTGAGCCAAACAATGTAACAAAAACAGTATATCTTAATCCAAGATCATTTCAAAGGTATGCCAATTTGAACATGGACATATATCTTAGTCTGCAGTCTGCACTCATTTCAAATGAGCAGTTCAAAAGCAACAGAAAACTGAGACGAAGTTCAGTGCACAATGTAAATCTGAAAGAGTTCTTTTTTTCTCACTGACCTGCAGTAGTGTTCTCCCTTGACTTCCCTTCGGAGAAGTTCCCCACTCCATTTATCCAGAGAGATCCATGGCTCACCTGTGCTGCTAGAGGAGCTGGACGCGACGAAACAGAAGAGAAGAGCACAGTGCTCATGAGAAGTAGGATGGTTACTGGGGCCTTCGGATGCATCTCTTGAAGCTATCTTCTATCGAGGCACTCGGTATTGTTTGGTAACTTGATGTGCTCGTGAAGACTTCAACTATATATCGAAAGTGAGAGTAGGCATCTAGTCATCCCGATCCAAGGAGTTTTACGAAGTTAGGTACGAGGGACTTGAGTCGCTGCATCCTCTAGACTTGAGTAGGGACAATTGCCATCTTTTGTAGCACGAGGAATCAATATCTTTCCTTCTTTCATGAAGATGATTAACATATATCTTTCTAGGCTCTATAAGACATCGTTACTCTCAACTTTGATTAACGCGCACATGTTACATAACTCTGTTATGCCGGCCACTTTTGAGGCCAGCCCATTAGATTTTCATTATTTAATGGCAACTCCGGATTTATCCTTTGTGTCTTTTAGAACCGAGGTCTCTAAATCGTACGCGCTAATTTTAGTGTTACACAATTACATTGCCATTTTTTCTTTCCTATGTGTTGGATCAAAAAGAACTGCAATTGTGCATATCGTTAGATCAAGTGCTGCAATAAGTTACTGAAGTATTCATGAGCGTCTCTTACTGTGCCACAAGCAGGACGGAACCAGCAAATTCTGGACCTGTGACAAACTCTAAAATGGTTCCTATCTCTCAAACAAAATTGAACTAATGAACAATTATAATGTATATGTCATAATATTTTACATAGTAATTGGATACATTAAGAATTATATCTAGTCAAATCCCGTTGCATAATGTTTATTTGAGCATTATTTGTTTGGTGTTATTTGAAGAAGTCTAGATATATATACTTACCCTTGATGATTCAGATCTTAATTCTTTAAACACTAGATATTAAAAAAATGAAGGGATGCAGCATCAACAATCAATTAAAGTATTGATAGAATTGCTAATTTGATACAGACTAGACAGACCAAGTAACCCTTGCATGAATTTCACCTCGTCTCGTCGAACTACTGCACTAGCGACCGAGGAGTGATCCCTCCCGAAGTGCCCGATCATGATAGGGTTGGGCGTTTGGCGGTATGTCAGCCGTGCAAGTCACCAATAGAAGAAACAAGAGATAAGACGAACTAGCGCTCGTCCTTTCTCATCTCGCATTGTTAGCGCCCTAATTGATCGTGGAGGACCGATGCTACTTGCTTTGCTCCATTCGTGACCGGAAGGAATCGGATTCCATGTCTAGAACCACGGGTCCGCTGAGTCCAGTGCTAAGGTGCGAGTCCAGGTGTGGACGACCCCAATGCTTGATAGGTCATTGAGCATATATAAACCTAGTTGAAAATTTTGGGCGTGGGGAGGGGATGTGTGGCCGCAGGGGCCGCACTCATGCTGGCATGGCCCTGGCCACAAGTGTTCAATCTAACATGTCGATATAATAGAAGGTGCACAACCTAAATCCGAAATCGACTTCTCTGGCACGACCCGCCGACGCACTCCCCTTGTTGCCCCCCCCTCAACTTACCCCCTTATCCCCTCCTTTCCCTATCTCCCCTTCTCATTTTTCTCCCGAGCCCCTCAGCTATTTCCTTCATGCCCGCCTCCCGCACCACCACCACTCGAGCCAGAGGCGCACCAAATTCGTAAGATTGGGTGCAGGCTGCGGGTCGCTCGCGCCTTAGAAGAAAGGGGCGCAGGAGGAGGCCTTAGAAGGATGGCTAGGGGTGGCGGCAGACATATGGAGGTGGAGATTTGAGGAGAGTGGAACAACTACGCGTTGCGGGAGTGATGCCGACTACATGCGATGGAGGTATGCAGTTCGGCTAGTGGTGGTTTGTGGGTGTGGTGGAGGCGGCGAACAAGCCAACCAGAGGCGTTGGGGGGTGGGGGGGGGGGGGGGGTTGTCGTCTTGCGGTCATAATCGACCACACGTAGGAATGTCTGCCAAATATCCCTGCCCCAATATATCAAGGTACAGTAGATTCGATGCAAACATCGATAGTAGTTTGTTCATCAAAACTAAAAATGGAACTACCCTCCCAAAAGTGGAATTTACTAAAACACGAAGCTAAGAGATTCATTGCAACATATAGTGCTAAGAATGTGCAAACATTTTTATTTTGAAGAAAACGTGTGTGAGATGTGTAAATGAAAATTCCCATGTGATTTAACAACTTTGGTAAGAATCACATGAAAACGGCAAAGCCATAATATTTTGTTGATGTATATCTATTACCTTTGATTGAGTGACTTACACATTAAAATATGAACTATTCTATTTCTTCAATTTGGATGGTCCCTTGAGGGCAAGTGTAGTATCATTTTCTCGTGTGCGCGGATTCTTTCGTCCCCCTTCCTGCAATCCCTAACCATTTACCCCTTTCACGGTCACCCTTCCCATGTCATCTTCATTTTTTATGTCAGTGAGTATTTTTATAATGAAAGATTTAAGTTCTTATTGCCGCATCGAGTAATATAATCGCAAAAGTTCACCCCCCTGAAAGTGCATGAAGTCCCCATGTGTGGTTTGGTAAGTAATGACAATCCCTATGGACTAATGATTCATTGAGTTTGTAATGCTTGAAGACCATTCATTTGATGGAAGATAATTTTCATATGGATATTTATGTGAATTGAGTATTGGCATCAAAATCAAAAAAGATGAAACTCTTGTTTGGAACTCAAAGGTTGTGATTCTCTAGATTATGAGTTAAGCCATGAAGGATCACGATCTTGAGAAGATGGTTACAAGAGAATAATTTAAGATATAACTCCAAGTCAAGGCCATGATGGTCTCATGTGTTGAGTCATGGTCGACCAAGGCTTGAAGGATACACTAAGGTGAAGAAATTTTTATGCATCTCATTGTGATCGAGCTGAATATAATACAACATTGACCAAGACAAAGTGTAAATCCTGGTATGGTAAGCATTTGTCAGTATTGCTTTGTGAGCTAACTCATGATCTATGTATTTGGCGTTTGTAAGTGGATTAGGTATATTTTCATGGGTATGCATCAAAAGAAAGATGTCATAGAGCCCATATGAGAGGATGACATCAAGTGGTGATGTTCATAAAGGTTGAGAAGTGCAAGTTTAAAATGACAATCTCGAAGAGATCACATGTTTGAACCTTACCAACCATTTGGTGGAAATGGACTTGTGGAGATGTGATATGGAAGCTATCCCATAGTGATTATTGGAGATCAAACTGTAAGTTTACACCAAGTCACAATGATCAAGTGAAGTGTGAAAGGACAAGGATGTCGCCTAGAGGGGGGTGAATAGGCGTTTTAAAACTTTTCCGGTTTAGGCTTGATAAATGTGGAATAAAACTAGGTATTTTTATTTAACAAGCATACAACCTAAATATACTAGGCTCACCTATGTGCACCAACAACTTATGCTAAGCAAGACAAGGAACAAGGTGATAGCAAGATATAAGACCTCAAGCACGAAGGCTATCACAATGTAAATTGCATAACTAAAGAGCTCGGGTATAGAAATAACCAAGGCACGCGGAGGCGATGATGTATTCCCGAGTTCCTCCTTTTTAGGTGAGTACGTCTCGTTGGAGGGGTGTGAGTTTCAAACTCAAGACGGCACAAATGACCTCACCCTATTCTCCGATGACCCTTGCTCAAAAGCTCGGTTCACTTTCCACTATCGGAATCCTTCAAGGCGGAATCCGGAGCCTTTACAACAATCTTGAGGCACAACCCACAAAAGGATTGGTAGCTCCCAAGTGACCACAAAAGGTCCCAACTAGCCACAAAAGGCCTTGACCACAAAAGGTCACAAGAACACCGTCTAGGGTCCAACTACCCAAGAGTAACAAGCTCACGAACTTCACTTCCACGAATCCTCGTGGAGAGAGCAAACCGATGCACCAAAATGCAATGGCAAGAACACAAGAAGTGCTCAAGTCCTTCACTCTCAAATTCCAACAAAGTAACAAATGCATATAGGGGAATAAGAGAGGAAGAACAAAGAAGGAGAAACACCAAGAACTCGAAGATCAAGATATACTAGGTTCCCCTCACTTAGAGGAGAGATGGATTGGTGGAAATGTAGATCTAGATCTCCTCTCTCTTTTCCCTCAAAGATATGCAAGAATCATTGGAGAAATTGAGAGAGAGGCAAGCTTTCCAAGGTCAACAATGGTGGGAGAGAGAGAGAGAGAAAAACGTGCTTGGCAAAGCTTCTGACTTTTGGGGAAGAAGGGGGCTCCCCACGAAAAATAGCCGTTGCAGGAAAACAGGGGCCGGAATATCCGGCCTAAGTTGGGGCCGGAATATCCGGCCTGGAAACAAAAGGTCCGGCCCAAAGGTCCGGTTTTAACAGAGGCTCGCACTCGGGGCTCGAAAAGAGCTAAAAAGACTTTTTAGGGCCGAAATATCCACCCCCGGAATATCCGGCCCAACAAGACCCGGATATTCCGGTTTTGACAGAAACAACAAAACTAAAACGGCAATAAGTTTTTCATCCGGACTCCGTTTTCGATGATCTTGGGCTCGTTGGAATCGCAAAGAAGAGCTCTACAAGATCATGTAGAGAAACATCATAGTTCATCATGTGAGGAGGAAACCACAAGAGGAGAGTTTGACCTCTCTAGAAAAGACAAACCGGTAAAACCTGCAACATCAAAAACACAACAAGATATTCATATGATATCCGTTTTTGATGAACTAGAGCTTGATATGGAGATGAACACAAGCTCTAAAAGCACACATGTATAAAAGCCAAATAAGAACCAAGAAAGATGATATGCCAAGTATGCAAAGGTTTGAGCTCTCCACAAAGATGCGATCAAGTTACTCACTCGAAAGCCCTCTTGATAGTACGGTATCTATCCTATAACCCGGTCTCCGAACTAACAACACGAGACCGGTAAAATAGAAACCCTATCAAGATCATACCTTTGCCTTGCGCATTCCACTTGAGTTAGATGATGACGATCTGGACTCTCTCAAGTTGGAACACCTTTCTTGATCATGCTTGCTAGCACATGCTTGATGAAGACTTCTCCAAATACTCCCCCATACTCCATTATGGGAGAGCCTCGCTTAGCTCCGTCTTCATGTATCCATTGCAAGCTTCAATCAAATGATATCTTTCGAGATGGATCATATTGACCTTACACTTCATCTTCTTCTCTTGACATATATGATGGCTTGGAGATAGACATGAATGTTCCATCAATCTTCTTTTCCAAGCCACACTTTTGAAGGGGATCGTGTGCAGAAAACAAAAAAATTCCTAACAACGATAACCTTAAACTAGTCAGGATCTATACTATGCAGATATAGTAATACGCAGGAGATCGATATACATACCCTTGTAGACCGAAAAGCGGGGATCACGCTCCCGCACAAGCGTTGTCGATGAAGCCGATGAAGCCGACCTCAAGGTCGTGTAGAGGAAGAAGACCTCCGAGCGCCACAGGCGTGGCACCTCGCAGGGAATCGCACACGTACGGCGAAGATGACTTCCTCTGGGCTCCAATCCAGGGACGAGCAGCGGAAGACTTGGACCGGAAAACCAGCAGCACGACGGTGTGCTTATGGTGAAGAAACACTCACCCCGTACACGACTCCAATTGCGGAATCACGATTAAACGGGAGAGAGAGAGAGAAATTGGTGTGTTCTAAAAAGAAAAGGGGGCACCCATATATATAGGTGGAGGGAGGCCGCCACAGCTGCCAGCCAGGCGGTGTGGGACTAAACCCCACACCCGCCGGCCAGCTAGGTGCGCCGGCACCTAGGTTGGCTCCATGTGGCCCACCTAGGCCGGCTGGCCCTCCCCCCTTTTTTCCTTTTTCCTTTTGGGGTTTTCCCCTAATGGGCCTCTAAGGCCCATTTAAGAAAAACAGCCTTTAAAATTCGAATTTAATTAAATAAAAAATATATTTAATCATTAATTCAACTAATTAATATCAAATACATTTTATCTAATTAATTCCAGCTCTGAAAACTATTTCGTCGCTCTCCGATCTCCATCGAACTCTCCCGGAACATTTTCGGTGCTCTCTTTTATTTTCTCTTCTATTTCCAATCTATTATAAATGTCATCCTCCCTTAAGTGTGTTACCCTAGCGGTTCGAGATCTCGCCAGACATAATCGAGACACGCTCTCCGATTAATGATTAATTCGTGGACCTTGGATACCCAGAATTAATCCCTGTGAGATAACGAAATAACTTTGTCGTTCGAACCTAGACGTCGAGTCTTAAACCTTTTGCCTGGCGATACTTAGCGTGTCCGAGACTCGTTCTTAGATATCATGATACCTAGCTTGATCTCGTTATCGACAACACTATCTTCTACTCGTCCGTGATAATATGTCCCCGTGACCTAGTCACATGCTTGCAAGCTTATTTGACATAATCTCACCGAGTGGGCCCAGGAGTATCTATCCTGCTATGCGGATTGGCAAATCCCGCTCTTGATCCCTCATCTCAACATACTCCCTTCCGATACCCGAGAGGGACACCGTTATTGTCATACTATATAAGCAATGACGTTTGATGCAATCAAAGCATCTTCCAGGAATAGCGATAAGAGTTGATCTCACGGTCAAAGGCGTAATGACTACGTCCTACAAATATTGGGTATGTCCATCACATCATTCTACCAACGATATGACTCCATTGTCAACTGACACCGTTGTCACATAATCGGGAAACCTCGATCATCGATTGCACAATGGACTAGTCACGTAGAGGCTACTAGGGACCTGGTTGTCTACGTACCACACGTGTATTAATGTTTCCGCTTAATACAGTTATAGCATGATACAAAAACGTATTATGAACAAATGAGATATGATAAATAAAACACTTTATTAATTGCCTCTAGGGCATATCTCCTTCAGTCTCCCACTTGCACTAGAGTACAATTTATTCTAGATTACAACTTGGTAAAAGCCTAACACCCATAGCATTCTGGTGTTTTACATGCTTGTCTAGTGGAAGAGGCTTTGTCAGGGGATCTGCCACATTCAGATCCGTATGCACTTTGCAAATCTTCACATCGCCTTCCTGTACATACTGTCGTATCACATGGAAGCGTCGGAGAATGTGTTTGGCAGTTGAGTGAGACCTTGGTTCCTTCGCGTTAGCAATAGCACCCGTGTTGTCGCAGTAGAGGGTTACGGGGTCTTGCGCGCTAGGGAACACTCCAAGCTCGATGATGAACTTCCTCAGCCATACAGCTTCATTCGCGGCTTCCGAAGCAGCAATGTACTCCGATTCCATTGTAGATTGGGCCACTATGGGTTGCTTCCCGCTTCTCCAGCTTACAGCGCCACCGTTCACCTTGAAAATATATCCTGTCTGTGACTTTGAGTCATCTGGATCTGTGCAGAAACTTGCATCAACGTAACCTGTTACGCCAAGTTCTTTTTCACAGTCTCCATACACAAGGAACATTTCCTTTGTCTTCTTGAGATGCTTAAGAATGTTCTTAACAGCTATCCAATGATCCTTTCCAGGATTACTTTGGAACCGACTCGTCAAACTAAGAGCCAATGCTACATCGGGTCGAGTACTTAACATGGCATACATGATCGAACCTATGGCTGAGGCATAGGGATGTTTAGCCATCTCGGCTTTATCATGTGCCGTCACAGGGCACTGAGACTTTCTCAATACCTTATTCTTGATGACAGGCAGAGAACCTTTCTTTGCCGTCTCCATACCGAACCGTTTCAGTATCTTATCAAGATAAGTACTCTGACTTAACGCTAATAGACGCCTTGATCTATCACGATAGATTTTAATGCCTAATACGTATGCAGCTTCTCCTAAGTCCTTCATCGAAAATTTACTGTTTAAATATTTCTTCACGCTATTCAGAAGATCCACATTATCCCCAATTAGTAATATATCATCCACATATAGAACTAGGAACACAACCGAGCTCCCACTCATTTTCTTGTAAATGCAGGTCTCTTCCGCATTTTGGATAAATCCAAAACCTTTGATCACCTCATCAAAGCGGAGATTCCAGCTCCGAGATGCTTGCTTCAGTCCATAAATGGAACGCTGAAGTTTGCATACCTTGCCAGCATTTTCTGGATCGACAAAACCTTCAGGTTGTACCATATACAACTCTTCCTCAATGTTGCCATTTAGGAACGCTGTTTTGACATCCATCTGCCATATTTCATAATCGTAATATGCAGCAAGTGCTAGCAAAACCCGAATAGACTTTAGCATCGCTACCGGTGAAAACGTTTCATCGTAGTCAATTCCATGAACTTGTCGGAAACCCTTTGCGACAAGCCGAGCTTTATAGACGGTCACATTACCGTCAGCATCAGTCTTCTTCTTAAAAATCCATTTATTCTCGACGGCCTTGCGCCCTTCGGGAATCTCCATCAAAGTCCATACTTTGTTGTCATACATGGATCCTATTTCGGATTTCATGGCTTCAAGCCATTTCTCGGACTCGGGCCCTTCCATAGCCTCTTTGTAGTTCGTAGGTTCGTCTTGTTCAATTAACATGACGGTGCAACCAAGTTGCCGTACCACTCTGGTGTGGCACGTGTCCTTCCAGACCTACGAGGTAGAATAGCATCCTCGACATTTGCTCCCACTCCATCTGTGGAGGACGGTTCCGGAACAGTTTCCGTTGCGCCACTCGGAATTTCGAGTTCAGGATCAACGATCTCGTCGAGGTCTATTTTCCTCCCACTTACTCCTTTGGCGAGAAACTCCTTCTCGAGAAAGGTGCCGTTCTTCGCGACAAACGTTTTGCCCTCGGCTTGGTTGTAGAAGGTGTATCCTATGGTTTCCCGCGGATACCCTACAAAGACGACTTTCTCCGATTTCGGTTCGAGTTTGTCGGGCTGTAGTTTCTTAACGTACGCCTCACAACCCCAGACCTTCAGGAACGACAACTTGGGTTTCTTGCCATGCCATATCTCATACGGTGTCGTTTCTACGGATTTGGACGGAGCCCTATTTAAAATGAATGCGGCTGTTTCTAACGCATATCCCCAAAATGATACGGGCAAGTCGGTAAGAGACATCATAGACCGGACACTATCTAATAGGGTACGATTACGTCGCTCGGACACACCGTTGCGTTGCGGTGTTCCAGCCGGCGTAAGTTGCGGCACAATGCCACAGGCCTTCAGATGTGTGCCAAACTCAAAACTCAAATATTCGCCACCACGATCGGATCGAAGGTGCTTGATTTTCTTGTTGAGTTGATTTTCAACTTCACTTTGAAATTCTTTGAACTTTTCAAACGTTTCAGACTTGTGTTTCATCAAATAGATATACCCATATCTACTCAAGTCATCGGTGAAGGTGACAAAGTAACGATAACCATTGCGTGTCGACACGCTCATTGGCCCACAACATCTGTATGTATGACTCCCAACAAGTCCGACGCCCGTTCCATGAAACCATTGAACGGTGTCTTGGTCATCTTGCCCATGAGGCGGTTCGCATGTATCGAGGGATCCAAAATCCAACGAGTCTAAAAGTCCATCAGTATGGAGTTTCTTCATGCGCTTTATACCAATATGACCGAGACGGCAATGCCACATATACATGGCGGTATCGCCACTAAGTTTAATCCTCTTGGCATCTACGTTATGAATGTGAGTACTACGATCGAGATTCAACAGAATAAACCATTATTCACAGGAGCATCAACATAAAAGATATCATTCATCGAAATAGCACAACCACTTGATACTGAATTGAACGAATATCCGTCTTGCAACAAGCAAGAACCACTTATAATGTTTACACTCAGAGACGGTACAAAATAACATTTATTTAAAACCAAAACTAATCCCGATGGTAGATGTAGAGGGAGAGTGCCGACAGCCACCACGTCAACTTTTGATCCATTGCCGACGCGCATCGTCACCTCATCCTTCGCCAGGCGCCGTTTATTCTGCAACTCCACCTGAGAGTTACAAATGTGAGCAACAGAACCGGTATCAAATACCCAGGTATTACTCCGGGCGCATGTAAGGTAAACATCAATAACATGTATATCACATATACCTTTCTCTTTCCCGGCAATCTTGCCGGCCTTCTTGTCTTCCAGGTACTTGGGGCAGTTGCGCTTCCAGTGACCATCTCCCTTGCAGTAGAAGCATTCCACGCCAGGTTTGGGACCAGATTTGTTGGCCTTGGATCGGGCAACAGGCTTGCCATCCTTCCTCGGCTTCCAGTTCTTCTTTCCCTTCCCACCGGATTTCTTAAAATCGACGGTCTTGTTGACCATCAACAGCGTGTGCTCCTTCTTGATCTCCACCTCAGCAGTCTTCAGCATCACGAACACCTCAGACAGGCTCTTAGCCATGCCCTGCATGTTGTAGTTCATGACGAAGCCTTTGAAGCTAGGGGGCAACGATTGCAGCACCCTATCAATCGCCAGCTCATCAGGAATCTGCATTCCAGAGCGTTCAGGCGTTGAACGTAGCCAGACATCTTGACCACGTGCTCGCTCACACTGCTGTGCTCCTCCATCTTGGCTGAGAAGAAGAGCTCAGAAGCTTCATACCTCTCAGCCTTGGCCTGCGGCGCAAAGACAGCCTTGAGATCAGAGATTATCTCGAAGGCACTCATCTTCTCAAAGCGCTTCTGCAGGTCAGCTTCCATGGCGTAGAGCATGCCACTCTGCACGAAGGCGGAATCATCCGTCTTGGTCAGATAGGCTTTCTTTTCATCCTCAGAGGCGGTGATCGCAGGGGGATCTCCAATGGCGGCTTCCAGGACATAGCCACCTTGTGGGGAGTGAGGAGGATCCTCAGGTTGCGGAACCAGGACATGAAGTTAGACCCATTGGTCTTAAGCTTTTCTTTCTCAAGGAACAGGCCTAGGTTAAAGGTGGGGCGAGACATCTACAATGGAATTTGCAAAAACATAAGACTTTGTTCATAAATTTAATTGAGTTCAAGTTTTTAGAAAATAAACTACAAGAACTCCCACTCAAACGAATATCCCTCTAATCGCTTCAGTGATTACACGACCCTAATCCATTGTGCAACCCCTCATCGTCAGAGCCGGCAACACAACTTCAAAGGTAGACATCGGAATGTCAATCACAACAACTCTGTGACTCATGCTCGACCTTTCGGTCACCGTGTTCCGAGGCCATGTCTGTACATGCTAGGCTCGCCATTATAACCTCCAGCGTAAACGCTTGTGCAAACATGTCTTACACCCACTGTATGCGAACGACGATATGTATGACACCCGATCGTCACGGCCTGCCTCATAACGTAGAACTTTCTTGGTGGTGCACGCCAAAGGGAGAACACTAATGGTATTTTGGAGGGATCATCTTATATTACTACCGCCGTGTAACTAATATATAACAATATATATATACACAATATAAGATGCACTCAAAAACATCAAATGTAATGCGACATGATATGGTCTTGCGCCGATGGTCTCCTTCGCGCCCACAGTTTATAAACAATTTAATAAACCTACCTTGACCATATCATATTGCCCCTGCAAAATAAAGTTAGACGCTCTCTACTTTATCTTTTGCATATTTTACGTGGCTAGGGGCTGTCGTAAATAGAACCGCTTCATACCTACGAACCTATGACCACAACAACGATCAAATAATTGCATGTTTATTTATCCCTTTCGGGCCCTCCATTGAAAATGCAAGACCAACTAAAGAGAGAGAGACAGACACCCGCCAGCCACATATACGGTACAAGCCGTATGTCAGTTGTGGAACCAGTCTCGCGTAAGCGTACGCGTAAGGTCGGTCCGGGCCGCTTCATCAACTCAATGCCGCCGGAAATGCAAGTGCACGCTAGAGGGTAGCAAATAAAAGAACGATGCCCCCGTGATAAACACGGGTTCTAAAAGCGTACAGCTATATCTACGCATAGATCGGCTCTGATACCACTGAAGGGGATCGTGTGCAGAAAACAAAAATTTCCTAACAACGATAACCTTAAACTAGCCAGGATCTATACTATGCAGATATAGTAATACGCAGGAGATCGATATACATACCCTTGTAGACCGAAAAGCGGGGATCACGCTCCCGCACAAGCGTTGTCGATGAAGCCGACGAAGCCGACCTCAAGGTCGTGTAGAGGAAGAAGACCTCCGAGCGCCACAGGCGTGGCACCTCGCAGGGAATCGCACACGTACGGCGAAGATGACTTCCTCCGGGCTCCGATCCAGGGACGAGCAGCGGAAGACTTGGACTGGAAAACCAGCAGCACGGCGGTGTGCTTATGGTGGAGAAACACTCACCCGTACACGACTCCAATTGCGGAATCACGATTAAATGGGAGAGAGAGAGAAATTGGTGTGTTCAAAAAGCAAAGGGGGCACCCATATATATAGGTGGAGGGAGGCCGCCACAGCTGCCAGCCAGGCGGTGTGGGACTAAACCCCACACCGCCGGCCAGCTAGGGCGCCGGCCCTAGGTGGGCTCCATTGGCCCACCTAGGCCGGCTGGCCCTCCCCTCTTTTTTTTCTTTTTCCTTTTGGGGTTTTTCCCCTAATGGGCCTCTAAGCCCATTTAAGAAAAACAGCCTTTAAAATTCGAATTTAATTAAATAAAAATATATTTAATCATTAATTCAACTAATTAATATCAAATACATTTTATCTAATTAATTCTAGCTCCGAAAACTATTTCGTCGCTCTCCGATCTCCATCGGAACTCTCCCGGAACATTTCCGGTGCTCTCTTTTATTTTCTCTTCTATTTCCAATCTATTATAAATGTCATCCTCCCTTAAGTGTGTTACCCTAGCGGTTCGAGATCTCGCCAGACATAATCGAGACACGCTCTCCGATTAATGATTAATTCATGGACCTTGGATACCCAGAATTAATCCCTGTGAGATAACGAAATAACTTTGTCGTTCGAACCTAGACGTCGAGTCTTAAACCTTTTGCCTGGCGATACTTAGCGTGTCCGAGACTCGTCTTACATATCATGATACCTAGCTTGATCTCGTTATCGATAACACTATCTTCTACTCGTCCATGATAATATGTCCCCGTGACCTAGTCACATGCTTGCAAGCTTATTTGACATAATCTCACCGAGTGGGCCCAGGAGTATCTATCCTGCTATGCGGATTGGCAAATCCCGCTCTTGATCCCTCATCTCAACATACTCCCTTCCGATACCCGAGAGGGACACCGTTATTGTCATACTATATAAGCAATGACGTTTGATGCAATCAAAGCATCTTCCAGGAATAGCGATAAGAGTTGATCTCACGGTCAAAGGCGTAATGACTACGTCCTACAAATATTGGGTATGTCCATCACATCATTCTACCAATGATATGACTCCATTGTCAACTGACACCGTTGTCACATAATCGGGAAACCTCGATCATCGATTGCACAATGGACTAGTCACGTAGAGGCTACTAGGGACCTGGTTGTCTACGTACCACACGTGTATCAATGTTTCCACTTAATACAGTTATAGCATGATACAAAAACATATTATGAACAAATGAGATATGATAAATAAAACACTTTATTAATTGACTCTAGGGCATATCTCCTTCAACTTTACCATGTATGATTCTAGAGTCCAACATATGAACTCCAATATTTTCCTATGGACAAGATCTACAATAATATCTTAATGCAAATATTAGTCCATAAGGATTGCCATTAATTACCAAAACCACGCATGGGGGCAACATGCACTTTCAAAGTGTTCCAGCGCGAGGCGGGGATAAAGCTCAAGAGGAATGCACAAGTGATACGTCCATTTTGCATCACTATTTTATATCATAATTTACTATTATTCTTTGATATATTTATTATTATGATACATTACTTATGTTATTTCATCTTATTTTGCATGTTTGATGATTATTGGGATTTAACTGCCGGAGCCAGGAATCTGCTGGAAAAAGCGTCATCAAGATACTATATTTCTGAAACTCCAAAAATCACGAGAAAATACAGAATCTCCTATTTTACTAGATGACGGAGGGAGCCAAAAGGGGAGGTCAAGATGGCCCACGAGGGCCCACACTTGACCTGGGCGCGGCCAGCATGGGGGTGGCGCCGAGGTGTGGTGCCCCTGGCCCACCTCTGGCTCACCCCTTTCACGTATATCTTCCCCGTAACCCTAAAATCAGAGGAGAGTCTTGGAAGAAATATTCCGCCGCCTCCACGGGGCGGAAAACCACAGAGAGAGAAAAGCTCTCCGGCAGGGAGAAATCTGTCGAGGAAATTCCCTCCCGGAGGGGAATCATCGCCATCGTCATCGCCAACGCCCTAGACTTCATCGGGATCATCATCATCATCATCTCCACCGCCGGCATCATCATCCCCATCGCTCCACTTCGTTCCGCTGTAACATCTAGGATTGCTACTTGTCTAGTTCATAGGGAAACTCTCCCGGTGTTAATTACTCCTTGTGGTTGATGCTTTTGAGTTTTATCTGTGAATTAAAGTTTATGTCCAATTTTTATTCATCATTATATCACCTCTGATCATGATCCATATGATGTCTTGTGAGTAGTTCGCTTAGTTCTTGAGGACATGGGAGAAGTCTTGATGTTAGTAGTGGAATTATGTTGAGTAATATTTAATGGTTTGATATTTAAGTTGTGGTGTCATTCTTCTAGTGGTGTCATGTGAACGTCGACTACATGACACTTCACCTTTATGGACCTAGGGGAATGCATTGTGTATTTAGTTTACCTATTGTGGGGTTGCCGGAGTGACAGAAACATAAACCCCCGTTTGTAAATTAGTGCACGAGGGAGCGTAGGATCTCAGAGTTTAAGGTTGTGGTTAGATTTATCTTAATCGTTCTCTTGTATTTGCGGTAAGCCTGCAAGAGGTGTAATCACAAGTATGTATTAGTCCAAGTAAGGGCGGTGCATTAGCATAGGTTCAGCCACACAACGCTTATCAAAACAATAAAGATTAATCAACGGTATGAAGCGAAAGCACTTGACGAAATTCCGTGTGTCCTCAAGAACATTTGGTCATCATAAGTAAAACAACCGGCTTGTCCTTTGTGCTAAAAAGGATTGGGCCACTCGCTGCAATTATTATTGCTCTCTTTATTTACTCGTATTTTATTTATCTGTTATATCAAAAACTCCTAAAAATCTGTCTGCTAATGTTTACAGTGAAACCTTGCTCAAAACTGCTTGTCAGCACCTTCTGCTCCTCGTTGGGTTCGACACTCTTATTTATCGAAAGTACTACGATACACCCCTATACTTGTGGGTCATCAACAAGCCAAATGTGTTATGATTTTTTGTGAGAGACAAGATTGTAAATTCGATAGCCACACTATCAAGAGGGGTTTTTGGGTGAGTAGTTTGATCTCATTGTGAATAGAGAGCTCAAACTTTTACATTTTTTGCATTATCCCCTTTCATTGTGTGAGGATGTATTTGGTGTTTCTTTGTGTGATGATCTATACCTTACTATTATCTTCATAACAAGCCTAGCTAATTTCAACACAAATGGAGTTCATATGAAAATTTGCATTAATTAATGTCGAGTTTTGTCAGTTCTTCTGTTGTAGATAGGTAAAACTTTTCCATTTATGGATTTGACCTATTATGTTGACCTTTTAAAATCTTTGTGTGAGGAGGTAGAGCTTATTGTTAGATTCAAAATAAGTCCAATTTCATCGAAAATGGAGTTCGTGTGCAAAATATGTCATGTTGTTTGGTGAGACTAGTTTTTTTTGTTATGCGGTCTGGATTTTTTTCGGGTAATACTTGGTATTATAATTGATATATGAAAAAAATACAAGTGGAGAACACGTTCTATAGTGGAGGATCTAGTACCAATTTTTCTATTCTAGTACAAAATCCTGAAACTTTGGGCTAGGTACCATGCTAGTGAAATTGCCTCCGACGTGTAGATTGGGTGAACTTTGTATAAGAGGTGTTTTTCCCCTTTGGGACAAAGGTTTTTGAGGACCATTTTGTAGGTCTATGTAATGGAGAATAAACAAATCGGCCTACGTAATTATCCAATTTCTAATTTATGAAGATGAAAGTAAATGTTAGATCTAGATCATTGCCATCTAACGGTAGCGGAAGTAGATTGTTGGTGAAGAACCGTGGATGGAGATCTCTGCAGCTATGTATTCCCTTCGCCCCCTTCAGTCCAGCAATGCTTCGTCGTCCAGAGCGAGAGTCCAGCCGGAGTACGTCAACCTTTTGGCGTATGGTGGCTATATAACGAGAGAGAGAGAGAGAGAGGGAAAGAGAGAGAGAGAGACAAAGATAGAGAGCGGAGATAGAGAGAGGAGGAGGAGGCATCCCTTCAACTGAAAATGGCAAGGAGAAGGGGCTACCCCTCCTCTCCTTTCACTGGAGGAGGGGGTGATGTCATAGTTGAAAAAACCTGACCAAACTGGTGGCCCGACAGGAATAAATCGGAACTAGAGCCTTAGCTGGTCTGTTAAGGTAGTAGGACCAGACAAGGAAACAGACCCGAGAAATCTTAATAGAACCGCAAGCTTTAACTTAAACTGGGTAGAAACAAGGACGGTTCAACCGGTCATTGAACCATTGAACCCACGCGAGCGTAAAAGATAATGTGTGCCCCAGGGATTCGAACACTAGTCTCGCTTGTATCCGAATGTGACATATGTTCTGCATGCTAGCCATCAGTTCCTAGCTTACTTTGTGTCAAGTAAACGGAAGTCAAACTAATTGAACAATTTATTTAGGTATTTCAGTACTAAAAGTAATATTTTTATTCAATTACATGTCCAACAGTTTAACCAGTAAACCTGGCGGTTGGACCACAGAACTATGAACCGAGAGGCTGGTCGGTTCGATCACCGGTCCGTTTTTAAACTATGTGTGAGGTACCTTCAGGAGGGGTCTCCCTCCCCCCTAGGGCTGGCCGCCCTAGTTGGGGCCTCCAACCCAAGACGCCGCTCCATGCCTTGCCCTCCATGTCAAGGGGCGCCTCCTCTCATGGGATTTGAGGCCCATGCGGCTGCCCCCCCCCCCCCCCCTCCACAACCCACCTGGTCCAACCTGGTGAGGTGATACGTCTCAAAGTTATTTATATAATTTTTGATTGTTCAATACTTATTTTATATAAATGCCGTGTACCTAAAAAATCAATGCTACATGTTTGATACATTTGTTTATACAAACAAAATATTTACCATTTCATTTACGAAAGAAAAAAGAGTTGTCCAATTTATAGCGAAAACTGACCGAAACCGAAAATCATACCATGAACTGAGAATACATAAACAAGCATTACCATAATATATGGCAAAACCACAGAGAAAGGGAACAATCATAAGAATTTCTTTAGACAATTTAGATTCTTGCTTTAGAGTCATAGTAGAATTTTCACGAGTGTGGGCTCGATGAAATTGTTTCTTTACAATTGCATACAAAACAGCCATAGGAAATATCAAAATTTCGATGATCTCCACTCTCCAGTCCTCGAAGATTCATATATACTCCCTCCGTATCAAAATATAAGACTTTCTAGCTATTCCACACACATGTATCTAGACATGTTTTAATGGAAGGTTCATGTGAATCTTGCACTAAAACATGTCTAGATACATATGTGTGTGGAATAGCTAGAAAATCTTATATTTTAATACGGAGGGAGTAGAATAGTACCTTTGAATCGAACGTACATTTGAATCAAAGAGACCCAACAGACACTGACACGAGTACAGTTACTTGGATTTCAGTTGGGAGTTTGGGACCCGCATGTCACCAAGCCTGATCATGGTTCCCACATGTCAGATTTCTTTCCCTCCACGGAGAAAATTGCAGGTAACACCAAGGTTTGGTGCCATTGTTGCACAAAACACATAATCAAAACACTTGTTGCAACAAACCCCATGTTTTTGTCTAATCAGTTGCAACCAGCCCAAATTACTGATTTAGACACTTAATACGTATCTAACATGTGGGTTTGGATTTTATATACCATATACCAAAAATTATATGACAAATTCTATACCATATACTACAATAAATTTTAAAAAGGGCACCATAATGGTCAAAATGATTTGTCCGAAACAAAAATAAAGAGAAGAGCTACAAAGTTAGAAGATATGGTCTTGCTCGAACACATGTTTTGGCACGTGGGTGTACATGAACCCGTTATAAAAATTAATTTTAAATATTTTAAAATGTCAAAATAATAAAAAACAATGCTGGGCGTACATCCATACATTATATATCCGCACACATTTTTTTTAAAGGTACATTTTCTTGGAATGTGTAAAAAGAAAATAAATGTTTCATTTAAATGAACTTTGGAGCACTGTAATTTATCTTTTTACACATTACACAAAAAATGTCATTTTTTCATGAAATTTTTTGTGCGAACATAAAATATTTGGATCTACGTCCAAAAATTCAGACCTTTTTTACATATTGAAATATTATTTTTGAATGATGGTACATCTACACCTATTAGTTCAAGATGATTTCCCTAATTTTGCTGCTGCTCAATGGAAAATAACACCACACTACGTTGAGAAACTAGAGACGGAAAATATGTGTACCAGGTATCCAGCGGCGGTCAATGCAGTAAGCATTTTTTTAATATATATTTTCTACCGTTATTATGCTGCCCATTTTTTAAGAGATGGTCTTTCTTTAACTTTGTAGCTGTGCTCTTTCTTTTTGTTTTAGAAAAATTATTTCTACGGTTAAGCTGCCTATTTTTTTATTTTTCCGTATAATTTTTGGTATACAGTATAAAGTCATATAATGTTTGGTATATGGTATAAAAATCCAGACCCATATGTCAGATACGTGTTAAGACTCTAAATCAGTTATTTGTGCTGGTTGCAACTGATTAGACAAAAACATGGTGTTTGGTGCAACAAGTGTTTTGATTTTATGTTTTGTGCAACAATGTCACCTTATGTGCAATTTTATCCCCTCTCCGAGACTGACAGGTTCACGGGCCGCGAGTCACAGCCCCACTCTTTCGCCCGAGTAACTGTCGCCCGATCCACCGCCGGCGACGGTGGATCTCGCGGATCTCGCTGCCTTTCACCGCTAAATGTACTGTCAGCTCTGCCCCTCCTCCTGTTTTGCCACTGAATTTATCCTCCTATCCCGGAGTCCAACCTTGGGTCGAGCTCGTCGGGTTCCTCCGTGCCGGCGAGTCGGCGAGCTTTCGTACGCCTCTAGCACCGCCTCCTTTCCTTCTAGCCAACTTCTCGCTAGGCTTACTGCACATCGCAGGCGCCTTCTTTCGCCGATCACTGTCACCGCCTCTCCCCTCTTCCTCCCCGTATCTCTCTTAATCACTGCAACTTGGTGCGCGGGGCCCATTCACGCCGTATTTGTTTACAGATATTTCCTCTCTCAATCTCAGTGAAGTGAGCAGATTTCGATTTTTTTAATCTTTCGTTGAACCATTGCATGTTAAAATCGGCAGTTGTTTATCTCTCAAAACCAATAAGATAATTTTATTTGAGGAGAGAACCCAATAAGTTTACATGAACTCAATCATGAACTGCTTTTGGATCAACTTACTTCTGTTTTTGGTGTACACTGCAATGCTTACAAAATACTGTTGTCACCAGCGTTTTGTACTACGATGAATCTAATGGTCAATTGACGCATAACAGGTGAGGATGTCTCAAAGCCAAAAGGAAACTGCAAAGTTTGTAGACATGGATAAATTGGTGAGCTCCATGAAGATGGAGCTTGATTACTACTGGTCACTAGAGGTTCCGGACATGGAAGCGAAATGTTGTGTGATCTATAAAGTTCAGCAGCACATCCGTGAAGCTGCCAAGTTCTCTTATGAACCTTATATATTATCTATTGGTCCATATCACAATGGGGCTGCAAGGTTACGGTCTACTGAGAAGATGAAATGGGGGTTTCTTGATGAGATTCTTAGACTTACTCGGGGAAAAGGTCTACTGGATTACCTGATCGCACTTCAGGAACTGTCAAAACAGGCCAGAAACTGCTACTCCGAGGAAATCAAAATGGGTCCGGAGGAATTCCTGCAGATGCTACTGCTTGATGGATGTTTCATTATTGTCGGCTTGGGTGGGACTAAAGGGCTTACAGTACTGAATGGAGAAACCCAATATCCAGAGCATGAAACAGACAACATAGCCAACTCTGGGAGCAGACCAGAAAATCAAGAACAAGAGCAGACCAGTATTGTGGAAGATACTGAATGTGATCAGCATAACGAGCAAGTTGGACAGTGGTTTATTCGTTTTGTCAATAATGATCTCTTTCTTCTTGAAAATCAAATACCATTTTTCATTGTCAGCAAAATATTTGAGCTAGTAGCTGGGACAGAAGCTGCAACTTCAATTTTGACTGCTGAGTTAGCCATATATGTCGAAACTGCTTTGCGATGGTATCCAAAAGCAATCCTAGAATGTGATCGACCAAAAGATTTCCAGCATTTGCTTCACTTATGTCATATTTACTTCAGGCCAAGTAAGAGATCAGAGGATGAACACTGCTATCACATTGAGCAACAATACTTTGGCATGCTCTGTAATTTTGGACGGAATTATCTCAAAATTGGTCATGATCTTAGCGGGAATGAACAAAACTTTCCTTCCAACCAGGAGATAGATCAGCAACAAAGTTGTCAATCACTAAACCGTTGGCGTAGGGCAGCACAATACCTAGAAGCTGGAGTAAAATTTAAGAAGCGTGAATATGACAATTTCAAACCCCATTCATTGTTGGATATCAAGTTTATGAATGGCATGATGGAAATCCCATGTATTATAATAGATGAGTGCACAGGGACCCTATTTAGGAACCTTATTGCTTTTGAGCAAACATGCCCTCAGTTTGGGGATGACTTTACTGCCTATATTGTTTTCCTGTCTCAGCTCGTTAGCATGCCAGAAGATGTTACGATGCTTACAAAAAGAGAAATCATTGTGCATCACCTCGATAATGATGAAATGGTTTCGGATCTGTTCACTGTGCTCAGCAAAGACGTCGTTTTTGATTTCAATGGTCAATATTATTTGAAGTCCCTCTGCCAGATGATGGAAACCTACTACCAGAGTCGTCTAAACAGGTGGATAGCTTGGCTTTGGTTGAATCACTTCAGCAATCCATGGTTGGTCTTGGCTGCATTTGCCACAGTACTTGTTCTTTTCTGTACGATAATACAAACCATTTATGGCATATTGGCCTACCTTTACCCACCAGGTGCCCAGCATGCGAACTAGAGCAACCATCAAGCATATCCACCGATGTCACCACTCTTTCTTCAGCTTTGCTTTTCATGTTGAACTGGTTTGGATATGCCTTGTTACCATTTGATACTTGCCGTCGAAGGTTTCATGTTCTGAGCTTGTGAATCGTGATGATGTGCCCAGCGTGATAACATATTGGCCTGTTCCTTTGCATATTGGTGAATGGTGAGCCTATGTACGATTGATCGATCCTGAGAAGCTAGAGAGCTTTCAGTCTTTTATCTCTTTCGATATAGTTTTCACTAAAAGGGTTTGTCATTTTGTGCTCACAATGGTGCTAAGCATGCTTGCACGGTTGTGGCTTTTACAAGCACGTAGTACTTCCTTGTTGGACTTGGTGTCAAATATGTTTATGGGGGCTACAATTGGACTTGGTATATTCGAAGGCTTAGGTGTTGGAAATGAACATATATTATATAAAGACACCGCGCAGCCAAAATAAATAGATGAAATGGTAGACTTTTTTTTTGGTGAAAGGATTACAACAAACTCCAGCTTATAGAGAACAAAACAGAAAAGCTACTATTGATCATCATCTCCCGTCTACAGCTTCATTTCTTTTCCTTCGCCTTCTGTTTCCCATCTCACCCTGTTTTCTCATCTTTCTTCACATTGTCACTCTTGGGATCCAAACAGCCCAGCTCCTCCTAGCACCCAAAACCTCCATAGCAACTTTCTCCAGCAGCCTAGCGAAGTAGGTTAGATAGAAACAAGATTGTGATAGGTACAGTCAACGACCATGGTAGGCGTGACTGCACATGGGTAGGTCTGTGGCACAATGGTTGAAATGTGTCTGATGGACCTGGCGGGATTGGCGTCCATCGAACATTGGGAAACACGCGTAGACATGTTCACGGATGTATGTTACGATGTATTTTTACCCACAATTATGAAGAGGGAGTAACATACGTGCGATGATCTGAGGGGTTAGAAACATAGAACATATAGAAAATTTATACAGGTTCGAGTCCCGAGAATCACTGTCTCGTAAAACCTACTTCCTTTCTAAGGCGATATCTATTATGCATCTAATCTTGAGGATTGGAACTACTTACTCGAACTAGGAGCGCCAGGTGGTGTTGCTTCCTGTTGTAAAGTGTGCCTCCCGGGTGCTCCCTACCCCACTCCCTCCGCCCCCGGCCTTATATAAACATGAAGATGGTATTACCGGTATAATTGATCTCTATATATGTATGTGTACCTTGTTTGTCTATTGTCCCTTTCTCGTCCTAGGTTTTGCTTGGTACCCAAGACGCCCAAGATAAATCAAGGGAGAGGCACGAGCATGGAGGATAGGATCACATGATTTTTTTTCGAATTAACTAAAATGTAGAAAGTTCCTTAAACTAAAATGATGGAGTTTTTTTTTCTCAAATTTACTGAAGTCCAGAAGGTTTGTAGTTTCATTACTCCATCGTTTGATTTATAGACTATGGATAGCAGCGATGAGTTCATACCATTCCAAATGATGGAAGATGACGTTGATGCCGCAACTGATAATAAAGAGAACCAGATGATTCTCATTTTTCCTCTAGTGTGTAAAAGGAGATTGAATGCTCTCACAAATGCGGAGGATCGAGGCCGAACACGAGTTAACAAGATCCGTCCAAAGGCTATGGGTCATTGTTTGCTATACAATGACTATTTTTTACCACCCAACACATGGTCCGATTCCATTTTGACGACGCTTTAAAATGAAGAGGGATGTTTTCATGCATATTGTGTATGTTGTTTGGCAGTATGTGGACTATTTCCAACTGAAATAAGATTGCACCAGACTGATTGGATTCTCATCTATTAAGAAATACACTATCACTATATGGTGTTTTACATATGGAGCTGTTGCAGATATTGTGGAGGACTTTCATATATCTAAGTACACATTCATTAAAAAAATTGTACAAGTTTTATGCAGTGGGCAGCGAAGATGTTTGGACTGACCTATCCAATGCAATAGAGCAACTCAGCTCATGAAACAAAGGTACAGCGAGAAGATTTCCTGAGATGGTTGTAAGTATCAATTGTATGTTCTAGAAAGGAAAGAATTGTCCATTCTCTTGGCAAGTGATTATCCTGCAATGTCATAATTGAATATGTAAAAGATTACAACATTGAATTTGTTACTCTTTTTTTTGGTATGGTTGGTTTTCATAATGACATCAACATGCCTCTCTCTTCAGTCTTTGCGAGACTTACCGAAGGTCTAACTCTAGAGTGCAACTATGAGATCAGTAACACCAATATAATAAAGGGTATTGCCTAACGATGATATATTCTTGTTGTTTGACGTTTGTGAAGATAAGGTAGCGTTAAGAAGGATATGAAGCGGGCATTTTGTGTGATTCGCACTTGGTTTGCTATTGTGTGGTCAAACATGGTCACTCCGTGTTGCTACTCTGAACTAAGCTACGGAGTAACACTACATTGAAGAGAACCTAATCCGCCGGTCAGATCGTGATCTCGCTGTGCCCGAGAACCGGGATTTTTTTTAAAGTTTATTCGGAATCTAGCACGCGTTCGGGAGAAATTTGAGTTCTAGCGCGCTGTCGTCACGGCCCGTGCCGAAACAACTGGTTTCGGCACGGCCGGCACCGAAAGAGGCCATCTGCATGTCGGCCTGCGCAGCAGGCGTGGCCCACGTCTTTTGGCAGCGCTCGTGCCGAAAGTGGAGCTTTTGGCAGCGCCCGTGCCGAAACGAGCCTTTCGGCACCGCCCGTGCCGAAACGAGGCAGATAACCTCGACGGCCTTCTTCTTCCTTCTCTCGCTCGAGCACTCCTTCTCCTCTCCTCTGTTCTTCCGTTTCCAGAGAAAACAACACCGATTCTTACCCCCAAAAAATCCCCACAAACCCACATATTGAAGAAATAGAGTAGAGGAGGGTTGGGGCATCCCCGATCTATTGATGGGATAGTTGTTCGTGGAGGCGTTTGGGGGAGTGGAGGTGGAGCAATGGTGGTCAACAATGGTGGATAGTGGTGGTGTGTGCCGGTGTTGGGGAAGCTAGAGGCGTGGTGCGGCGGTGGTGGTGCTAGATTGAAGCCGGGCAGCGGGAGCTACGCACGCGTCAAGGGTAAACCCTAATCTCTAGATTTTTTAGGTTAAATGTTAATATAGGTTGTCGTGGATGTGTCAGGATTAGTGTAGATATATGTTGTCGGTTAGATTTTTTAGGTTAAATGTTAATATAGTTTGTCGGTGGATATGTCAGGATTAGTGTAGATATATGTTGTCGGTTAGATGTATTGTATATTTTGAGTAGTCTTTATTTTACCGGGGTCATCATATTTATTTTCGGCAGTCGTAATATTTAGATATATCCGCTGTGTAGTATTTAATGATGGAATAAATTTGTTTAGGTAATGAAGTGGTCGATGTTGTTGTGCACTACGGTGTCGGTACAGTCCGTGCATCTGAGTCAGGGGTTGATCTTAGTGAATTTGAAAATGTGGAGATTCAGTTGACAGAGCCAGAGAAAGTGAAAATCAACGTTGTCCAGTGGTATTTGACGGTGAATTTTGGGTATGATCCTAATTACTGGACTGTTAGGATTCAGTCGGTATGGACCAAATCCCGGTCAAATATTTGCTGGGAGTTGTTGCCGCTTGATCAGACAAATCAGTGGGTTTCTTGGCTAGCATCATGCAAACGCCGAGGGACAAAACCAGAAGTCCTAGTGTTGTTTGTTCTGAAGCAGAATAATTTAGAAATAGCTGGCGGTGCTGTTCAGACTGGAGAGACTAGTGAAGCAACTAGTTCGCATTATGCCCAACTGCCTGGTCATTATGAACCATCACCGTCAGCAGGACCTGCTCAAATTCCTGTTGACTACGTACCATCACTGTCAGAAATTCCTCTTCATTATGAACCAGCACTGTCAGCAGGACCTGGCCAAATTGGGGAGGCTGATGCGGATGAGCACGAGGGTACAGGCTGAGATATTGGTGGAAGACGAGGATGGCGTCGCAGAAGATATTGATTCTGATGATTCAGATGAAAATAATGATGAAGATGTGCCTATTCCCAGTTACTGGAATCAGGACAAGTCTGCCGTCACGGCCGTGCCTGATGTCCATGAATCGTCCTGGGAGTACCACATGAATAACATTGAAATCGGGGCTCAGTACAGCACGAAGCAGCAATTAAGGAAGCCGTGATTCAGTGGGCATTGTGCACGCAAAGGGTTTTCCGCACTGACGTGTCAAATAGCAGATATTTGACAATGAGTTGTGTTGACATTGGTTGTCCGTCACGGGTGCATGGTCACTTGCCGAAGTATGACGTGGTGTGGGTGGTGACAGACGTCGTGCCACACACATGTGAAATTGATAGTTTGCTGACAAATCACCCAAACCTAACGTCAACTCTCATTGCACGTCTCTTGTTCAGTGAGATAGTGAGCAAGAAAGACATGGAAGCAAAGCACATCATAAGAACAGTTCAGGCAAGATGGAATACCACCATTAAGTACGGAAAGGCCTGAGAGCTAAGCAGAGGGCTCTAGAGGAGAGGTTTGGGTCTTTCTATGACTCTTATGATAATGTTATTCGTCTTGTTAGCACATTGAAGGAGAGGAATCCTGGCACATATGCTGTAGTACAAATACAACAGTTCCGGATATTCCTCAATATGGTGTATTCGGCAGACTGTTCTTCTCATTCGTTATTTGCATCGAAGCTTTTACCCATTGTCATCCAGTGCTCTGCGTGGACGGCACGTTTCTCACAGGCAAGTACAAGGGGCAGATCCTGACCGCAATAGGTGTGGACGGCAATGGGCAGATCGTCCCGATTGCCTTCGCCTTCGTCGAGGGTGAGAATTATGACAGCTGGATATGGTTCTTCAGGCAATTGAAAATGGCAGTTGTGAAGACTCGGCCAAATGTGTGCATCCTTCACGACAGGCATGCTGGTATGCTTAAGGCTATAAAGGCACTGCAGAACCCCGCTGAGGATGAACCAGCACCATGGACTGACATGCAGAGCCGCTGGTGTATGCGCCATCTCGGCGCTAACTTTTACTCATGCTTTAAGAGTAAAAGGCTGATGAATCTGTTTAAAAGACTGTGCAATCAGAATCAGAGAGGAAGTATCAGTTTCTGTGGGAAAGACTGACTAAATTCACTGCGCAGCAAGTGAAGGAAAGTTGCACAGGCGCAAGCGTTAGCTACACAGCTTGCTGCGGCGCAGGTTGCTGCGGCACAGGGTACTGTGGCACAGGGTGATGCGACACAGGTACTGCGACAAATACGACAGATTCAGAGCCTGTTGGGTTGTGTGACTTGCCTGGAATTGACCCTCCTGGTACGAAGAGAAAGAAGGGAAAACGAATCAAATTTTTGAAGAGTGGATAGAGAAGGAGCCTCCCGTGAAGTGGTCTCTGTTACACGACCAATATGGAGCAAGGTACGGCATCATGACTACCAACCTAGCTGAGGTGTACAATTTTGTACTCAGAGGAATAGGAGTTTGCCACTGACAGCACTGGTGGAGGGTATTTTGCACGGAACATTGACGTATTTCAGAGATAGACGTCGTGAAGCCGTCGAGCATATTGAGTATTACCTCAACACACCTTATTGCCGCAAGATAAGATAGTACATGGATAAGAAGATAAAGAAGGCACGGATATACACGGTCATTTGTATTGGTAATGAAGAAGCGAGGTACGACGTACGCTTACCAACCTCAAGATTTGGTGCGGGTAATGAGCTGAAAACCCATGAGGTCATAATTAGTGCTACTGCACCCCCAACGTGCGAGTGCACGTGCAACAAACCGAGACTGCTTCACCTCCCATGTTCTCATGTCCTTGCTGTTTCTGGGCAGTTGGGGATGAACCCAATCAGTTTTGTCTCTCCGTATTACATGAAGGAGGCAGTGGTTGAAACTTGGACCGGGGAGATGACAGATTTAGAGTAGTTGGCAACTTCAACAAGGTGGATGAAAGGAACGAGAATATATTCCGGATCCTGCTCTTATGAGAACTAGCAGAGGAAGACGGAACTCGCGTCGCATCCGGAATGATATGGACGAGTCTGAAGCTGGTGGATTTACTAGACAGTGCTTGTTGTGCAATCTTTTTGGCATAGAGAGAAGTATTGTCCCAAATATGGCCTAGGACCTGCTCCTGATCCTGCAGTCGTTCCTGATCCTGTGCGTGGTCGAGAAACCGAGGACGTGGGCAACGTGGCTAGCACTACATTTCAATTTCTATGTGTGTATCCCTATGTTTTAATTTGAACGTGTCCGAACTATGTTTTAAATTGTAAGTGTCCGAACTATGTTTTAATTTGTACATGAATTTGTATGGTTTAATTTGTACGTGTCCGAACTATGTTTTAATTTGTACGTGAATTTGTATGTTTTAATTTGAACGTGTCATATTATCTATGTACGAGACATATTCATATTTATGTTTGTATGAGACATATTATCTATGTATGAGACATATTATTATCTATGTACGAGACATATCAGAGGAAAATAAGTTGTACGAGACATATTATTAAACAAACATTGCAACTTACACAGATAACAAGAAAAGTGGTAGTAGCGACAACACAACATAAATTGAAAAAGAAAAGTCATCTACCATCGACACAGCCTCCCGCATCACTCTTCCCATTCGACGATGCTTCACCCTTGTCCTTCGATGACGCCGCACCCTTGCCCTTCGACGCCGCCGTCGCTGCTGCAGCTTTCTTGCTCGCTTCAGTCGGCATGAAGATATATCATCTTCATCCTCGCTCTCCTCGACCCATAAAATCGGTTTACGAAGAGCATCCAACATATCTGCTTCACTCCTATATGTTAGTTTCTTCTTCTGCCACCTAGCATGCAGCCTCACAAGTTCTTTTTCTATTTCCTTCCAACTCCTCCATGGCCACCCATGCCTAGCTAGCTTCGCTGATAGCTCACGTAGATGAGGTGGATGACTAACAATATCCTCAAATGGGATCTCCTTATTGTCTACCTTGAACTCGGCCGTAAACCTCAAAAGTAGTGCCGACATTCCACCCGGGAAACTACCATCTGAAGGAAAACTCGACATGTTCGAGTGAGTGGACTATGCTTACCAACTCGACATCTCCTCCCGGGTTTTTATAGGACGAGCACAGAACAATTAGCGGAGAAATAGGCGGGAGCAAGGCCGGCGGGAAAAAAAAGGCGGGAGCGACGACGGCGCGAAAAATAGGCGCGGGAGAGGGAGCTCTGGCGGGAAAATAAAAGGAGGGAGCGACGACAGCGTGAAAAATAGGCGCGGGAGAGGGAGCAAGACTGGCGGGAAAATAAAAGGCGGGAGCGACGACGGCGCGAAAAATAGGCGCGGGAGAGGGAAATGGCAGGGGCACCATGTTTCGGCTCGGGCCGTGCCGAAACATGGCTGTCGGCGCCGCATCTACGCGAAGCAGCGATGCGCATGCAGCTCAGCAGGCTTTCGGCGTTGGCGCGGCTGAAACGTGCTGCTTTCGGCACGGGCAGTGCCGAAACCTTGCTTTCGGCAAGCACCGTGACGACGCCGCGCTAGTTTTCAAATTTCTCCAAAACGCGTGCTAGATTCTGAATAAACTTTAAAAAAATATTATTTAAAAAAAAATCCCTCTCCCGAGTCCCGACCCATGGTTCTGACTCCATGACCCATACCTCCCATCTCCACCGCCGCCACCGTCCCGACACCACCACCCCCACCTCAGTACGTCACCTCGCGCCGCCTCTTGCCACTCCACCATCCGCCCCCTACCCCGTCCCCACCCCGCCCCTTCCTCTCCGATGACCAGCCCATCCGCGCCGCCGCCCTGCCCACACCTCGCCGCGCACCGCCTCACCTCGCGCCCGCTCCGCTTCCTCCGCCGCTGCCTCCGCGTGCGCCCGCTCGGCCGCCCCGAGATCCGCCGCGACGCGCGCGAGGTGCCCCGCTGCACCCCCTGCCCGTCCTCCGCCCCTCCCCCATCTCGCCTCTACGCCTGCCTCTCCTGCGCCGCCGTCTTCTGCCCCTCCCACGCGGCATCCCACGCCGCCTCCGCGCCCTCCCCGGGCCACCAGATCGCCGTCGACGTCGACCGCGCCGAGCTCTTCTGCGCTGCCTGCGGGGACCAGGTCTACGACCCGGACTTCGACCATGCCGTCGTCCTGGCCCAGTCCACCGCCCTCCACCCCCCTTCCACTTCCACCTCCGCATCAGCCTCCCCCGCTCCCCGCAAGCGCCGCCGCGTCGACTACCGCGCGTGGGCGCCAGATCCGATCGAAACCGCGCTCGTGAGCTCCGCCACCGATCCCACCACTTCCGCGTCCGCCGCCGAGCCGGCTGGGCTGCGCGGGCTCAACAACCTCGGCAACACCTGCTTCATGAACTCCGTGCTGCAGGCGTTACTCCACGCGCCGCCGCTCCGGAACTACTTCCTTGGCGATCGCCACAACCGCTTCCTCTGCCCGCGCCGCACGCCCATGAGGCATCGTGCCACCGATGCCGAGGCCAAGGCCGCGTGCCTCGCGTGCGATCTCGACGAGATCTACTCCGCCACCTTCTCTGGGGAGCGCACGCCTTACAGCCCCGCCAAGTTCCTGTATAGGTCCGGATCTCGCACTCTGTTTGCATTGGTTGACTCACGGTGTGATTGATTTTAGCAACATGCTGTTTTTTAAATCTTGAGTTCGTTGCGTATTAGGGAAGTTAGCCGTTATTTAAATGGCTGTGTGAAGTAATGTAACTATGGGCAGGTGCCAGGTGGTCTTATTTGAGACACTAGATTTTATATTCTCTCCTGAAAATGATAGTGTATCGTTTCCATGTTATGCCATGGAATTTTTTGAAGTTAGATTATGCAGACTGCAAGTGTACTTGACATGAGATGAATGATGTGAACAAATATATGTCACTAAAAGGGGCAGGATCTGCTTAGTATGTGCTGCTACGGAGGGAAAATGGTTGACATTTGCATGTATATGGCCTGTTTGAGGAAATTCCCTCGTATATATAGCATATAGAGTTAAGTACTCACGTTTCATTTGATTCTGTAAGTACTTTTGGCATGCCTACCTGAAGTTCCTTTGGACTGCGTTTATTGATCAAGTGACAAAATTCATGAGCATCCATTATCTCTCTCAAGCCACTTGTTTGACAGGCATATCTGAAAGTAGCAGAAGCATTTGCTCCATTGTTGGATTGTTTTGAATTTTCCTGGTGTATATTTGCGTTATTTATGGCATAGCTAAGTTCAGTTTTGTGCTATGGCAGTATGCCTTGCTACTTCATGTTACTATGCAAGTATGTAGCATCTGTAGTAGGTACATAAGTTATTGCTAGTTGTTTTTTATTTTGCTGTGGCCTATTAAAAGTTTCTTATTTTACTTGGGGACAAACTGTTTATGCCTTTGCTCATTACAACGTGTGTGTGCTATCTCCTATGGCTGTTTTAAAACTATTTTCATCATACTGAGAAATAGTGCAGCCCTGCACTTCATATTTCTAGAGTTTAAACTATGTGAAATCTTTCCCCCCCTCTTATTGTTTGCTGAGCGTGGACTTGCACAGAATATATAGTCTAGTACTTGTTTCTTCTGGTTTCTGAATCAACGTACTTGATTTTCTTCTGATTATTATCGTTATGAATTGTTAGCTGGTGGCAGCATGCAACAAACCTTGCAAGCTACGAGCAACAGGATGCACATGAATTTTTTATCTCCATCCTTGACCATATTCATGAAAATATAAAGGATGATCAGCACAAATCACATGAACAAGGTAGTTAGCTCCTCTCTTTCTACTACTTGAACTTAAGACTTGCATGTATTGCAGTAAGTTCAGATATGAACTAAACAGCCAATTTTTGCAAAATTACTTTCAGGATATTCACATGTGTGTATACAGTGACTCCCATGATTGGTCATATCCTTTCTGTTCAATGCATTCAGATCCGTCCTTTATGTTGTTCTTACTTGTTTGTCCGACTATTCTTCGGAGGACAGACAAACAAGAGAAGTGAGAAAAAGTCATCTTCCTGTGCTTGTCTCTTTTTTTGGTAATAATGTACTTTACCTGGCTAGGTTTTGATATGCTGGAGTATGATTTATCGTGAACAGCTGTCATGTGCTTTTCCAGTCTTGCTCTTTAGATGCTAGACTGCAATTTGGCTTTACAAATATATTCTGTCCTTGGTCCTAACCCTTATTTCTTTGTTTTGTGTGCTCATAACAGGCCATGGAGACTGTTGCATTGCACACCGGGTGTTTTCTGGTATTCTGAGGTCAGACGTTATATGCACAAACTGTGGGCTCTCATCCACAACTTTTGAACCCTGCATGGACTTCTCTCTAGACTTGGATGCTGGATGTAACATTTCTCTTGGTGCTGCAAACCCAAAAGTGCGCAATGGAGAGAGGAACTCAGCTGGCACAAATTCAAAGGTATCAACACTCATGAGATGTTTGGAGCGGTTTACCAGGGCTGAGAGACTAGATGCTGAACAGAAGTTCTTCTGTGAACGTTGCAAGGAGAGGCAAGAGTCCCTTAAGCAAATGTCCATTCGGAGGCTTCCACTAGTTTCCTGCTTTCACATCAAGAGGTTTGAGCATTTGTCAGTTAAGAAGATGTCAAGGAAGGTTGATCACTCTTTGCAGTTCCCTTTTTCTCTGGACATGACACCTTACCTGTCATCCTCGATTCTCAGAAGTAGATACGGGAACCGTATATTCCCATCAGAAGCCATTGATTCCGAAGCAGTTTCGGAATTGTCTTCAGAATTTGAGATATTTGCGGTGATCACGCATAGCGGTAAGCTAGATGCTGGCCATTACGTGACATATCTCAGGTTAAACAATCACTGGTACAGATGTGATGATGCATGGGTAACTAGTGTTGACGAGCAGACTGTCAGGACTTCCCAGGCTTATATGCTCTTCTATGTGCAGAGGACGCTTTACTATAAAGCTTGTGAAAGAGCAGCTGCAGTCTGAATGATTTTGAACAAACATTGAGGGCCTTATTCTGCACCACCTGGATATACAGCCATCATCCGATACAACCTAGCTCCACCCAGAAAAAAATGCCTGGCGTTTTGATATCATAGCCAGCAAGGCAGATGGTCAAGTTTTGTAATCCCGTTGACCTGTAGATTCAGTCAGAGGTTATTTGTGGCGATTTTTCAAAGAAAGATGGTCACATTTGTGTTGGATTTATCCTGATGATGGATGTTTTGCGGTGGATCTTCGTTGAACTGAAAGCATTTCATTATTTCACACCATTTTTGGTGACGGTCTGACCAATCTTACAGGATGTAAGATCGATTTGGTTAAGGAAAGAGTGGAATATGTAGAAGTGAGACAAAAGGGAACCTAATTTTTGATGTGTTCCTTTGAGTAATCGAATACCATTTCTAGAAATGAAGCTAGAGCTCTCTTACTGACACATGTAGACCAGTCTGCCCTGGTTTTTTCTCTATTGATTTGATTTGTTCTTGCCTGTACTTCACAGATGAAATAAAGAGATATAGCTGATTATAGATGAGATATTCTTTTGCCCTTTTCGCTCTGTTATTGGTTTTCTTTCAACTGTACATTTTAAAGTTAAGCAAACAGGGCGTCTAGACGACTTTGTACAGAATAAGCTCCGCATCTCGTGTTCTTAATGAAGATTTCAGGTCAGTCGGGTGTCTGGTGTGGCTGTCAGTGATAAACCGATCAATGGGCGAACGTTGCAACAGCAATACGTATTCCTGTGGTGCTCTCAATGAACGGCTCCTGTCAAAATTGGCATCGTTTTCATCATGAGAGGATCGTTTTCATCATGAGAGGAGCGAGGTGGTTTCGCCAGGAGTCTGGAAGAGAGAGCAACGTGCAGAGTCCTCCTACCTGCTTCCCTGTACTGGGAAAAATACCTGTAACGGAAACGAAAGGCTCCAGGATCAAATACGATCGGTTCCTTTGGCAGGTGGTTGTACACTCACTACTGAAGATAACGTACGCTAGTCGCGACGATAGCTCGAGCTCCACTGAATGGAAACAAAAAGGCAACACATTTTCCATTAACTTGGGAGGAGCGAGCATGGAAGGATCGATGTATCCTGGGACGTGAGCGATGCAACGCCGACCCTTTTATGAAACTGGAAGGAACAGCACACGCGCACGCTACTCTTCGCGCTTTCCAGCCGAGCTTCGATGTGGAGGTTACGCCGAACGGACCTGCCACGGTGGATAAAACCTGGCCCAGCAAGGAGGCCCATCAGATAAAGCCGGAGGGCTTAATGGAGGAGGCCTCATGGGCTTAGGCGCAAGGATAAGCTTGGGCTGGCTTAGTGAAGTCCAAGACGAAGGCCTGGCTGCGTTCGCCTTAGGGAGCAAGTTAGGCTTTGTTACCGTGTTAGTCTAGGACTCGTGATCTAGATCGGTTAAGACTTTCCTTGTAGGGGAAGGCTTGGCGCCTTTATAAGCCAGCCTTCCAGCAGCCTTAGGGCACGCATACAATCTCATTGTAACCTGTACACATATTCTCCTTGAGTGAATTATAGCAGCACGTAGGATCTCGCCACCGTCGTGAGATCCGAAGCTGGGTAAGATCGTTGTGCAATCCCGTCACTGGAACCCTCTACGTTCTTCCCCACCTCCTCTACGGTACGTATGAATCCATATAGTAGTTCCGCGTTACCAATACCTCGACAGTTGGCGCCCACCGTGGGGCCCAAGGCGTCGGGAGTTTTGTTTCAGGCGGGAGCATTGGGCGAGATCGGCAGACTATGGCGGTTGGTCGCGCCCGCATCATCAACAACTTTGGGTGCATCGAAGACGACGGGTCCTACGTCCCAGCAAACGACGCACTGGTGTCAAGCTTCGTCGTCCCCTTCGGCACCATCAACATCTTCATGGGTTTTACGGCTGAGGCGTATGGATTCTCCAGGGGATCCGCCGCCTTTTGGCCCACCCACCACCCCATCGATTATGCAATCGAGCAACAACACAGATCGGATCAGGCCTTTGTCTATCGCGATCTGAGTGACTCTGATACCCAAAGCGATTCTGGTTCCAGCTCTTACGAGCTTATGGAGCCCGCCTCTCGCTTTGTTGGTGTCATTGACGCGTCTGGCCCCAAGCCGGCCGAATCTGACCCTGAGTCAATATTACTTGCCTTACAGACAGGAGCAGACTCAGAAACCGGATCTGATGGCACCGCTCCAATGGCGGAAGATTCAGATCTCGATGAGCATAAGGAGGAAGACTTTGCAGCACAGGTTGCCGCGCGAGGCTATGGCTCATCCGATCCAAACGAAGTCTTAATGACTTTCCCGGCACAGATAGCTATGGAGGATGGTGCGGCCGCGGCTAAACCAGACGAGGCTGAAGTTTTCCTCTAGCATCAAACACATTGGTGACAAGGCGGAGAAGCCAAGGATGTGATGGACCCTAAAAGGCCTCCCCCGGCTACGCCTATTGAAGAAGACTTGGAGCGGTCAAAGGAGGAACACATGCGCGCATTGGAGCTCCTCAAAACACCTTTGGGGCCAAATCCAACCGCGGTTGAACTTGAGGAAAGACGGAAAGCGCTCCTGGCTGAGACTGAAGTCAACATCAAGTATAGTTGTCTCTCCTGAACAAGGAAAAAGAGTTAATCCTAGTTGGAAAGGCTCTAGAAGAGGAAGAGTACCAGCGTGAGCGCGATGTTGAGAAATTCCGCAAAATACTTGATGACAGTATTGAAGAGCGCCACCATTATTCTAAAATGCTCATCGAAAAGGCGGTAGAGCAGCAGGCTAAGGCGGACTCAAACTCAAAACTGGCGGACGATACACGTCTTTGCAAGACAGCCGTTGCCGGCGGTGGAGATCCAGAGGAACCAGCTGGTTCCAGTAGCCATGGCAATAAGGGTAAGGAACCTAGGAAGGACAAAGTTCCTGACAAGCACAGGGATGAGTCAAAGACTGGGTCCAATCGCCATAGTGACAAAGGCAAGGACGACCACCGGCAAAAGGATAACACACGCCATAAGAAGAATGATCCGCCTCGCCGTGAAAGAGATCAAGACAAGGACGCACGGCGTGGGAGTGACCGGCTTAACATGCCACCTCCGCCCGCAGCACGGGCAAGAGACGAAGGAAATAGGGGCAACAGAGATCCGCCTCAAAGGCGATCTCGCTCCCGCTCCCCTCATCGCCAAAGCCGTCAGGAGGAGCCAAGGCGTAGCCAATCCAACAAAGGGCCAGCCAGGGAAAACACTCATATCTCAGACGCCCGCATCCGTCTCGATGAGATTAAAGCGGCCAAAGAGGAGTCTTACCTGGGCCCTGTGTGCTTTGGACCGGCGATTCGCAAGGTGCAACTCCCATCCTCGCTAGGCAATGTCAAGAAAATTGTGGACAAGTACAATGGCATTGACAAACCGGACATATGGCTGCCTGATTACATCCACGCCGTTGGTATTAATGACGGTGATTACAATGCAGCTGTACGTTTTCTTCCACTCATGTTGGAGGGAACAGCCCGGTTGTGGATCGACACTTTGCCAGAAAAGAGTATCCACAATTGGCAGACATGCAGAAAACATTCATGCAACACTTCTCATGCACATACAAACGTCCAAAGGCTTACTCAGATCTACTAAAGTGCGCTCAAGTGGAGGGGGAGTCAAGCAGAGCTTTCATAGCTCGATGGACAGAGACAAAGAATGCATGCGAAGACGTTTCTGAGATCCAGGCCATACATGCTTTTATGAACAGCCTGAAGAAAGGCAACATGATGAGATATATGTTGGCCAGCCAAAACATCAAACACCTCGGCGAGCTCTTAGACAGCGCGAACAATTACGCTGCAGCAGAAGACGACGCTCGAGCTGACGACGGCGATCTGCGCATGGACATAGCTGTTAACCCGGAAAAGCGAAACAACAATCAAAGCCGGAAAAAGAAGGAAGCCAACGATGCGCCAGGACCATCAAAGGAGGTAGCCTTTGCCA
Organism: Poa pratensis; assembly: GCA_947311845.1. Lineage (NCBI taxonomy): Eukaryota > Viridiplantae > Streptophyta > Magnoliopsida > Poales > Poaceae > Poa > Poa pratensis. Next base: position 42,507,402 of record CAMZMU010000063.1, read on the forward strand.
ATAAGAAGGGTGGCCAGAGGGGCTAGCAGATGGCAGAAGAAGAGCGATGACAGTCAAGGGTCAAGACCCATTAAAATCACCTATGACGACATCAAAGATGAACCTTGTGCCCATCATAGCAAGCTTGGCAAATGCACCCATACCAACAGGCAGTGCCGCCTTAACGATGATATCAAGAAGGATCCGACGCTGGCTTCAAGGCAAAACAGTTCAAGCGCAAGAACCGTAAAGACAAGAAAGAGCAGAAGGACAACGAGGAAAGTGCTTCGGAGCCGGAAGATCAGGAGCCAAAGCACAAGAGGAGCAACAAGTTTCCAAGGGTCGAAACAAGCCTTGTCACTTTCCTTGCCACTCCTTCGGCCAAAAAGGAAAAGGCAGCCTGGAGGGAACTCAATGCCACTATGCCAGCGGTTCCCCAGTATCTCAACTGGTCCGAGCACCCCATTACATGGGACCGCAACGATCATCCTGATCATATTCCACAGAACCCAGGGAATTACGCGCTCGTTGTAAACCCAATTGTGCAGCAATGCAGGCTTTCTAAGGTGCTTATGGATGGAGGGAGTAGCATCAACATCCTCTATCTTGAAACCTTAAAGCGCATGCGCCTTTCTGAGACACAGCTAAAACATAGCACAGTCAAGTTTCACGGCATAGTGCCAGGCAGGCAGGCCAGTTCTATGGGAACAATTGTCTTAGACGTCACCTTCGGTGACGAAACAAACTATAGGACTGAGGAAGTTGCCTTTGAGTGGTGGAATTCAAAAGTGCGTATCACGCAATCTTTGGCCGCCCAGCCTTTGCCAAATTCATGGCACGCCCGTGTTACATCTACAGCAAGCTCAAAATACCTGGACCAAACGGCGTCATCACGGTCAATGGCGACTTCAAGAAGGCGAAGGAATGCGAAGCAGGAAACGCCGTCTTAGCAGAAGCAGTCATCAGCAAGGAAGAGCTGGAGCAGTACAAGAAAGAAGTTAACACCAATGAAATGCCGGATGGTAAAAAGCCTCCTTGCGCTTCGGACGTTACCTTCAAGGCCAGCTCAAACTCGAAGAAGATCGTGCTGGACAACGCTGATGCAAGCAAGACGACGAACATAGGCGCGGACCTCAGTGACGCATAGGAAGGCGCGCTCGTCAAGTTCCTCCGTGAGCAACGGGATATTTTTGCATGGTCACCATCAGACATGCCAGGAGTACCCCGGGAACTTGCCGAGCACAGCCTTAATGTCGCCAAAGGTGCCAAGCCAGTAAAACAAGGTCTTCGTCGCTTCGGTCCAGAGAAGAAGAAAGCAATAGAGGTAGCTCGGCTTAGTGCCGCTAATTTCATTAGAGAGGTTATCCACACAGATTGGCTAGCAAATCCTGTATTAGTACCTAAGAAGGACGTGAAAGACTTGCGCATGTGCATAGATTTCACCGGCTTAAACAAAGCCTGTCCTAAAGACCCCTTCGCATTGCCGCGAATTGATCAGGTCGTAGATGCTGTATCAGGTTCTGAATTACTATGCTTTTTGGACGCTTACTCTGGCTACCACCAAATTAAGATGAAGGAGTCTGATCAAATTAAGACTTCCTTCATCACACCTTTCGGAACGTTTTGCTACATAACTATGCCTTTCGGGCTTAAAAACGCTGGCTCAACGTACCAACGGTGCATACAACGTTGCCTACACGATCAAATAGGCCGCAATGTTCACGCTTATGTCGATGACATTGCCGTTATGTCGCGAAAACGCGGCGATCTCATCGTTGACCTTCAAGAAACCTTTGATAACTTAAGAAAATATAACATGAAGCTAAATCCGGGAAAATGCTTTTTTGGCGTCCCAGCAGGAAAACTTTTAGGCTTCATTGTTTCAGAAAGAGGTCTTGAGGTTAACCCAGAAAAGATTCGAGCTATCATGGACATCAAAAAGCCTACTTGTCTTAAAGATGTCCAAAGGCTCACAGGATCTGCAGCAGCTGTAAGCCGATTTATTAGTAGGCTGGGGATAAAGCTTTACCCCTATACAGGTTGTTGAAGAAAACTAAGACGTTCGTCTGGACTGAAGAGGCAGATGCAGCCTTAGCACAGTTAAAAGACGCCTTAGTTTCAGCACCAATATTAGCGTCTCCTCTACCACAAGAGCCGATGCTACTTTACATGGCGGCTACCAACTAGTTATTAGTGCAGTGGTTGTTGTTGAGCGAAAGGAAGAGGGCAAGGAGCTACCGGAACAAAGGCCGGTATATTATATCAGCGAAGTCTTCTCCGAATCCAAACAACGATACCCTCACTATCAGAAGCTGGCTTATGGAGTTTTCTTCGCAGCCAGAAAATTACGCCATTATTTCCAAGAGCACCCAATCACGGTAGTCAGTAAGGCGCCATTGGGTGACATTATAAACAACACCGATGCCACTGGACGTGTGGCTAAGTGGGGAATTGAATTGGCAGCCTTCGACATCCAGTACAAGCCACGTACAGCCATCAAATCCCAGTCTTAGCTGATTTCATCGCAGACTGGACAGAAGCAATGGATGAACTTCCCCTCCCTGACGAGAATATTGGGTTATGCACTTTGACGGCTCCAAAATGTTGCAGGGATCGGGAGCTGGCGTGGTACTGAAGAACCCTAAAGGAGACAAGATGTGCTATGTCTTGCAGATACACTTCAATGCCACTAATAATGTTGCAGAATACGAGGCTCTGTTGCATGGATTGCACGTCGCAAAGGATTTGGGCATTAGCCGTCTTTTGTGCTATGGCGATTCAGACCTCGTTGTTCAACAATTAGAAGGGGCATGGGACGCGAAGAGCCCTACAATGGCTGAATACCGACGCACGGTAGACGAGTTTGGTCGGTGTTTTATCGGCTTAGAAGTCAAGCATATCAAAAGGGAGGAAAATGAAGCAGCGGACGCCTTAGCCAGAATGGGCTCGAAAAGATCGAAGGTGCCCTCCGATATATTTTTGGAGCACCTGTACGTGCCGTCTATTAAAGGCGGAGATGAGGATGACCCCATGGCTTCGCAGTCTGTTTCCGTCATGCTGGTGAAGCCAGATTGGACACAGCCCTACATAAATTTCCTCCTTAACAAGGAAGAGCCAGAGGATGAAGTATTAAGGCGGCAAGTTGTGCGCAGAGCTAAGGCATACACAATAATAAATGGAGAGCTATACAAGCGGAGTACCACAGGTGTATATCAACGATGCGTTTCGCCGGAAGAAGGACAGAGATACTAGAAGAGATCCATGGTGGATGTTGCGGTCATCATGCCTCTGCCCGAGCAATTGTCGCCAAAGCTTTTAGACATGGATTCTACTGGCTCACAGCAAAGCAAGACGCAGAAGAACTCGTCAAGAAGTGCGTTGGATGCCAAAAGTATGCAAGACAGCCAAAGATGCCAGCCCAGGAATTGCGCACCATTCCAATCACGTGGCCATTTGCGGTCTGGGGACTGGACATGGTAGGTCCATTCAGGACTGCGCGAGGCGGCGTCAAACATCTCTTAGTTGCGGTGGATAAATACACCAAGTGGGTTGAAGCTAAGCCCATAAAAAAGCTTGATGGGGCAACAGCCAAGAAGTTCGTCATTGAGGTTATAACGAGATTTGGCGTCCCCCACAGTATCATTACGGACAATGGGACAAACTTCGCCGTAGGAGAGCTGGCAAAGTACTGTGGTGAAGTTGGTATTCGTTGGACTTAGCATCTGTGGCTCATCCACAATCGAATGGCCAAGTTGAGCGAACCAACAGTATAATTCTACAGGGAATAAAGCCAAGATTAGAGTGCCTTTGCATAGAGCAGCTGGAGCATGGGTAGAAGAATTACCTGCTGTCTTATGGAGCATACGCACAACTCCAAGCAGTGCAACAGGCTACACCCCTTTCTTTCTCATATATGGCGCTGAAGCGGTACTCCCAACGATGTCCTGCACGACACACCTCGTGTAACAGCCTACGTTGAAGCAGACGCAGAAGAAGCCAGACAGGATGGCTTAGACCTTCTCGAAGAAGAGCGTGAGATAGCGCTTCAGCGCTCCGCCATTTATCAGCAGAACATGCGGCGTTACCACAGTCGCAAGGTAAGACGGAGATCGTTTCGAGAAGGCGATTTGGTGCTTCGCCTTGTTCAGCAAAAGGAGCACAAACTATCTCCCATATGGGAAGGACCCTTCGTTATCAGCAAAGCGCTTAAGAACGGGGCATATTATCTTGTGGACCTCCGTGATATCGAGAAGAAGAAGAAAAGAGGCCGCAAAAGGAAAAGGAACGAAGAAGCAGTGCTCAAGGAGACGAAACGTCCTTGGAACATTGAGCAGCTACGTCCTTTTTACACTTAGCAATTCTATTGTAATCACACCATATATGATTATGAAATAAAAGTCTTTGGTTCCCTCAATTATTTTTATGCATGAGTTCTCGCCGTCTTTTATTTCCATTTGATCATATATTTCGATAAAAATATCAATGTTAACCCGAATTGGCTTCGTGCTTGTGGTTACTCACATGATGCTTTTGCCTTAAGGCCTTACAAAAATTAAAATTGCATCCGTCTAAGAGTATTTATCTGATCGCGTATATGCTGGCTTGTCTTAGTAGATGCTTTACGCACCAAAAGCCGGCGCCGTTTCTGTGTTTAAACAGTTTGGTTACTAACCCTGTTGCCAGCGAAGTGTTCCGTGCCTTAGGTTCTGCCAGCATACGAAAAGGCTAAAGCATATAAGCCAGAAAACTTAAGACGGATAAGGAGCATAGTTTGCAAGCCTTTTAAAAATAAGTGCATGCGTTGCAAAACAAACATGTTCAACAGATAAAAAGGCTCCTGCCATTACAAAACATAACTTAACAAGTCTTTTGTGCCATCTTTCATGACACGCTTAATGCAAAGTTTTTCCTGCATCTTATGCAGGGGACTGAGGAGGCGAAGACGCAGGGGACTTGGATGGATCCAGCGTAGCTTCAGACTCGCCTTCTTCTTCTTCATTTCCGTCTTCTGACTCATCGCCATTGCCAGTGGTGGGTGCTTCGGCTTCGTCATCAGACACGTCGTCAGGACGGGGAGGCACAGGCTTCTTGGAGAAGAAGATAGACAAGTCTACCATCTCCGCAACGGCTGAGGCAAAGCCAGAGACAGAGGCATAGACCTTTTCTTTGATGAGCTCGTTGCCGTCTCTGTCCCTGGCTGGGAAACACTTGATAACGCGCCACATGTTGACTTCGGGGTAGTGGCCGCGAACAAGTCCTAGAGCAAGTTTTGCTCCGCCTCTAGCTGCTGAGCGAAGACGCTCCACCACCTCTGGGACGCAGTTCTGAAGAAGTGGCAGTAAGTTGCTGGTGTTTGTCACTTGGGGCAGCTGTTTTGGGAAGATGTTGGCGACAACGTCTCTTCCCGCAGTGTACAGCCCTGACACAATTTCGCCACACTCCAAGATAAGCTCCAGGCGCGTCTCAGAGGTAAGCCTTTCCCCAAACCCAGCTGGAACTGTGGAAAGGAGGAATGAAAAAAGTTAAGGCGTACTGAAGTGTTGGAACAAAGGCAAAAAGTGACAGAAAGGGCGAGAAGTAAAAGAAGAGAGACTTACTTAGCTTCTCGTCAATGGCGGTGCTCTCATCAGCTTGGCGTTCAAGACGACCTTGTAAGCTCTGGATTAGGAGCCCATCCTTTTCAGCCTGTCGCTGCAGTTTCAGAAGTTCTGCCTTCAGTTTGTTTTGCCCTTCAGCGGCGCTGTCTTGGACGGCTTTAAGATTGGCCTCGGCCGTCTTTCGGTTCTCCTCCAGTTGCTTAAACAAGGCGGCATTTTCCCGCCTCACAACTTCTATATCGCCAGTCTCGCTGACGATCTGTTTGCCTTCGCCACAACAGCTGTGAAAGACACATTGCATGTGTTGAGCATCTTATGCCTTAAATGAATTAAACACAATGCATGTGAAAGAACATTTACCTTCGTTCGCCTTATTTTTGGCGACGGCTTGCTTGAGCACTTGCCTTTGGTTACTCAGGGAGTACCACAGATCGCACGTAAGCTGCTCGCTGCTCTGCTAAGGCAAGGGCCGTAGTAAGTAACAAAGGTAAAGACAATAAAGTATAGCTACAAGGGGCTTGGGGACTGAGTCTTTATCAACATTAAAGAAAGGCCATTACGTCGGCTTAGTCAAAGCGCAACGTAATGCCCGGGGACTAGTATGTACATAAAGACGGAATATTTACCTGCATCATGGCCTTTAAGGCTTTGTAGCTCTTCTTCATTGTGACGTACAGCTCGTCACAATTATCTTCCAGGTTCAAGATGGTCAATGTTGGCCAACTGGCCTTAGCTTCGGAGGCGGCTCGTTACGCTCCTTCTCATCGGCAAGCATGGCGGCGATGTTGGGTAAGATGTACCCCTCGTCGTCAAAAAGCTCTTGTTTCACCATGTTGCGGATAGCTTCACGAGTGATGGGCTCGTTCGGCTCTTCTGACTGAATTACCGCCGCCTTCCCGGCAGCAGCAGCCCTGGCCAACTTTTCAGTTTCCGTCTTATCAGGAAAGACGGCTGAGTCCAAATCTATATGATGATCCTCAGATGGGCCTGGGGATGTCTCTTGTTGAACGGAGGGAGTGGGGGGAGCGATGGCCGGAGAAGGCTCAGTCTTCCTTTGCCTGGAAGAAATTACTTTCTTCCTCTTAAGAGGTGCAGTTGGTTTGATCCTGCAAATCACATACAAAATAAGATAACATTCATAGACATTGTTCGCCTTACTAAAGAAATTGAGGTTCGGCTTACTTCTGTACTGGAGCATTGAAGGCCGCATCTTCATCGTCCTCAATGTCGAGCACTTCGGCGTTAACAGGGATGGCTTTCTCACGCTTCCGCCTTTCTGCTGCTGAAGTTGCTGCAGTAGCTCCTGAAGCCTTTCGTTTCCGAGTCTTTGGGGGCTCGGGTGCCGCTTCAGGCACGTAAAACAAAGGAGCCAGCAGATTATCCGGCAAAAGGGCGAGCTGAAATCAAAAGTGGTGTTAGTAAGGCAAACATTGTGGAAGTGTAAAAACAGTAATGGTAAATGCCTTACCTTGGGAGCCGGGTTGGCGGCTGTGTACATAGGACGCTGCTCTGTGAGCTGGATCCTTTCCTTGGCAATCCTCTTAAAGCGATACACGAGGGCGTCTTGCGTAAGGTCGCTCTCACTAACACGGAGGGGATCTTTCTTCTGGTCCGTGTAGTGGCACAAGAGGCCTTTGCGATCTTTCAAAGGCTGGATTCGCCTTGACAACCAACATAGGATGGTGTCTGCGCCCGTGAGTTTGGGCACAGCAGTCTTTGTTAAGTACTCAATCCGCCTTTGCATGCGATAGAGGTTGTCAGGAAGGACCTTCAGCGGTTTTTCGCCCCAAGAGAGGCGGGGCTCCGCAGGCAAAGGAGAAAAGCGAGGAAGTCCTATGTCTTTGCCTACTGGCGCCATGTCTTTGCAGTAGAAGAAGGAGCTATTCCAGCCTTTAATGGAATCTATTTTCGGCGCCTTAGGATACCAGTCTCTGCCTCTACGAAGGTTGATGCTAACTGTTCCTAAGGAAAGCAGTTCTTCCTTCTCTGTTTGGCGCTTGCAAGTAAAGCAGTACTTGAAGAATTCTAAGCTGGGCTCTATGCCTAAGTATCCTTGAATAAAGCCATAAAGCCAGCTATGTACAAGATACTATTGGGGCCTACGCTGTGAGTGTGGAGGATATGCCGAATAGGTATGCTAGCCACGGTGCTGTCTTATCCAGCCCAGCGTAGTGGACTCCAAAGTGATAAAGCCAGCCGGCTTTATCTGGTGGCCTGGTGGGCTGAAGCGCAAGGGAAGCCCAAAGCCGGCTTAGAGAAGACCAAAGACGAAGGCCTGTCCGTGTCCGCCTTGGAGAGCAAGTTAGGTCATAGGCCGTAGTAGTTTAGGTCTCTGCATCTAAGACGGTTTGCCTTTCCTTGTAAGAGAAGGCACGGCGCCTTTATAAGCCGGCCTCCTGGTAGCTTTAGGGCTACACACACGTACGAGCAAACAGACACGCTCTACAACTCGCATTGTAACCTGTACACTTATTCCCTTAGTGAATTATAGCAGCAGTAGGATCTCGCCACCGTCGTGAGATCCGAAGCTGGGTAAAAGCTCTGTGTACGATCCCGTCACCGGAATCCTCTACGTTCTCCCCCACCTTCTACCCTAGGTACATGGCTCCTCATACCGAGGCCCCGTTACCAATAACTCGACAGTTGGCGCCCACCGTGGGGCGTCAGGCGTCTGGAGTAACGTTCCGGGCGGGAATGTTCGGCGAGATCGGAAAGACCATGGCTTCTGGTCAAGCCCGCATCGCTGGAAGACTTGGCTGCATCGTGGCGGGCGAAAGCTGGACGCCGGCAAACGACGACATCATCGCCGGCTTCGTCGTCCCCATCGGCAGCATCAACTTGTTTCTGGGTTTCACGACAGAGGCGTATGGATTCCCCAGAGGATCCAGCGCGTTTTTGCCCACCCACCACCCATCTGATCATGCAATCAGTGGAAAACCTAGATCCGATCTGGCTTTCCTCCAGCCGGATTACGATCTGAGCGAATCTGATGACCTGAGTGAAACTGATTCCACCTCTTCACAAGAGATCCAGGAATCCGACTTTCACTTCGTCGGGGTCATAGGAACGTCTGGTGATCAACCAACAAGTTCCAATCCTGAGTCCATCCTTCCTGCCTTACAGACAGAGGAAGGCTCAGAAGCCGGATCTGAATCAACAACAGCAATGTCGGTTGATACAGGATCTGATGATTTTGAAGCAAAGGTGGCAGCGTACGCTGCTGGCTTAAAAGAGGTCTTAATGACTGGCCCTGCGGCACCTCTTGCGCAGCCAGAAGATGGAGAAATCGTCGCAACAAAGCCTCCTGTAAAGGATGGTGACGATGGCGAGCAGGAGGTTTCTTCTAGCCTCAAAACAAACATTGAAGATCTGATCCAAAAGCCGGCAGAAGGGCCAGCTAAAGGGAACCTTTCTTCAGATCCAACTGAAGATGGCGAGCTCGTCGTCGAAAGAACAAGAGAAGAGCATGCCCGTGCAATCAACATGCTCAAAACACCGTTGAGCCCTAATGCAACCGTGGCAGAAGTGGAAAGGCGACGGAAAGCCCTTCTTAGGGAATCTGAAGCCAACATCCTCTATAAGCAGAAGCTCTTACAGCAAGAAAAGAAGCTGCTTCTGCACGAGAAAGCTCAAGCAGAGAAGGCCCTAGAAGAGGAGGAGTGCAGGCGCATGCACAACGCCGAAAAATTCAAAAACGTTGCTACACAACGTGATCAGCACCTCCATCGGGACCTCGCGCCGAAGTTCGATAAGCCTTCTGCCCAAAAGCCTATGAAAGCTTGGCAGAAGTATTCCTATAAGCTCGACAAGGATGGAGTCTTGTACTTCTCCACTCCCGCGAAGAATATGGAAGCGGCTCAGGAGATCATGGAAGACGACACCATCCCAGCAGAAGAGCGAATCCACTACTCCACCATGCTCCTAAAAAGAGCAGCGGATCAGCAAGCAGTGGCTTCGTCAAACGTAAAGCTCGCTGATGATTCTCGCCTTTGCAAAGGCGGGGTAGCAGGAGGCGCTGGTGACCCTGAAGATCCTGACAAATCTAGCGCCCATGACGGCAAAAGCAAGAAGCCAGTGGATCCGCCTCCAAAGCGCAAAGACGAATCGGGGACTGGTTCTAATAATCATGGCAAGCAGGACAAAGATCGCCAGCGCTCCAAAGACGGGGAGCACAACAAGGGACGCGATGAGGCGAACAAAGATGGTGATAAGGAGAAAAGGCGGAGCTCCGACAGGCGGAACATGCCACCACCACCGGCACGGAAGGAGGAGGCGCACAGAGCTCGCACTCCCAGGAGATCGCGCTCCAGATCACCTCGCCGTGATGGCAATAGGAAGCACGGTGAGCCAAGGCGTGAAAAAACCCATGATAGCCCAATACAGGAGCCATCTAGGGCCTCTGATGCTCGTGCTCGCCTTGACGAGATAAGGGCGGCCAGAGAGGAATCATACCTTGGTCCCAAATGCTTTGGACCGGCAATCCGCAAGGTTCGCCTTCCATCTTCACTCAGCAACGTCAAGAAAATTGTGGACAAGTACAATGGAGCTGAAAATCCAGACACATGGCTGCCTGATTACATCAATGCCGTCGGGATCAATGATGGAGGATACAATGATGTAGTTCGCTTCCTCCCTCTCATGCTCGAGGGCACAACCCGTCTTTGGATTGACACGCTGCGAGAAAAAAGCATCCACAACTGGCAGGACAAGCAGAAAACATTCACGCAGCACTTCTCCTGCACTTACAAGCGTCCAAAGACATACATCGATCTTCAAAAGTGCACGCAAGCCAAAGGCGAATCTAGCAGGTCTTTCATCGCAAGATGGACAGAGACCAAGAACGCCTGCGAAGGAGTCTCGGAGAACCAGGCAATCCATGCCTTCATGCAAAGCCTGAAGAGGGGCAACATGATGCGTTACATGTTGCAAAGCCAAAACCTTCAGAGGCTTGGCGATCTCCTGGACAGTGTAAACAATTTTGCGGCAGCAGAAGACGATGCTCGTGCAGAAGATGGCAACGTACGTATGGACATTGACATAGAGAAGAAAAGCGGCAACAGACGCAAAGGCCATGGGGGTGAGCAAGCTGGCCCGTCAGCTGAAGTTGCTTTCGCCTCTGGAAAAGGCGGACAGGGCAACAAGTGGAAGAGCAAAAAGGGAGACGATGGCCAAGGACCAAAGCCTCCCAAGATCACATATGATGACATCAAAGACCAACCGTGTGCTCACCACATAAAGTTGGGCAAGTGCACCCATACCAACAGGCAATGCCGCCTTGTCAATGATTTCAAGAGAGACCCTGAAGCTGGCTACAAGCCGAAAAATTTCAAGCGTAAAGGGCGAAAAGAAAGGCGAGAGGATAAGGACAACGATGACAGCTCCTCCGGCACAGAACAGCCAGAGCAAGAACAGAAAAAGGGCGCTAAGTTCCCTAGAGTGCAGGAAAGCATGGTCACTTTTCTTGCCACTCGGTCTGCTAAAAAGGAAAAGGTAGTTTGGAGAGAGCTTAATGCAACAATGCCGGCAGTACCTCAGTATCTCAATTGGTCTGAAATACCCATTACATGGGACCGCACAGATCATCCAGAGAGGGTACCGCAGAATCCGGGAAACTATGCCCTCGTTGTCAATCCAATCGTGGAAAAGTGCAGGCTTTCAAAGGTGTTAATGGATGGAGGAAGTAGCATAAACATCCTCTATCTCGAAACCCTAAAGCGCATGCACCTCTCTGAAACACAGTTGATCAAAAGCGATGTCAAGTTTCACGGCATCGTTCCAGGACGACAGGCAAATTCAATGGGCATGATCGTGCTGAAGGTCACCTTTGGAGACGAAACCAACTTCCGCACAGAAGACATCGCTTTCGAGGTGGTACCTTTCAAAAGCTCCTATCATGCTATCTTTGGTCGTCCGGCTTTCGCTAGGTTCATGGCGAGGCCATGCTATATCTATAGCAAGCTAAAAATTCCTGGTCCCAACGGCGTCATCACGGTCCATGGCGACTACAAGAAGGCGAAAGAATGTGAAGCAGGCAATGCTATCTTAGCAGAAGCCGTCATCAGCGCCGAGGAGCTGGAGCAGTACAAGAAGGAGGTGGATCTTTCAGAGATGCCAGCAGGGAAACAACCTCTCCCGGCGTCTGCCGCCACCTTCAAAGCCGGAGAAAACTCAAAGAAAGCCAGACTTGATGACACGGATGCTAGCAAGACGACGAACGTGGGCACAAGCCTAGACAGCGCATAGGAAGGCGAGCTCGTCAAGTTCCTCCGTGAGAATCGGGATATTTTCGCATGGTCTCCCAAAGACATGCCAGGTGTCCCGAGAGAACTTGCCGAGCACTCCCTCAATGTCCGCAAAGATGCCAAGCCCGTCAAGCAAGGCCTCCGACCCTTTGGACCAGAAAAGAAGCGAGCTATAGGAAAGGAGATAGCGTGGCTTACAGCCGCAAATTTCATTAGAGAGGTCGTTCATACAGAATGGCTAGGAAACCCTGTACTAGTACCTAAGAAGGACACGAAAGATTTGCGCATGTGCATTGATTTCACCGGCTTAAACAAAGCCTGTCCTAAAAGTCAGTCCCTGGCAGCCTGGGATATGATCTGTAAGCCAAAGAAAAGTGGTGGGTTGGGAATCATAGACTTGAAGAAGCTAAATGAGGGTCTGCTCATGAAACATTTGCACAAATTCTTTAACAAGGAGGATATCCCTTGGGTTAACTTAGTTTGGGAATACTATCCTGACGGTGTGCCGCAGGTTGCTAATTTGTGTGGATCCTTCTGGTGGAGAGATGTCATGAAGTTGGTGCATAAATATACTAGCATTTGTACTGTCAAGTTGCAAGCTGGAGACACGGCTCTCTTTTGGTCTGATCCTTGGAATGGCAGAATTTTGCAACATGAATTCCCCAGGTTATTCTCCTTTGCTTTAGATGCAAACACTTCTGTCAAGGCTGTGATAAGTACTGATGATAGGACACAGCTATTTCACCTTCCGTTATCCCAACAAGCCTATGCTGAGTTGGGGAGGATGCAGCAAATTCTGTCCCAAGTAAATCTCAATGCGGAAGGTAAAGACCAGTGGGTTACTGTGTGGAAGGATGGGGCTTTTACTTCCAGCCTCTATTATCATCACTGTTTTAAAGATATGATTGCCAGCAAAATATACGGCTTTATATGGAAGAGTCGGGTGATGCTCAGAATAAAAGTGTTTGCTTGGTTGCTTGTCAGTGATAGATTGAACACCAGAGATATGCTAAGAAGGCGGCACTGGAATGTCACAGATAATTATAATTGTGTGCTATGCCCTTTGGGGGTAACAGAGGACTGGATGCACCTGTTTTTTCAGTGCAATTTTAGTCGGCGAATTTGGAATTACTTGCAAATTCAGTGGGGGACGGGAGATACCTTTGAACAGGTCTTTATATCTGCTAAGAAGAGTTTTGAACATCCTTTCTTCACTGAGGTGGTCATTTTGGCGGCTTGGCATATATGGAAACAGAGGAATGATGCTATATTTCAGCATGTGATGCCCACGTTCAGATCCTGGAAGAATAACTTTGTCCATGAGGTCACCATGCATGCGCATAGGGTGAAGTCGAAGCATATCCAGAGCTGGTTACAATGGATTGAGAACCTACCTTGAGTTTTCTGACTTTTAATTTCTGTAAATATTTGTTTGTACATAGTCCCTATTGTAACTTTAAGACTCCTCTTTTAAATTTTCAATAAAATGCTGTGGGGCGTAAGCCCTACAGTCCTTAGTTCTAAAAAAAAAAAGCCTGTCCTAAAGACCCTTTCGCATTGCCGCGAATAGACCAGGTCGTAGATGCTACCGCAGGTTGTGAATTACTATGCTTTTTGGATGCTTACTCTGGTTATCACCAAATTAAGATGAAGAAGTCTGATCAAATCAAGACTTCCTTCATCACACCTTTTGGAACGTACTGCTACATAACAATGCCTTTCGGGCTAAAAAACGCAGGCTCCACATACCAGCGATGCATCCAACGTTGCCTACACGATCAAATAGGCCGCAATGTTCACGCTTATGTGGATGACATTGCAGTAATGACAAGACAGAGAGGCAACCTCATTGCCGATCTAAAAGAAACCTTTGATAACCTCAGAAAATACAACATGAAGCTGAATCCGGGAAAGTGCTTTTTTGGCGTCCCAGCAGGAAAACTTCTTGGCTTTATTGTTTCTGAAAGAGGAATCGAGGTAAACCCTGATAAAATTAAAGCTATCATGAACATCAAAAGACCGACATGTCTCAAAGATGTGCAAAGGCTAACAGGTTCTGCAGCCGCGGTAAGCCGTTTTATCAGCCGCCTTGGCGATAAGGCCTTACCCTTGTACAGACTGCTAAAGAAAACGAAAAACTTTGAGTGGACTCCAGAGGCGGATGCCGCCTTAGCTCAACTCAAAGACACGTTGGTCAGCGCTCCAACCTTGGCATCACCAAGAGAGCAAGAGCCAATGTTGCTTTACATGGCCGCAACAGGACTTGTCATAAGCGCTGTCATGGTTGTGGAACGTTTGGAAGACGGCAAAGATGTGCCCAGTCAGCGACCAGTTTATTACATAAGCGAGGTGTTTTCTGAGTCCAAACAGCGATATCCACATTACCAAAAGCTTGCTTATGGTGTTTTCTTTGCCGCCAGAAAATTAAGACATTACTTTCAGGAGCACCCAATTACAGTGGTAAGCAAAGCACCATTGGGTGATATCATCAACAATGCAGAAGCCACAGGACGCGTCGCCAAATGGGGAATAGAGCTTGCAGCTTTTGACATTCAGTACAAGCCAAGAACAGCCATCAAATCTCAATCTTTAGCTGATTTTATAGCAGATTGGACAGAAGCGATGAATGACTTGCCTCTTCCTGATGAAGAGTATTGGGTCATGCACTTTGACGGCTCTAAAATGCTTGATGGATCTGGGGCAGGAGTAGTGCTGAAATCACCCAAAGGCGACACCATGTGTTACGTTCTGCAAATACACTTCAACGCCACCAATAATGTGGCTGAATATGAGGCACTTATGCACGGCATGCATATCGCCAAAGACCTAGGAGTCACAAGGCTACTGTGCTATGGTGATTCTGACTTGGTAGTTCAACAGCTGGATGGTACATGGGATGCCAAAAGTCCAACAATGGCAGAATATCGACGCACGATAGACGAATTTGGAAGGGCCTTTCAAGGATTTGAGGTGAAACACATCAAGAGAGACGAAAACGAAGCAGCTGATGCCTTAGCAAGAATGGGATCCAAAAGGTCAAAAGTCCCGTCAGATATCTTCTTAGAGCACCTCTATGAGCCATCAATCAAAGGCGGCGACCTAGATAACCCAAAGGCGGTAAAATCTGTGGCTGTCTTCGCAACGCTCCCAGATTGGACCCTCCCTTACATCAAGTTCTTGGTGGATCAAGAGTTGCCAGAAGACGAAGTGCTAAGGCGGCAGGTGGTGCGCAGAGCAAAGGCGTACACCGTCATTAACGGTGAGTTATACAAGAGAAGCACTACAGGCGTGTATCAGAGATGTGTCTCGCAAGCCGAAGGAGTTGATATCCTTAATGAGATCCATTCTGGGTGTTGCGGCCACCACGCCTCTGCCAAAGCTATCGTATCCAAGGCGTTTAGACATGGATTCTATTGGTTGACAGCCAAGCAAGACGCTGATGAAATCGTCAAAACGTGCGTTGGATGCCAGAAATATGCAAGGCAACCCAAGATGCCAGCTCAAGAACTAAGAACCATACCAATCACTTGGCCGTTTGCGGTCTGGGGACTGGATATGGTTGGTCCATTCAGGACAGCTAGAGGCAGCCTTACCCATCTCCTCGTTGCAGTGGATAAATACACAAAGTGGGTAGAGGCAAAGCCGGTAGCAAAGGTGGATGGGGCAACAGCCACCAAGTTTGTTATTGATATTATAACAAGGTTCGGCGTCCCCCACAGCATTATTACAGATAATGGAACAAATTTCGCTGTTGGAGAATTGGCTAGATATTGCGAAGATGTTGGAATTCGCCTTGACTTAGCGTCCGTGGCACACCCACAATCTAATGGACAGGTTGAGCGGATGAATGGCATCGTTTTGCAAGGCATTAAACCAAGGCTCGAGGTACCATTGCATCGAGCCGCAGGAGCATGGGTAGAGGAATTGCCTGCTGTTTTATGGAGTATAAGAACAACACCTAACAGATCTACAGGATACACCCCATTTTTTCTGATTTATGGTGCCGAAGCCGTCTTACCAACAGATGTTCTACATGACACACCACGTGTTGCAGCCTACGTCGAAGCAGACGCAGAAGAAGCCAGACAGGACGGCTTAGACCTTCTCGAAGAAGAAAGGGAGATTGCACTCCAAAGATCAGCCATCTACCAGCAAGACATGCGACGCTATCATAGTAGAAGGGTAAGGCACAGGTCTTTTCGAGAAGGAGATATGGTGCTTCGCCTTGTTCAGCAAAAGGAGCACAAATTAGCCCCAACATGGGAGGGACCCTTCGTTATCAGCAAAGCGCTCAAGAACGGGGCATATTATCTTGTGGACCTACGCGATCTCAAAAAGAAGACGAAACGAGGCCGCAAAAGGAAAAGGAACGAAGAAGCAGAGCTCAAAGAGACAAAGCGTCCTTGGAACATTGAGCAGCTACGTCCTTTTTACACTTAGCAATTCTATTGTAAACATCATATATGTTCATGAAATAAAAGTCTTTGGTTCAGTTATATATTGTGCAAATAGTTTCCGCCGTCTTTTATTTCCCAATGATCATATAGTTCCAAAATTGTCAATGTCAACCCGAATTTGCAAAGTGCTTTGGGTGCTAGCGTGATAATTTCGCCTTTCGGCTTTACAAAACCTTTTTGCGTCCGTCTAAGAGTATTTATCTGATCGCATATGTGTTGGCTTGCTTTAGTAGATGTTCTATGCACCGAAAGGCGGCACGGGTTCTGTGTTTAAACAGTCTGGTCACTGACCCTGTTGCCCAGCAAAGTGTTTTCCGCCTTAGGGTTTTGCTAACATACGAAAAGGCTAAAACACATAAGCCAGACAACTTAAAGACGGATAAGGAACATAGTCACAGCAAAAGCTTACAAAATATTACATCTGCTGTTTTACATGACAAACTTGTTCAAACTTAAGGCCACTGCCTTTACAAAACAACCAGCTATGAATAAAGTTTTTGTGCCTTCACAAAGGCAACATTAATACAAATGTTTTTCCTTATGCAGGGGACTGGGCTGGGACTGGTGTGCAGCAGTTTCGGCTTCGTTGTCAGAGCCGTCATCTCCACCCTCTTCCTCCATCTCTTCGGAGTCACCCATGCATGTTTGCTCGGAGGCTTCATCACTGGACATATCTTCAGGGCGAGGTGGCATCTCCTTTCGCTCAAAAAAGGTGTCTATTGGGACCATGTCAGCAACATGGGTGGCAAACCCACTAACAGCCGAATAAATGGCACTAGGCACAACCTTTTGCCATTACCGTCTTTGATGGGCATGCACTTTGTCACCCGCCAGAGATTAATTTCTGGGTGATGAGCCTTTGCTAGCCCAAGAGCAATTTGCATCCGCCTCTGGCAGCTGATCGGAGACGCTCAACCATCTCCGCGTGACAAGCTTCGAAAGACGGCAAAAGATCAACAAATCCCTTGATTTTACCTTTAAGCTTGGGGAAGATATCAAGTGTCAGCGCCAAAGCCGAAGAATGCATCTTCGTGACCATCTCCCCGCATTCCAGCAGGAGGTCAAGCCGGGTGTCAGCTGTCAGCTTTTCCCCAAAGCCCAAAGGAACTGAAAAATACATGCAAATTTTCAGCTTACATAAAAGACGAAAAATTCAAAAGACGGAAAGAACAAGGTGTCTGGCTTACTCAGAAATTTCTCGTCCACGGCCAAAGCTTCATCAAGGCGGCGTTCCAGCTGGAATGTAGGTCCCAATGCAATCAGCATTGGCTTTGGCTTGCGTCTCTGCCGCCTCTTTCGCTTCCTTCAAGGCCTTTTGCGTTCAGCCAGCTCTTTTTTCAGTCTTTCCTGTTCAGCAGCCGCGCTTTCCTCAATTGCTTTTTGGTTGCGCTCGGCGGTAAGGCGATTTTCCTCAAGCTGTTTGAAGAGCGCAGTGTTTTCGCGGCGAACAATCTCTATGTCGCCAGTTTCATCGACGATTTTCTTCGCCTTCGCAACAACCTCTGCAAACATATAAAAAGATTATGAGTTTAGCACAAAGACGCAAAACAAGGAAAGCTGCCAAAACAACAGTGCTCACCTTTATTGGCACGATTTTCGGCTTCTACCCTCTTCAGCACCTGCCTCTGGTTAACCAGTGATTGCCAAAGGTCTGAAGTAAGACGTTCGCTACTCTGCTGAAACAATATGTGTTTAGAAAGGGAAAGCATAATTAAAGGCAAGGAATAGTCTTGGGGACTGGAAGGAAATAATCCATCTATTACAAAGCTATCACAGAAAACCATCATGTTGTCTAAATACACATTTAGCACAACTTAATGCTTGGGGACTGGGGAAGCAGTTATAAGGCGAAAGATCATTTACCTTCATCATTTTCTTCAGAGCCTTGTAGCTCTCTTTCATGGTGACGTACAGCTCGTCGCAGTTATCCTCTAAGTTGAGGATGGTCAAGGTTTGGCCAACAGGCCTGATAGATGAGCTACCCTGTTCTGTTTCCTTCTTGTCAGCAAGGAGAGCTGCGATGGAAGGCAGGAGGTAGCCTTCATCGTCAAACAGCTCGGTCTTTACCATGTTCTTTATGGCATCATAAGCCGGAGCTTCAGCCATCTTCTCATCTGATAAAACAGCCGCCTTTCCGGCTGCCTGGGCCCTGGCCAAGTTCTCTGGCAGAAGCTGAGCGGAAGGCTCTGTAACTTCCGCTTCATGCTGTTCTTCTTGGGAGGCCACAGGGGCAGGAGCAGGAGGCGGCACGACGGGGGTGGTTGGGGGTTCAACATGGGCGGGCTGTGGAGGCTTGGGGCGGGATGCAACCGCCTTCGCCTTAAGTTTGCCAGCCGGCTTGACCTGCGATGAAAGTAATAACAGTATAAGGCTATAACATAGCAAGCGATGAACAATGGTCACAACGTGAAATGTTCAGGAACTGGTTCGCCTTACCGTTGCTGGGGAACGTGGAAGGAAAGATCTTCATCGTCAATCACATCGTGAACGACGGCGTCTTCAGGAATGGCGGCGGCAGTTTTCTTCTTCTTCTTGCTCTCTGCAGCGGAGGAGGATCCCCTCGCAGTTGGAGCCCTGCGCTTGCGAGACTGAGACTCGGCGCGGGCAGGCTCTGGAACGCGAAACAGTGGAACAAGCTCGCTCTCCGGCAGAGAAGATAACTGAAGAAAGATGGAAACAAAGTGTGAATAACAAAGCTGGCAAAGTATAGTACCTATGCAAGTAAAAGGCGGAAAGCTTACTTCAGGAGCCGGCAAAGACGCAGTGTACATGGGACGAGATTCAGCGTATTGCTTCCTCTCCTTAGCAATCTTCTTGAAGCGTATCAAGAAGGCGTCCTGCGTCAGGTCATTCTCGGTGGTGCGAAGCTTGTCCTTCTTATTGTTGCTATACTTGCACATCAGCGTGGGGTTTTGACGAAGTGGCTGAATTCGCCTCTTCATCCAGCAGATAATAGTATCTGTGCCCGTAAGCTTGGGCACAGCGTGCTTTGTCAAAAACTCAATCCGCCTTTGGATAAGACGGAGATCTGTTGGCAGAACCTTCAACGGCTTCTCATCCCAACTGGCTCGTGACTGAGCGGCAGAGTTGGTGAAAGCCGGAATCCCTATGGTCTTGTCTGCTGGCGCGACGTCTTTGCAATAAAAGAACGTGCCAGTCCAACCCTTCACAGAGTCTATCTTGGGCGCCTTTGGGTAAGTTAAGACTAACTGTCCCTACGACTAGCAGTTCTTTGTCTTCTGTTTGGCGTTTACAGTGAAAGCAATACTTGAAGAATTCTAAGCTAGGTGCTATGCCTAGATACCCTTCAAATAAAGCTTGGAAGCCGGCGAGATACAGAATGCTATTGGGGCCCAAATTGTGAGGTTGGAGGCCGTAGTAATCTAGCACGGACACGAAGAACTCAGAAGGAGGCAGAGAGAGGCCACGTAGAAGATGAGATACCAGGATGACGCGCTCGTCGCCGTCCGGGGCAGGAACGTGGTGGCCTTCTGCTGATCTCCAGTGGCACACTGTCCGTGGAGGAATAATCCCCTCGCGCTCGAGCTCCACGAGATCGGCGTCGGTGATGGTGGAAGTGGCCCAATGGCGCGAGGAGGTCTCCTCGGCTTCTTCCTCGGCATCGGCCGCGTCGCTCTCGTCCGATGCCTGCGGGAGATCCTCTTCAGATCCCGCAGGTGGCACTGATCCAGATGGCGCTGCCTCCGCCGTCGCGGCAGACGGAGTGCTCGAGGTAGTGGCCGTCGCCGTAGGAGCAGCCTCGGTGTTCGTGCTCGCCGCAGGTGTCGACGCACCGGCAGCGCTGCTCGATCCTTCCGCCGCCGTGGTCTTGGATGGCAAAGAGGCCATGGCGCAACGATTCTTGGCTGCTGGGGATTGCGGTGGCGAGAGGAAGAAGAAGGAATGGGAGGTGCGAGAAGGAATGGACCGGTCAGATCCAAAAGATAAGGGAAGCCCTTATAAATGGGCTGCTCCGCGATTCGTGCAACGGTCAGGAGAGTGGCGCAATTTTCGCCACGCGTCCGTTCGAACCGTTGTCATCGTGGGTTTCTTCTCCACGACGCCTCGCAAATCGCGCGCGGGAGAAACGCAATCATCACAGGTGACTGTTGGTTCAAACTGTCGTGGACTGACGATCGCTGACGTCATGATGGGACGTGACATTGCCGGAATCTTTCTGACAATGTGACCGTTTCTGCCGTCTTAATTATGCTCTGCAAGCATTCAAGTTCGGCTTTCAGCAAAAGCCGGAATTCGTCATGAGATCCTTGGATTCTTTGGATAGCTTCAAGCTCTGCAGCAGCAAAGGCGAAAGCTGGAGAGCCTAAACCTTTCCGGGGACTACTGTGGAGGATATGCCGAATAGGTATGCTAGCCACGGTGCTGTCTTATCCAGCCCAGCGTAGTGGACTCCAAAGTGATAAAGCCAGCCGGCTTTATCTGGTGGCCTGGTGGGCTGAAGCGCAAGGGAAGCCCAAAGCCGGCTTAGAGAAGACCAAAGACGAAGGCCTGTCCGTGTCCGCCTTGGAGAGCAAGTTAGGTCATAGGCCGTAGTAGTTTAGGTCTCTGCATCTAAGACGGTTTGCCTTTCCTTGTAAGAGAAGGCACGGCGCCTTTATAAGCCGGCCTCCTGGTAGCTTTAGGGCTACACACACGTACGACAAACAGACACGCTCTACAACTCGCATTGTAACCTGTACACTTATTCCCTTAGTGAATTATAGCAGCAGTAGGATCTCGCCACCGTCGTGAGATCCGAAGCTGGGTAAAAGCTCTGTGTACGATCCCGTCACCGGAATCCTCTACGTTCTCCCCCACCTTCTACCCTAGGTACATGGCTCCTCATACCGAGGCCCCGTTACCAATAACTCGACAGTGAGGCTGAAGGCCATAGTAGTCTAAGACAAATTGGAAAAAAGGATGCGGAGGTAAAGACAAACCGTAGAGGAGATGTGAGACGAGGAGCACTCGCTCATCGCCGGCGGGATCTGGAGCAGGGTGGCCGTACGCTGACCGCCAGTGGCAGTTCTCCTTTGGTGGGAGGATGCCCTCCTTTTCCAGCTGCGTGAGGTCTGCGTCGAAGCCGCCCAGTTGCGGGATGATGCTTCCTCTCCCTCCTCCTCTGCCTCCGCCGCATCACCCTCGTCGGAGGGCTGGGCATTCTTCTCTGCTTCGATGGAGGTGGCCGCAGAACTTGTCGCCGCTGCCGCGCGAGATGCAGATGCATCCGCGGTGCTCGATCCCCTCATGGCCAGATCTTGTCCCTCCGTCGCCGCCGACGCCGCCGCCGTTGCCGCTTCCGCGGTCGCATCGGAGCTCTCCATGGGTGGGTGCGCAGGTGGTGGTGGTGGAGCTCGCCGGAGTTCGGATGGGATGAGCGCGAGGAGGACGATGAACAGGGAAATGAACCAGATGGAGAAAATCAGTTCCCCTTTTATGGGGGCCGTGCGCCGCGATTAGTGCGGTGAGATAACATCCGCGCGATTTTCGCCACGCGTCCCGCAACGGTCAGATAATGGGCATCTTCTCCCGCACGCCTCGGAGATCGTGTGCGGAAAAATAGCAGTAATGGCGTCACAACGTCTCTTTGCTTGTCCAGACTGTCGTGGACTGGCTTTGACTGCGGTGACGTCATGACAAGACTCGACGCTGACAGAATCTTTCTGCCAGATTGTTCAAAGTGCAGGAGAGTTCGGCTTAATCCTTAAGGCAGACTGAATGCCTCATTTTGGAATGCTCCAAGCTCTTCTGTCCGCCTTGCGCAAAGGCGAAGGCCCGTGTTTCACAAAGACGGCAAACGAAGAACTTAAACCTTTCCGGGGACTACTGTGGAGGTTATGCCGAACGGGTATACCTGCCACGGTGGATAAAACCTGGCCCACCAAGGAGGCCCATCAGATAAAGCCGGAGGGCTTAATGGATGAGGCCTCATGGGCTTAGGCGCAAGGATAAGCTCTGGGCTGGCTTAGTGAAGTCCAAGACGAAGGCCTGGCTGCGTTCGCCTTAGGGAGCAAGTTAGGGTTTGTTACCGTGTTAGTCTAGGACTCGTGATCTAGGTCGGTTAAGACTTTCCTTGTAGGGGAAGGCTTGGCGCCTTTATAAGCCAGCCTTCCAGCAGCCTTAGGGCACGCATACAATCTCATTGTAACCTGTACACATATTCTCCTTGAGTGAATTATAGCAGCACGTAGGATCTCGCCACCGTCGTGAGATCCGAAGCTGGGTAAGATCGTGTGTGCAATCCCGTCACTGGAACCCTCTACGTTCTTCCCCACCTCCTCTACGGTACGTATGAATCCATATAGTAGTTCCGCGTTACCAATACCTCGACATTCGCTGTGGCCCGCCGGCCGGCGTGCTGCGTGCAGTAACCGCTGTGCTAAGCTAAGCTAAGCATGCTTAGAGCATCTCCACTCGCGGCGCCCAAACGGCCGTCCAAACGCATTTGGGGCGTGCCGGACACAAAATCGCCCCCACTCGCGGTGCCCAAACGCGAATTCGGTCTGGCGCGGCCCAGTTTTGTGTCCGGCACGCCCAGCCCACGCCCTCAACTTGGGGAGGCTTGGGGCGGCCCCGGATGGAAAGAAACGCGATGCCACGTCGGTCTCCGACACGCGGGCCACGCCTGGCAGTGAGACAAGATCGCAATAAGTGCCGGCTTCCCCCAATTCGTCCGCAGAAAACACATTTCCCCGCCATCTCTCCCGCCATCTCTCCCGCCAAAAGAAAAGCCCTCGCGCCGCGCCGGCTCCATGGCGCCGCCAGCACCCAAGGGGAAGGCAGCGAAGGAGACGAAGGCGGCGGGGAAGACGCTGGGCGTCAAGCGCAAGGCCCCCCCCCGCCTAGGGAGAAGCCGGAGGAGATGAGGCAGGAGGATTGGGACATCGACGTACTCCGGCGCCGATTGGACACGCAGAGCCGTGCCGGGCACCGCGTGAAGGAGAATGAGAGGAAAAGGCTCGGCACGGCGGCGCCATTGACATCAAGGAAGATCGCCGCCATGAACAAGACCGTCGCCGCCTTGAACCAAGCATTCGCCTTGGGAGGGAGCCCAGAGAGCAGCGCCACTCTACGATGCAAGGTTGGTGGCTCGCCGTCGAATTCCTCCTTCTTCGCCGACAACGCCGCCCCACGCCTCGCACCAGGTTCTCCCCCGAGTACGGCGACAACCAGCATCACGGCGGCTTCGACCCCAACGTCATCTTCCCTTCCTGTGGCCTGGATCTAAACCACCTCGTCGATCTGAATTCGCCGGCGATGCGGAGAGATCCCGCTGTCCAAACAGCCGCCGGTCGGAGCCTTTCATTCGACGCGGGCGCCTCCCATGTGATCGACGGAATGACTCCCGACGCCCCGGAGCTCATGCAGGTATGAACCCGCGTTTTGTAGCCATGGCATGTACAATAGACGTGTGCATAGGCGAGGTGTGGCTACCGGCCTTGCTCCTTGTGTGTAGGAGACCGCCCATATCATGGACGACATCATCAACGACAACGCCCGGGCGGAGGATGACGACGGCGGGTTCGACGAGGATGAGGAGTACTACTAGGACGACGCCGAGGACGACGACGAGGTCGAGGAGGAGGGGTTGGTGACTGTCGGGGATGTGACCCCGGGTACCCCAGAGTTGTTGCTTTGACCGAAGCTCCTAGGACGTCAGATGCGCTCCAAGTTAAGGCAAGTGGCCTCGACTCTTCATCCTTAACCGGATCACTGACATCCCTAACTGGATCACTCTCCGCAGACGCCGGGACATCCTTAACCGGATCACTCTCCGCAGACGCCGGGGACATCCCTAACCGTATCACTCTCCCAGACGCCGGGACATCCCTAACCGGACCACTCTCCGCAGACGCCGGGACATCCCTAACCAGATCATCTCCGCCGATGCCGGGACATCCTTATCCGAATCATCACAAATATCTTCAGGAGAGGATAAGAAGAGGACGTGGAGATTCAGAGGACAACGGCTAAAAGACAAAGGCAAGGACGGCATCTCCCAGAGATGCCGGAGACAAGTGCTAGAAGACAAAGGAGTCAACTCATCAACAGTGTTTGTACAGTGCATTGTGCCTCCTCATCCACTCATTGTCCCCTGGGTTCCCCTTTATAAGGATCACCAGGGGAGAGCTTGAGGGGAGAGACGCGCGGGTGCGCGCAGCCAGAGGCTCCTCTCCCTTGCCTCTTCTTCTTCCTAGACTTTCTCACCATTGTTGGATCAAACAGCTCGAGGAGCATTTGTAGCCCACCGTATGCAAAGAGGAGAATACACCAAGTAGGCTAGTGCTGTAGTAGGGGTTTTACCTCCTCACGAGGGCCCCAAAGCAGGGTATATCGTGTGTGCTTTGTGTTCTTGGTTGTTCGTTCTTGTTCTTGCAGTGTTCTTCGTGTTCTTCGTATGTTCTTCGTGTGCGGTTCCATCGCGCAATCCCTCCCCGAATCCACAAGGATCCGTTCGGCCCCAGAATAAGCCACCCCGTGGCATCTGCGTGTTTCCCACCACGACAGTTGGCGCCCACCGTGGGGCTAGCAGTGGCGCTTGCTGGATCAATTCGGACGGGACCTTCATCATCAACGCGGGGACTCGACGTCGCCATTGTCCTCCGCGATCTAGCTTGCAGCAGCAAACAGAGGTTGGCGCGGCCTTCGTCAACGACGTCATCAGCAGATCCCAGATCTGCTCCTGCTTCGCTTGCGCGCCGGCAGCGCCGTGCCTCGCCGGCTTGCTGACCGCGTTCCGGCCGCGTCTCCGCCGTCCAAATCTGCGCCGGCTGGCCGTGGATCGGTGTTCTCCTCGCGTCCGCATCCGCGCCCGGCATCGCCTTCGCGCCGTTCGTCCTCACCACGGCTTCATCGAGCTGTTGCGGACGCCCTCCGTAACTCTGCATCAGCAACATCTAGTCAAGCACACAAGCCGCGGAATCGAATCAGCTAAGCAAGTGAGCAGGCTGCTGGATCTTTCACGTGCGTGCACAGCTGGCTGTTCTGGCCGCGTGCGTTCCCGGCAGCGATACTCGGCCGGCCAGGCAACCGCTCGCGTGGATCGATCTGGCCGGCCGCATCCGTCGTCTCCTCAAGGCAGAAGCTCTGCCTCGGATGCGTCCGCTGGGCCGCCTCCAGTCGTCCTCCAGTTGGCTATCCTCCAGCTCGCCGCCCGCTGGTTGGCCGTGTCCGAGTCCCAGCTCCTGTCGACCCACGCTTCGGCCGGTTCCGCCCTTGCCGTGCTACGGATTGTCGGAATCCCAGCCGAAGTTCCCCGCGTCCCGATTTGCTGAACTTCGGCTCGAAGCAGCCCCGGATGTGCCAGCTCCAGCCTCCCCACCTCGTCGTGACCGCGCCCCATCCTCGCATCGGCCGTGCCTGGCTCGCAGTTCCCGGTTCGCCGATTCCGCGCCGATCCTCGGCCGCATCCCGGCAGGACGCATTCGCCCCCGCCTCGGCAGCGTCCCGGTTGGACACGTTCGTCCTCGCTTCGGCCGCACCCCGGCTGGCCGCGACTCACATCTCGCCGATTTCACGCCATGGCTTCGCCCCGGCCGGCTCCCAGCGCTGCTTTGCCCGTTGCATCCGAGATATTGAGGTCTCTGGTGGACCGAGTTCTTTTTATTCCGGGTCGGACCAAGCTTCGGTTAGCTCGATGGGCTGGAATCACGTGGGCTGGTGCATCATCCAGCCGACCTCTCTGCTAAACTCGATTGGACCGAGATACGCTTGCCTCGGATGGGCCAGCGGCTGCGTCCTCTTGGCTAGAGCGGAGCCTCGGATCGATGCTTCGACGACCGATTTCCTTGCCTCGGTTGAGGCAATGACGGATGGGCCGGGCTCCTTGCTTCGATTACGCCGAATTCATTGCCCCGGCGGGTCGACTTCTGTAGGCGGGCCGGCATCAACAAAAGCAATTCCTCCAGCCTCGGATCGGTGCTTCAAGAGTCGGGCGCTGCGGTGACATAAACGCTAACGTCTGGCCAACACCAAAATAGCAGTGTGAGTATTTATAATATATTAAGGTGCTTACTGTTTTAGTTAACCCTGAAAGTTACTCTGGAACTGCCCCTTCCTTAGTTTGATTAGTTGTTTTCCCCGGGGGCAAAATGTTTTGACCCGGGGACTGGATAACCAGTCCAGTTTAGTTTTGTCTCAAAAGTTACTCGGGGACTGCCCCTCGCTTTTTGTCTAAGTGTTCTCCCGGGACAAGATGTCTTGACCCGGGGACTGGATAGCCAATCTGTTTAAAAAAGTAACTCGGGGACTCGGTTGAAACCGAGTCTAGTTTTCTGTGCATAGTATCTGCTGTTATATTTATTTTCTGTCAAGTGCTATAGCTAGTTTGCCTCGGTTAGTATAATGGTTGTTTCCGTCAAATATTCTTCATGATATGTATGTTGGACTAACGTTCAAAGGTGACATCGGTTTTGTGGAGAACGTTCGTTACTGAGGTATCCTGGAAATCCGAAGTATTCTAGAAATCCGAGGTGTATTGTAATCCGGATCATATTGGTAATCCGAATCATATTGAAAATCCGGATCGTATTGGTAATCCGAATCATATTGGAAATCCGGATCGTATTGGTAATCCGAATCATACTGGAAATCCGGATCATATTGGTAATCCGAGTCATATTGTAAATCCGGATCATATTGGAAATCCGGATCATATTGAAAATCCGGGTCATAATGGAAATCCAAGGTATCATGGTTATATTGGTTATCTCAAATTATCCAAGGTACCCTGGCATTATCGGTATTCTCTAGATCGCCGGGTATTTCGGTTTACCACAGTATCACGGTATCATTCCCCATCTTGGATCACCGCTTATTTCGGTTTGTCACAATATCACGACATCATTCCATATCCCTCATCGCTGTTATTTCTGTTTGCCAGCGTATCATGGCATCATTTGCATATCAGATCTTTGTTTATGTTTGTTAGCCAGAGGCAACCTTTGAGATATATTTTTGCAGGTTATATGTCAGTCCAGCAGTGGCTGGAGACATCTATGTCGGTATACGTCCAAAGTGGCTAAAACCGGCATTTGAGACATGGTTACGTCAAACCAGCAGTGGCTGGAGACATCTAAGTCGGTATACGCCCGAAGTGGCTAAGAACCGACATATGAGTTATGCCCAAAGAGGCCGAGGTACCGAGACATGTGTGATATGCCCAGAGGGGCCGAGGTACCGAGACATGTGTGATATGCCCAAAGAGGCCGAAGTACCAAGTTATGTGATATGCCCAAAGAGGCCGAGGTGCCAAGTTATGTGACATGCCCAGAGGGGCCGAGGTACCGAGACATATGTGATATGCCCAGAGGGGCCGAGATACCGAGACATATGAGATACATACTTGCAGGTTTATGTCGGTCCAGCTTAAGCTGGCGGCATCCGAGTTCGGTAAAAGCCAGGAGGGCTAACCGACGCTGGCGGCATCCGAGTTCGGTAAAAGCCAGGAGGGCTACCCGACACTGGCGGCATCCGAGTCGGTAAAAGCCAGGAGGGCTAACCGACGCTGGCGGCATCCGAGTTCGGTAAAAGCCAGGAGGGCTAACCGACGCTGGCGACATCCGAGTTCGGTAAAGGCCAGGAGGGCTAAGAACCGACATATAATGGTGACCATGCAGGCGGTGTGCCGAATTGCACAATGTCGGCAGAGACATATATGTATGGCCATGCCCATGCAGGCAACACATTTCCAGTGCAAACTGTCCATCTCGTTGTTGATTCGGGTGAACTCGGTCAACCGGATGTCGCATGTGGCCAGGAGGGCCAGGAACCGACATATGATGATGCCCATGCCGGCAGGATGTGGTGTACATGGAGATGTCTGGATATGCTTATTTATCTTTGTAAGTCTGCGCGCGACTCTGCGAGTCCCCCACAGCCTCGGGGACTACTGTCGGGGATGTGACCCCGGGTACCCCAGAGTTGTTGCTTTGACCGAAGCTCCTAGGACGTCAGATGCGCTCCAAGTCAAGGCAGGTGGCCTCGACTCTTCATCCTTAACCGGATCACTGACATCCCTAACTGGATCACTCTCCGCAGACGCCGGGACATCCTTAACCGGATCACTCTCCGCAGACGCCGGGGACATCCCTAACCGGATCACTCTCCCAGACGCCGGGACATCCCTAACCGGATCACTCTCCGCAGACGCCGGGACATCCCTAACCAGATCATCTCCGCCGATGCCGGGACATCCTTATCCGAATCATCACAAATATCTTCAGGAGAGGATAAGAAGAGGACGTGGAGATTCAGAGGACAACGGCTAAAAGACAAAGGCAAGGACGGCATCTCCCAGAGATGCCGGAGACAAGTGCTATAAGGCAAAGGAGTCAACTCATCAACAGTGTTTGTACAGTGCATTGTGCCTCCTCATCCACTCATTGTCCCCTGGGTTCCCCTTTATAAGGATCACCAGGGGGAGAGCTTGAGGGGAGAGACGCGCGGGTGCGCGCAGCCAGAGGCTCCTCTCCCTTGCCTCTTCTTCTTCCTAGAGTTTCTCACCATTGTTGGATCAAACAGCTCGAGGAGCATTTGTAGCCCACCGTATGCAAAGAGGAGAATACACCAAGTAGGCTAGTGCTGCAGTAGGGGTTTTACCTCCTCACGAGGGCCCCGAAGCAGGGTATATCGTGTGTGCTTTGTGTTCTTGGTTGTTCGTTCTTGTTCTTGCAGTGTTCTTCGTGTTCTTCGTATGTTCTTCGTGTGCGGTTCCATCGCGTAATCTCTCCCCGAATCCACAAGCATCCGTTCGGCCCCAGAATAAGCCACCCCGTGGCATCTGCGTGTTTCCCACCACGACAGTGACCAACGCTGTGGTCGGCGAGCAGGCGGCGAAGAAGAAGGGGCAGCCGAGGCACAATCTGGACGACCAAGGAAGACGAGTGCATGGTCGAATCATGGAAAGCCATTACTACCGGCGACATCACCGGCACAAACCAGTCGAGCACCGCCTACTGGTCCCGGATCAAGGACGAGTTCGACGAGCGCCGGTTCACCAAGGACTTCTACAAGGTGAGCATGGTGCGCGGCCAAGGCGCCATCGAGCATAGGTGGCGCATCGTCCAACGCCTCGTCAACAAGTTCCACGGCTGCCACGAGAACATCGTCGACCGGAAGGAGAGCGGGAAGGGCCCGGCGGATCAGGTGACCGCCGGCTTGCGATCCCCTTGTTGTTTTGTTGCTTAAGTACAATTGTGATCGTCGTCGGCTTGCTTTGTTGTAGGTCATCGACGCCCTTGTGTTGTACAAATCCATCAACAAGGAGAAAGACTTCAAATTGATGCATTGCCACAAGCTTCTCCAAAATTGTGAGAAATGGAAGGCACACCAACGGACTTTGAACAAGAACGGCCGCGCCGAGCTCAACGCCGATCCCCAAAACTCGGAGGGGCGGCCAATCGGGAACAAGAAGGCGAAAGCGGCCTTGGCAGCGGCGGCCAAGACGGACAGAGTGCAGTCGTCCATCGACAAGGTCCTCGCCGATGTTTGCTCCAACTCGAGCTTGAGGCGCGAGGAGAACAACGCAAGGTGGGCGACTTTGATGCAGAAGGCCGACGTCAAGATCAACCTCGAGCAGAAGAAAGCCGCCGTCAAGAAGAGGAGTCAGGACTTCATGATCTTGACAGCCGACGTCTCCAACTTGGACCCGCTGGCGAGGGCGGCGCACAACATGTATCGCACCGCGATCCTGCAATAGTTTGGGCTCGTTCCGCCCGAGAACGGCGGCAACCACGGCACCGAGACCGGCCACGGCGCGGACGGCCAGGTCGACGATGACCCCGACATGACTCAGCCCGGCTATGGCTACGTGCCTCAGCCCGGTGTCAACATCTAGATCGGCGACGACGACGGCGGTGGCGACAAGCAGACGCCGGGCAGCCCGGCGTATTTTGGCGGCATATTTTGGCGTAGTGTATTTTGGCGGCACATTCGAATTTGGGCGCGATTTGGGCGCCGCGAGTGCGGAGCGAGGACGCCCAAATACACCAACTAGTCCGGACGGCGCCCAAAGAGCCTGTCCGGACGGCCTTTGGGCGCCCATTTGGACGCCGCGAGTGGAGATGCTCTTACCAAACCTTTCGTACTTTTCTGGACAAATCTGCGGTGCTGAACTGTATCCGCGTGCATTTCCTCCTTGTGCTCGCAGCTCTCCCAAACTTCCTCACACAGTCACAGTTCACACCCCAGCATCTCAGTGAACTCCTCTTCTTCGGCCTAGTCCCTATGTGCTTGGACCAGGTAGTGGTTCACGCTTCATAATCGGCGAAAAGGACGTTGCCTTGCTCGATATAACTGCATATCTTCCGATCTTGGCATTTATTTATGTTCGATCGGGCATGTACTGGCCACACGATATCTTTATGCAACTGGTAGTGACAGGTCCATCGTACCGGAACGGTTTTGCATGCAGTTTCTTACTGAACAAACCGGGCATGAGGTCGGCATCCATTAGTAGGAGAGCACCGGCGAGGCCATGTTGCTGTCGAATGCTTTGATGAAGCATACGTTCGTGGTGTACTGAAGCGTTAAAGAAGTACTCCAAGCTATGGCGCACGCAAGTAATGCTGTAGAGGGCACGCCACGGTCTATCGGATTTAAGAAGATAAGAAAGATAACAAACTTTGTCTCGCCCAATAATGCGCCCCGATTTGACTTTATTTCTTTTAGTTTTTCTTTTGTTATGCTTAAGCAATGCTAGGGCCATCAGTTTGGTTGGCAGTAGCTGCTCTATCAACTACAGAAGTAGGCTGCAAAGCCGGCGAGCAGTCTGAGCAGTGAGCAGAGGAAGGAAAACTTGGAACTATTGTTGATCATCTTTGCAAGTCTTGGAAGGCAGCCAAGGTTCCCAACTATACTGATGCTGATTTCTCCCGCTCTATAACAATTATTCGAACTACCTTGTTTTTACTGCAACAAGGGCGTATATTACAGTTCTCCCGCTCCATGCAAACGTATGCTGATTTCTTCAAATCCGTCCCCTATATATCTCGGTGGAAGATAGAATCGTCATTAGCGTAATCCACCTAGCCAACGAATTAGTTAGCTGGTTGACCAACACATTTGACCATGTTTCTAAATGACAAACGTTTAGCGTAATGCCAACAGCCTAACCCGGTCCCTTTTTCGTCACCGTGACCAGGACGTCCGGTACCGTGCCACTCAACGCACTCTTCCCCTCCAATTCCCACCCAACGCGTGACACAGCTTCCATCGCTCGGTACACTGCTCTCACCGTCGCACGCACGCGCGCACCATTCTTCTTCCCAGTCCCCACCAGCGCCAGCGCCAGGAGCATCGGGGCCCCGGCCGCATCCCCCGGACAGCAACGGCCGTACCCCCACCGACACCGCCATTCCCCATACGCCACCCGGCGGCCACGGCAAATAGCCCATCGAACTCCCCGGAAAACTCGCCGTCCGTGCATCGCAGCGCAGCGTCGCCTCGTCTGCTCCTCCTCGGCGTTAAGACCTGAATAGAAACTTCCGCTGGTAGGTCTCCCCCGGCTTCAGTTCAGTTCAACCCACCCACTGCCTCCCCCCAAAACCGTTCTCCTCCCCGCGCCCCGCTCTCTTTCCGTGGGGGAGCGAAGCGGGGCGGGCGATGGGGCGAGCCAGGCCGCGGAGCTCACCCACCGACTACACCGCAAGCATGTGTTAAGGGGGTGGTGAGCCGCGGCGCCAGTCCACCCCCCTCCGCGCGCCCGCGCGGTTAAATTGCTCGCCTTCCTCCTTCCCCCAGCAGCGCAGCAACAGAGAGCGGACGCAGGGGAGAATCGTTGGGACGGAGGCCGATCGAGTCGCGGCGGCAGGCATGGGTTCCAGTATCAAGTACCGCGCTGGGCTGGTGCTCATCGTCGCCGTCGTGCTGATATGGGTCACCTCCGCCGAGGTCACGCAGGTATTGGCAGACACAGCTTTTGTTCCTCCCCCTATTCTTCTTCTTCGCATGCTTGGTTTGTTCCTTTTCCTTTCATTGTTTATTGGAGACCTGGATCTCCGCTTGGGGACTGTGCTTGCTTATCAGCCGATTAATCTGATGATTAAAGTAGCCTTTTTGCGTGCCATTTGTTCCGCGTATGATTTTTTTAACATCACGCGCAAGCTTGTCTGTAACTGAGAAATGGTCAGGGGAATGTTATGGCAGCATTTAGAATATTTGACAGAACTTCCATCCCGATTTCGTGGTCTTGCCATGGAGTAGAAATTTTGAAAAAAATGTTTGGAATTGTATTGTTGCAATCTGATTTTTTGCAAAAAAAAAAAAGTTGCTGGGGATGTGCACCTGTCATCACTCATCAGTTAGTTGCGACAGTGTGCATCACCATTACCTGGCTGATTCTAGGCGGTTGTGATATTCTTGCTCACCTAATTCATGATTGTATATTAGATGAGGAACCTTACTTTAGTGTTGCCAATCGGTAGTCATTTATATGAATTGTCCAGATTATAGGCTCCAAGAAACAAGGGATTAGTTGCATTTGACTGAAGAACATTACATGGACCCTACTAGTTCATGTGGAGAACATATGCTTTTTACTCTTGGATTTTTTTTTTGTCCGTTCCAATAAATATCTGTTGTTGAATGAATTACATTTTAACTTCAGTGTCTGAACTGAACTTGTGTGTGCAGGAGATATTCACTAACTACAAGCATCCGTTCGCAATCACTTACTTAGGGGCCTCCCTTATGGTCATTTACATTCCTTTGGCATTTCTAAAGGATTTCATATACAAATTGTTGAGAAGGAATTCAGGAAGCAGCAGGGCATCAAAAGTCGCGAGCAAATCTTCATTTGGCTGTAGCGCTCCTCTGAAGAATGGTGAATTTCAGAAGATGTTGGAAATGGAATCACAGAAAACCATAGTGATTGATTTCACTGATGTCAATCTTCCTGTACTAGAAGAGGCAAAACCGCTTATTTGTGGAATTGGTGAATGTGACGGTGATGTTTTGAAGGAGCAACAACTCTCCGTTAAGGAGATTGCAATTTACGGGTTGTATCTTTGTCCCATATGGTTTGTCACAGAGGTAACTTTCCAATTATCTGCCTGCTCTTTATAATCCATTGAATAGTTTGATTTCATTTGTGCAGACAGTATGTTGATACATACAGTTACTCATTTTCTCTTATGCTTGATGAATGCAGTATTTATCAAATGCAGCACTTGCAAGAACAAGTGTTGCCAGCACTACTGTACTATCTTCAACTTCGGGACTCTTTACACTTGTCATTGGTGTGCTCCTTGGCCAAGATTCTATAAATGCTGCCAAAGTTATTGCTGTTTTCGTTAGCATGGCTGGTGTAGCAATGACAACTATGGGCCAGACCTGGGCAACTGATGAATCAGAAGTAAGCAATTCAGGGTGAGTGAGTTTACCCTGTCAATTAAGCTTCTCAACTGTTAGTTGGTGCCAACTGCCAAGTGATCTGTATGTTGTTCGTACTTAATTTGTTGCTTATTAAGCCATGTAGTTGCTTGCTCTGTAGTGAGATGGTTAGTTGTAATTTAAAAAATCGCAAAAGAAGAAACTAGAAACATTTTGCATTCCTATTTCATAGGAAAATTGATAAGATCATTTAAGTGAGCTTGTATCTTTGGTACAGAATTCATTGCTCGTCTAATTCTTAAGCTTTTACAACTGCAGGACCACACAGAGGACCCTTCTAGGTGATATGTTTGGTCTTATGTCAGCTATGTCATATGGTCTATTCACTGGTTGGTTATTGCACTTCTCTGTTCAGTTTGCAGTCAAGTATTTTTAATTCAATCTCTACTGTATCAACATCATTCCAGTGCTTCTCAAAAAATTTGCTGGAGGGGAAGGATCAGAAAAGCTTGATGTCCAAAAACTGTTTGGCTTTCTCGGATTTTTCACTCTTTGCCTTCTTTGGGTTGGTAAGATTTCCCATTTTGAAATTTGATTGCTCTTTAACATTCAAATTTGAAATATTCAATGGTATAAATAGCATTACAAAACGGAAACTTATGTCCTCGGTATTTTCTTACTGATGATCCAAAATGTTCTGTACGTTTGCATGTGAGTATTTATTTGGTATTTTGGTATACAACTGATCAACAAATATAGCCTTTGTGTCGATATGCTTTTGTAGTTTGGTTCAACCACTTATACTTTGCATGTATTTATAGCTGGTACTCTGGTCTAATTGATTGGCAAATAGCTTTTCTGTCGCAGGTTCTTCTGTAGTTTGGTTCAACCACATATTGTCTGCATGTATTAATAGTTGGTTCTTGGTCTGAATATACGAATATACTGAAGTACTTTTATATTTTCAGTCTGGCCATTAACTGCACTAGGCATCGAACCAAAGTTTACAATGCCCCACTCAGCTAAAGTGGATGAAGTGGTGCTGGCAAATGGTCTCATTGGAGTGTGCTATCAGACTATTTCTGGTATGCATTGAAAGAAAACTAATGTATTTTTCTTCTAGTATTGCATAACTGCGGCGCTTTGACAACTGAACTTGTGTGCAGGGCTCTGTCTGTTGTTTGGACTAATCCCTTGGTGGCCACCTTAGGCATGTCACTCACAATTCCACTAGCAATGGTTGCTGACATGATCATCCATGGTCGACATTATTCAGCAGTCTACATTATTGGTTCTCTACAGGTAACTAATTCCTTGCATCTCAGATAAGCTTACTGGAGGTTTGTCGAAAAACATAGTTCTAACCACTCTTGATACACTGAAAGTGCAAACTTATGTCATTATTTCCAAAGTTGGAGTAGTCAGTCGCATCAGTTGTATGAACCTCTTCATCTGCTCGACATCACTCTTATCTGCAGTTTTCTTTACTCTGTCTACCTGTGCTACTTCTGCAGGTGTTTTCTGGGTTTGTCATTGCCAACCTTGCCGACCGATTTTCACGTTTTCTGGGTCTATAGTTATGAAATCTACAAGATTGTACCTGAGGTTACATCTGTAAGGTTGGATCGATTAGCTATGAAGTGTACACTCGGAGACCTGGTTTGGTTAGTCTAAGACAACCATGTCCTTCAGTTCAAAAGGACGGGGAACGAGCACTGCAGCTCTCTGTTTTTCTTTGAACCTTTGGCTCTCTTTACACACAGAAATGCAGATTTTTGTTCTGATGAAATAGAAACAGTGAAAGCTATGACGCGAAGTCGAGAAGGCCCATATATGCTGTAGCAAACCTTTGCACCTGTAAATTATTTAGCCCGCTACACAATGCTTTGTGAGCATATAATGTATAGCGTTGTTATTCTCAGTGACATCAATCGTCAATGGCTCAATGCGTTATGTTTTCTAACATGAATTGCATCCGTACGATGAATTGAGTCGAGGGAGGCACTCTCAAGTTCAGGAGACGTAAAATGTTGTATGTCCAGTTGAGCCACTCTAAAGTTTCCATGAAACAGAAATAAATCACGGCCATAGATACTTAAGTAACTATAGATATACCTACATTTTTTTCAATAAAATTAGCTTTATTGGCCTCTGCATAAATAGGATGCATACAACCGTCACAAGTCTCAACATAAAGGAAAATACGAATTACATATCATAATGATAAATTGTAAAACGCCATGATGGTGGAGGGCCGATCCGAAGATTATGTAGCCATTCATGTTTGGAAAAAAAATCCCTCGCCGTATCCTCACACATCTTCGTAAACAGGTCACGATGCTCTACACGTTAGTGTGGCGACCATGAGCGCAGCGTGGCCATGCACCGGTAGAGAAACTGCACGAGAGACGATTTTTTATCAGTAAAAACCTTATCATTTCTACAAACCCGTAAGCACTTTCACCCTAATAAGTCGTTTAAATCTATGATCCACACCATTAAGCCAATTGCCAAATATGTTTGCAATGCTTCGTGGTGGGTATAAGGTAGAACCTACATGGATGACTGACCTTATAGAACTAGCAAATTTACACTCGAAAAATAAGTGTTTGATCATCTAATCTTTGTGACAGAAGATACACTTTTTACTTCCATGCCAATTATGTTTCGCAAGGTAGTCCTTAGTGAGAATTACACCTCGACCGAATATATCATGCAAAAAGTTTAATTTTAGTGGAATCTTCATCTTTCATATCATCTTTCATATTTTTTTGTTTTTGTCCAGAGGCACATCCGACTGAATTAGAGCTTGGCACATAGAGCCCACCAAGAATTTACCACTCTTTGTGCAAAATTCCATCAAAATTCAAGAATAAATATTTTCCTTCGTGCGGTACACTAAAATAACAAATGTGTTGATCTATAATAGACCACATGTCCGTCGGCTTTGTATAGCCCACGAATAAACTTATTTATTCATTCAATTTTACATATGGATATTGCATTGTGACATCTACATGGACTTGCGGGAAAAAAATCAGACTCTACTCTGGAATTGACTCAGCCACTCAGGATCAGGTACAGAACAAGAGAAAGAACAGGCGGTGCAACGAAGCGGAGTCAGCCCTCATGACCCAGCCGATATTCGACGCGATACACGGGAAGTCTGCAACCTGGGCGGGGTCGCGCTGCAGCGGCCTGGTGACCCTGTCGACCTCGGCCACGTCGAAGCCTTCCTCCCGGAGCACGTCCACGCAGTCCTGCACGCCGCACCGCACCTCGCTCGCTGCCCAACTCACCATGCCGTCTCGCCACAGCGCCTGCAGCGTGGCTGCCAGATCCGGCATCGCCTCCGGGTCGTAGAACACGTCCGACATGAGCACCACGTCCACGCGATCGAGCTGCACCAGGTCATCCTCCTGCCCCCAGAGAAGCTCCCGCACGTCGGCCTGCGCGGGCGTGAGCCCGTTGGCCTCGGCGTTGGCCCTGAGGCCCGGCAGCAGCGGACGCACGTCCGTGAGCACGCAGCGCGCGGCGCCGAGGCATGCCACGGCCGCGATGCCCGGGAGGCCCGTATCGGCTCCGAGCTCGAGCACGGTGGCGCCGAGGAGCGGGCTGGGCTCGGCCGAGGCGAGGTGGGTGGCGAGGACGACGGCTGAGTCCCAGAGCCAGGAGCCCGTGAGCGCGCGGCCGGTGGCCGGGTCGTGCGCGCCGTCGCGCTCCACCACGGCCAGGGGGTGCCCGGCCACTTCTACGTTCTGTGGCGCATGCATCAGGTGTGGCTTATCTGCTCGATCGATCTCAGCGGGCGAGCGATCGACGCTGGGGTCTGCAGTCTGGACGCAGACAAGCGGCATCCGGCATCATATCCCCCGGCTTTATTCGAACGCTTCCGAACGAATGGAAGGTTCAGGATAATGGCGGGACCGCCGCTTGGCTGTCTCGATGATATATATGCGTCCGTGTTCCTCGCGGACTGGATATGTATGCCGTGTTAGTTGAGGGTGCTCCTATCTGGCCCTTGACCCTCCTATCTGGCCCTTGGCCCTTGACTGGAGATGTAACTCGGTCTAAATCTCGTAGTCCATGTCCCCATCCCTACTTCCCGAGCTCAAAGGGAGCGAGACAGGGATCCGGTCTCATTTCTTGCTTAATCTAGCTGTTGAGAACCTTCGCTAATATGCCCTGTTTTGTTCGCAAGAATTGGAGAATTAGCAAAGGATTGTAGGACCTTGATGACTTCAGTAAGAGTGCAACTATCATAATCAAATTATTTGTAGTCTAAAACACTGAGAGTAATGCTACCTATTCAAACCCACGTTTAGCATTTTATTACAAGATTGATCACTCTCTAAATTCATGGGACTCCTTCTAGATAAAGTAGAGACTCTCCAATCCCATCTTCTTTAGCATATTTAGCCTTTTTAATTAAATGATCTACAGAAGATTCACTACTATTACCTAAAGTTTAAATTTCTACATTGCCATGAGTAGGTTGGAAGTTGGATATCTTTTAGAGATTCAGACGAGGGTAGCTTTGGATTTGAATCTTGCTTGGCTGCCATTTTATTGACTAAGATAGCTTGGTTATCAGACATTCCAGCCCAGAGAACCGACTAGTAGTCGGGTGGTTAGTGCTGCAGTGGTGCAGCCAGCCCATCAGAGCTTGAAACCCAGTCTGGGCGAATTTCTGGTGTCTCACTCCTATGAAAAAACCGTGGAGCTCCTCCTCCGCTGGGTTAAAAAAAAGACATTCCAGCCCGGATAAGTTCAGTGCTAGCTAATTTAATTTGCTAGTTGATGATTTCATTTCTTCATTTTCTTTACTTATGTTTCTTAAGATACAAAAATGCTCCCAACTCCCTCTGATGACGGAGTAACCAATGCCCAATTGAAACCGCCATGAATCTGATGGGTCCCATAGTTCAAATTAAAGAAGGACATGTTTCCCAATCTATGGTCGTGACAGAACATCTAGATGAAATGCAAAGAGTTACTAACTAATAGTATTGTTTGAAGCTAGATACATTGTTACTATGTTTCAGTTTTCTGTGCGAAGTTCGATTAATCTAGGATAACCCCCAAAAAAACAGGTTAATCTAATCCAAAAAGTATGTTGTTTTCATCTTGTAATTACTTACCTGAGTGCCTCAATGAATATTATCGTTGTTATACACTAGAAATCTGCTAGCTCAAGGAGCGCACAAAAATCCTTAGAGCATCGCTACGGTTACCCACAGAAATGATAATGCACCCGCTGCGTTGCCTACCCACTCCAGGAAGACGAAGCAACGCGTAAGAGTGTGCCGCTGCATATCCCCCGTGTGCTGCAATGTATGCTCACCATTTGGTTTGAGACATCTATGTGCTATCCAACAACATTACCTGTGCATTGTAAGCTGTTGGGGGGGGGGGGGGGGGGGGAGGGATGCCCCCCCTAATGTAGAAAACTTCTTCAAAATACGCTCATTATTAGGTTTAAATTCAAAAGATTACTGAATGTTCAATAAATTTACCTTCTCAGCCTCCTCAGCTCTGCTTGGCCCTCTCAATAATTACGTCAAATACGCCATTGTATATAGACTACCTAAATGCCCGTACCTTGCTAAGGTTTCGTGATTTTTATCACTCATATGTCACATTATTTGTAAATATAATATGGACGCAGACATTCATGCATGTAAAAAGGAAATTCATATAGTATTTAACAAGTATTAAAATGTTCACTTTGCTTAATTCAACATCGTGTGCATGAAGAGAAAGAACCTAACTGCTTATCACTTGTTAACTAATATACTATTATTTTGACACGCTTAAAACATTTTCGTAGAAGATCACAAATGTTCTCTTCGACACTATTTGCATGGTACTTGAGCAGGCGTATGACACTTCATTCTCAGCTTGTCACCGTCATGGATGAGCAATGCATGTTGTTACGATAAAAATTTCACGTGAAGATGTGAAAATATGCAATAAGGAATACTCAATGTCCGAATTGGATGAAGTTATTTTTTTACCATCCCACGAGAGTATAAAACACTTGTATGTTGCTATGGAACAACAATAAAACACATAAGGCCCTGTTTGTTTCTAGAGTTTTTGTGGGGATTGGTGGGGATAATACTTTAGTGGATTGGGTGAAACCCCAAACTTCAAAACATCGTTTGTTTCTAGTGTATTGGACAGGTTTTATCACCACCTTTCCCCACAAATCCCCAAACTCTAGTTCATTTTTTCTCAATCCCCTAGGGGATTCAATACACTACCCCTACCTAGTGGATTGATCCCCAATCCCCTAGTGGATTGGGTGAGGTTTGGGGTTTCACCCAATCCACTAGAGGATTATCTCCACCAATCCCCACAAAAACTTTAGAAACAAACAGGGCCTAAAAGGGAAGTGTTTTATTTTTTATTCTAGAGTACTATCTTCGTCTCTCCCTAGTCATATGCATGGATTGTACTTCCTGCTCCAATGCGGGGCAACATACTATTGTGCGTCGCTACACGCATGCATACTTGGGTTAACTGAATAGATGCCACTGCTACTTTTGGCTATTTGAGGAATGCCATTACAATTTTGGTCTATAAAGATGCGTCCAGTACAACTCAAAATGAGGTCACACATACCGGGCTGACTACTTCGGAGGTGATGGGCGTCCGCTCGTCGGAGTACTGGGTTTGAGCTGGATTGGGCAAGCGTGCGGACTAGTTGAATAGAGCCTAAATTGGGCGCGTACGATGGACGAGGGAAGGAGCAAGGTAGATTCTGTGAAGGGCAGCGCCACTTCCGTTGCCGATGAGCGGAGGAGCAGTGTAATGCAGTGGAGGTGGCGGGGCGGGGACATGACCGGCGGTCTCTTCGGGTCAGTTCCAGCTAGGCGATGGTCAAAATGGGTCAAAATGAGGTGACATAGGTCCACCTATCAGCATTTTTAGAGAGCCCACTCGTGGGGTCAGATCTGGATCGAGGCGATTTAAACTAAGATGTCCCATAGAGGCCCCACTAAAATTAGTGGGCCCACTCGTGGGGTTAGATCCGGATTGGAGTGATTCAACATTTGATGCCCCAGGCCGACGTCACTAATTACTTACCTGAATGCCTCAATCAATATTGTTGTTATACACTAGAAATCTGCCAGCTTAAGGAGGGTATTGCCCATGCAAAGGATAATGCACCTGCGGCATTTCCTGCCCATTCCAAGAAGAAGAATCAACGCGGAAGAGTGTGCCGCTGCGTAGCACCCGTGTGCCGCAATGTATGCATGCTCACCATTTAGTTTGAGACTTCTATGTAGTAAACAACAACATTATCTGTGCTTTGTAACTTGTAAGCTGCTGACTGAGAAAAGAAATGTGGCAAGTGATGTGAGGAGGGGGGCACGGCCCCCCTACTGTAGAAAATTTCTTTAAAATACGATCATTATTAGGCTTAAATTTCAAAAGATTACTGAAACTTCAATTAATTTACCTTCTCAGCCTCCTCAGCTCTGCTTGGCCCTCTCAATAATCTACGTCAAAATACGCCATTGTATATAGATTAGCTAAATGACCGTACCTTGTTAAGGTTTCGTGATTTTTATAACTCACATGTCACATTATTTGTAAACATAAAATGGACGTAGATATTCACACATATAAAAAAGAAATGCATATAGAATTTCACAAGTATTAAAAAGTTCACTTTGCTTAATTCAACATCATGTGCATGAAAAGAAAGAACCTAACTGCTTATCACTTGTTAACTAATATATATTATTTTGACACGCTTAAAACATTTCCATACAAGATCACAAATGTTCTCTTCGACACTATTTGCAATTTTGCATGGTACTTGAGTCAGGTGTATGCCACTTCTTTCTCAGCTTGTCACCGTCATGGATGAGCAATGCATGTTGTAACAATAAAAATTTCGCGAGAAGATGTTAAAATATGCAATAAGGAATACTCAATGTTTGAACTGAATGAACCTTTTTTTTACCATCCCAAGAGAGCAACACTTGTACGTTGCTATGGAACAACAATAGAACACACAAAAGGGAAGTGTTTTAATTTTTTTATTCCAGAGTACCATCTCCGTCTCTCCCTAGTCATTCATCGATTGCCGGGCAACACATTATTGTGCGT
This sequence comes from Poa pratensis, assembly GCA_947311845.1. Taxonomy (NCBI): domain Eukaryota; kingdom Viridiplantae; phylum Streptophyta; class Magnoliopsida; order Poales; family Poaceae; genus Poa; species Poa pratensis. The sequence continues at coordinate 42,549,132 of CAMZMU010000063.1, forward strand.
CGCTACACGCATACATGCTTGGATTAATTGGATAGACGCCACTGCTACTTTCGGCTATTTGAGAAATGCCATTGCAAATTTCGTCTTTAAAGATGTGCTTGGTACAACTAAAAAATGAGGTCACACATACCAGGCTGGCCACTTCAGAGATGCTACGCGTCCGCTCGTCGGAGTAATCGATTCGTGCTGGATTGGAAAAGCGTGCGGACCAGTGGAATAGAGACTAAATTGGGCGCGTATGATGGATGCACTAGTAGGGAAAAGTCTACCCTGACGCACGGCTTTTGCCTACTACTGACGGGCGGGCGCCCGCAGCGCTATTTCGTCAGTGGTATCTCACGGTGAGCATATTTCCCGATCCCGAATTCCCGAACCCGAATATCCCGATCCCGATCCCGAATTACCCGAACCCGAAAATCCCGATAGCTTTTCCAGGAAGGGGATCGGATTTCCCGAAATATTCTCGGGAAATTCGGGAATCAAGTCATGACTCCCGAACAGCCCGAATATCCCGAGATAGAGGAGGCCCAGCAAATACGCGACAAGGCCCAGCCGTGCACGACTCTTTTCTGGCCCAACAACAAGGCCAACAACTGCTCGCCCCGACCACAGACAGGCGCGCCGTCGCTCGCCCTCTTCTTCGATCCATCGGCCGCCGACCTCTGCCTCCATCCATCTGCCGCCGCCGCTTGCCCTCTGCCCCTCACAGCCTAGGCCCACCGTAGATCGCGCTCCTCGCTGCCCGTCGCCACTCGCCACCCTCCCCGGCCGGCCGACCCCGAGTCCCCAACCATGCCGTCACGCCGTCGATCCGCCACCGCTCGTGCACGCCGTCGCCGTCGATCCGCCGGCCGCGGCCGCCGCCGCTCGCCCTCACTCTCTGCTCGAGTTCCCTTCGCCATCGACTCGCGCTCCTTCTTTCCCGAGCTCTCGACGCGGCGCCGTCGCCCGCCGTTGACCCACCGTCGCCCGCTCCTCTTGATTTGTTCTGTACATCGGGAAATCCCGATCCCGATCCCGAATTGTCGGGATCCCGAACTGTCGGGAATCAACTTTTCTAGTGCAATTTCGGGAGTCAGTTGCTGGATCCCGAACTTAGTTCTTCCCGAAATTCCTGTCCCGAATTTTCGGGAATTCCCGAACGCCCAGCCTGCTATCTCGTACCACTGACGGGCACCCCGCGCGTCAGCGGTAGCTCTGGTACCACTGACGTGCATCTGAGCCGCACGACAGTGGTATTTGAGCTACCACTGGCGCGCGCCTCGCCCGTCAGAGGTAGCCGAGAGTCGCACGTCAGCCGTGTTCCGTCCGAATATACGCCGCCCGTCAGCAGTACAGTTGGCAAATACAGTACAAATTCACAGTATGAATAATGAAGTAGTACAAATAGACAAGTATAAATCACGCATGCATTACAAACCGACAAATATATATACCACAAAGAGTGATCAAATATTGTATCATACACAAATACATTTCGAGAGTCGATAGTTTAAGCTCGTCGCAAAGGTTTCGAAAGCAAGTCTACTGTCATCTAAACTACAGTACAAAAGAGTGGCAATGACGATGAGCAAGGAGGGGATGACGATGAAGTTGGACTTCATCCGTTTCTTCCTTTCTTCCTCTTTAGCCGGTGGTTCGCCTCCGGTCTAGTCCTGTAGCCCTAACTTTTTGATCTCTCTGCACACAAGACACACGGATAGAAATATTAGGCAAAAAGAAAGCAAGAGTTAATTAGTTCTAATTAACGAAAAAGACAAAACAAAACAAGAAATGGTTGGATTTGTGCCTAGATAGCATGTTCGCAGAAAGTAAAAACAACAGCACCAAGTTTACGAAATTTGCCAAGGGATCAACCGTCGATCACTGCTTCTTGCTCGGTTTCGGCTTCGGCTTCGGCGGGAAGGGGCGGAAGCCCTCTAACGAGTTGAAAGGCCTGTCTTCACCTTGCGCTTCCAGGCGGCTTTCTATCTCGCGGTTAGGTGGTATTGGTAAGCCGTGGTAGAATAGCCCATCGCTACCGGCAATCTCAAGGGCCTCATGGGTACCTGCAAATATACACAAATCATTTCAGCACCACAACATCATGGACACCACAAAAATTCAAGCCCCGGCTGGCATCTCCGGCCGGCAGCATATACACAAATCACATGCACCAGCATGCACCATCACCACCACCACAATATCCTGTGCTGAGCATCTGAGGTCCTTGAGATTGCCGGAATGTTATTTAACTTTCATTACGGCAAATCTCGGGTACTCCATATATTTTGTTCTTTGCAAAAGTCATGCCGAAATTCACGAAAAATTTCGGCATGACCTTTGCTAAAAATATGATATATGGAGTACCCGAAATTTACCGGAACGGAAGTTAATCGACATTCCGGCAATCTCAAGGGCCTCATGGGTACCTGCAAACATACACAAATCACCACAACATCATCATCTCACCACCACAAATCATGGGACTCATTCCACCACCACCACATCATCGACACCAACCACAAATCATTTTAAAAAATCAAACCCGGGCCGGCATCTCCGACGGGCAGCATACACAAATCACAAGAGCATCATCACCACCACCACAACATCATCGACAAATCTCACCTGAAACTGGATCATAAACATTTGATTATTGCTCGAAAATTTACAAATAAAATATCAAAATGATCACAAAACTAGAATCTAAAATGGCAGATCAAATATCCAATTTTTGTTGCAATTTTCACAAATTTTCCTTAGTTGTTTTTTTGCTAGAATTGAACCAACCTAAATTAACATAAATTGAAAACTAAACCTAAACAGTACCTAAAATAACTAAAATTGCAGAACTAATATAGACAATTTTTACAAATTATACTTAGTGGCCGAACATGAATTAGACAAATTTTACTACACAAAATCCTTAGTGGCATTTTCACAAACACCTTGGCTGCACAAGGGAGAGGAGGTGGAGAACCGAGCGAACCTGCAGAAGGGAGAGGCACCGAGGAAGAGGAGGGCACGGTGGCGATGGCGCTCGCGTCCTGGACGGTGGAGGTGCTCGGGGCCGTGGACGGCGTCGGCGCTCAGGGCCCTGTGGACGGCGGAGGCGTCGGGGACGTGGACGGCGGAGGCTTGGAGCAGAGAGGGGGCGCGCGCGAGAGGAGGGAGAGAGGGGAGAGAGGGGCCGTGGACGGCGGAGGCTTCTGGGAGGGAGCCAGACGCGGCGGCCGGTGGCGAGGGGGAAGAGAGTGCGGCGGCGGTGTGCTCGTGAGAGAGAGCGCGGTTGAAATGGATTTGGGGAAATTTAGACTCGACACGCGCGCGCGAGGCCAAGGGGTAACTAGCTACCCCACTTCCCACTGACGTACGACCCAGGACGCGCGTCAGTGGTACGTTTTGTACCACTGACGGCCCTCTGGCGCGTCGGTGGTACAGAGTATCACTGACTGCAGCCAGGGTCGAGCGTCAGTGGTACTTTTTTCTTTTTCTTGTTTTAATTTGCTTTTGCCAATTCTTTAGTTTTTTCCAATAATAAGTGTGTCATCTATTATTAAATTGAAACATACATATATAATAAGTGTGTTATGACGAGTATTATTTGATCGATTCAAAATCCATATTTGTACAAAAGAGGGCCTATACATGCATAGTTAACGCCGCATGCACATTGAATATTAGTTGATTGATCTATACAAGTTGCACGTAATTGTACAAAAGAGAGACGATACATGCATAGTTTTGCCGCACACATCGAATATTAGTTGATCGATACAAACAAGCACATAATTATACAAAAATATGTGTTGATCGATACAAGTCCATAATTATACAAAAGAGAGATACATGCATATAGTTTCTCAGCGTTTAACAATCTTCTTGCCTTTTTTTGTCGCCGTTGAATAATTTAGCCCCACATCATGGCTTCGGGGTATAATTAACCATGGTGGTAAAGTATCGGTCTTCTTCGATGATGCTCGATCTTAACCCATTTGACACGGAACATCGGCAGTACGTACACACCCTCTAACCTATAATTAAAGTTGGCCTGTCCGATATAATCTCCTCGATCATACCGTAGTATCTTAACTTCACGTCACCGGTGTACCCCTGAGTTTTGATTACCCTAATTAAAGCTCTCGACCCCATATATAATCGCGAGGTACGTACGGTGGTCGTCGCGATCGGGACCCGCACTTAATTAATTACCCTAATTAATTAAACCCCTAAAACCCTAAACCCTAATTAAATCCCTAAAAACCCTAAACCCCAATTAAACCATATATAAACATGCATGGCTAGTCGTCGGGACCCACTTACCACTGACGTGCGGGACCCATGCGGGTCAGTGGTACGAATCACATCACTGACGCACGCAGTCGGCGCACGTCAGTGGTACGTGGGGCCCGCTGCGGGTAGCCAGGGGAGGTGTACTGCTGACGTGGTGAATATAACGTGCGTCAGTGGTACCCTTCACACCACTGACGCACGGTAATGCCGCGCGTCAGCGGTACGCCTCCCCCGGCTACCGCAGCGGGCCCCACGTACCACTGACGAGGCATTTAAGCTGTGCGTCAGTGCTATCTGGACACTGCTGACGCACCGTTATTTTGCACGTCAGTGCTATATAGCACTGACGCATGCATGTTTTGCCCGTCAGTGACCGGCTTGCATCTATAAGCTTTTCCCTACAAGTGATGAGGGAAGGAGAAAGGATTATGTGCCGCCTTTCTTCACCGAGGAGCGGAGGAGCAGTGTAATGCGGTGGAGGTGGCGTGGCAGGGACGGGCCGGCGGTCTCTTCAGATCAGATCCGGCTCGACGACGGTCAAAATGGGTCAAAATGAGATCTGGGTCAGGGCAATTTAAAATAAGATGTCCCAAGCTGTCCCCACTAGTTTCATATCAGGGTCGAAACGATTCAAAATGATATGGTCCAAGCCAGCCCCACTAGTCAGATCAAGTAAAGACCCCAAAGAGTGAAGTAGGGAAAATCGAGAAAACTAAGCGAGTATGGCACAACTGAGGAAAACTAAAGGAAGTAACAAAGATAATCCACCCTACAATTTCCCCATGTCCCCAAATATGATAATTTTGTTGCCCGGAATTTTTTCCAGGATGAGAGTACTCCAGATGTGGTTACCGTTCGGTAACCTATGACCAAGCCTATAGGTATGCCTGCATGTTTTTAGAGTGCCCCGTTTGTTAGTAGCTAGATATACTCTCAAAATTGTAAAACAGGTTAAAATAGGCCACACACTGCGAATCTGCCCACGATTCATTCAAAATTATAAGTATTGCTTGTTGTAACTCGCCTGAGAAACTCATATGAATTTCCGGCGCTCCTAACAGATTTGAGAAACAAGTGGTTGGATAAAGTTTGGTTTTTTAGATAAAGAGTATATATTAATATCACGAAAATACCAATTACACCCAGCCTCTGTAACAACGTAATAACCTTAGCTATTACGGATGCACACAACCGAAAAATAATAATAAGAAGAAATTAAAAAAGAAAAATCCCGCTACAGAGTTACAGTCCTTACAGCAGCACTTACAGCACTAGCACAACCACCACCAAAACAACACCTGATGTCCAAATTCTCCAAAAGCAACGCCTTCAAGAAGGAAACAGTGTACAAGCGTCGTCGTCGTCCGATCGAAGATCTTAGGTTTTCACCCTGCAGATAGTCCCCGCTCTCAAAACAATGTCTTCAATAAGGCCATTGCCAGTCACAACCAACTAAGGCCAGACCTTGGATTTTCACCCTGAAGTTAAGACTCTGAACTTCACCTGTGCAGTCGCCCCCACTTACATACCGCTGCTACGAGTCCTGAAGCTCCAAGCAAGTTCCTCATCGCCGCCAAAGACTCCAATCACCATTACTAGTCCTCCGATCTCGACCTCCATGACATTCTCCGTCTCTGACTTCACCATGGATTTGCCCATGATGGCAACAGAATTAGAGCTTCACGCCGCTCCCTCCGGCGCGACCGAATCTCATCCGATCCAGCAGTCTCTAGGCATAAACATCCATGCGAGATCGCCGGTGGAGCCTTCTGGAACCCCGACACTCCGACCGATCAACGAGAACAGGTGTCAGACAGATCTTTATCTTGACACGAGAGAAACTTAGCCGCACCGACCTAGCAAAGCGAACTCACTCAAGTCACAATAGACGCCGCGCATGAGCGAGCGGCTCGACACCCGACGCACCACCGACTCCATCTGGTCACAACACAACATCATGGAGACCAGACCCTTCCGCGAGAGGCCGCCGGTGCTCCGATGATCAGACCGTGGCCGGCCTCACGATCGGGCCGCCGCCGGCTTGCATCGTTGGCCTCACGATCTGGCCACCGCCTTTCTGCATCGTGGCCTCCCGAATGTCAGGTCGATGGAATTGCCTTCCGATCTGAATGAAGCTGGACGCAGGGCAGCAAGCCACGAGCAATTTGCATGTGCAGCTGCATGCATCGTGCCCATGCACAGGCGGACGAGCTGGGCATGATCCGTAGACTTGCATGCCCTGTTCGTGCGCCCGAACGGGGACGGCTGCCGGCCGGAGATCCAGATCAGATCGGATCAGATCAGCTCGGTGACGACTGCGGGGCTTATTTTTGTAAGAAAAAACAGGCAGGGACATCCCGCCGCCGCCGTCCGCCGTCAGATGACCTCCTCTGGTAGCGGCGGGGGAGCGGGAGGGACGGAAGGGGTGGCCGGCGGCTAGGGTGATGGGTTCCCCCAAGTCGCCCGATAACGGACAACGCGACGGACGCGGTTCTATTCTTAAACCTGGGGCGGCGAGTCGATGGCTGATGGATAAAGTTTGGTTATGTATTGGTTGTTATACATGGGTGAGAAACTCCGCGCGAGATGGGTGTGGACATAGTGACGCAGATGGCGAGCGACAAAATCACTACAACCTACAATCGAGTTAGGATTGCTGGTCTGTGGTGAATCCACATTTTAGGCCCACAGATCAGTGACTCAACTTGGCGTTATGGTTCCGCCTGTTAACCTCAGAGATCTCATTTCTTTTCAGTCCGCACCAATGATGAGTTCACACGTGGTTTGTTGTCTCGTGGGGCCCACCTTACGTTGGTTTGCTCCCGTGACTCGTGGAAAACAGAGGGATTTCGGCAATGCGGATGTTTGCGACTAGCACAGAGAAATGTCGCCGACGCCGCAGTTTTCTGCTCTGCCTCTGTCCCGAGCTATCAGCTCTGCCGTCACAGCCTCAGCTCTCCGACCGGAGCCCAGAGGTCCACTGCTGTATTGATTCGGCCGGTACCATTTGTTGGCGTCGTCTTCGTCTCCGGCTAAGGCACGGTAATCTCCTGCTTTTCCCCTTTCCCTCAAGCTAGGTTTCAGACGTGAGCTAAATCGCGGATTTCACGTGCAGATCTCTGCTGCTCCTGCCGATGCCGTTGTATAGGAGAAGAAAGGGATGTTGTGGACGAGAGGAAGTGGGAGTTGCGCCGCCGAGGAGAAAAGGGAGGGCGGAGAACGTCTGCGCGGAAAGGCATGACAGGGCCAACACTAGGAGAGAGGGAGTAGAGACAGCGCCTTGATGTCTACGTGTGCTTCTATTCTTGTAGACAGTGTTGGGCCTCCAAGAGCAGAGGTTTGTAGAACAGCAGCAAGTTTCCCTTAAGTGAATCACTCAAGGTTTATCGAACTCAGTGAGGTAGAGGTCAACGATATTCCTCTCAAGCAACCCTGCAATTAAGATACAAGAAGTCTCTTGTGTCCCCAACACACACAATACACTTGTCAGATGTATAGGTGCACTAGTTCGGCGAAGAGATAGTGAAATACAAGTAATATGGATGATTATAAGTAGCAATTGCAATCTGAAATAAAGATGGCAGCAAGCAAACATGTAGCAGAACTTGTTGTAAACGGTGTTTCAATGCTTAGAAACAAGGCCTAGGGATCATACTTTCACTAGTGGACACTCTCAACAATGATCTCATAACTGAATAAGTAAAAGCTACTCTTAAACACTCTCTTGTTGGATAACAAACACCATTCATTGTGTAGGGCTACAAAAGCACACCTCAAGCCGGAGTAAACAAGCGCCACAACGTCATAAAGGAATCACACACGGTGCACACACTGTCACCTTTACACCGTGGAGAGTACCGGAGTTCATATTAAAGTAACCTATAGAGTGCATAATAGATAAAGAGTAACATCTACATATTCAACTAGATTAGCACAACTGAACACAAGTAAATACTACTCGGGATTATTCTCCTTCTTGATGAAGCAAGAGTACTATGCGTAGGGCTGCAAAGCACACCTCAAAGTCTGAGTAAAAAACACCACAATTCCCAAGAATAAGCCATGATAAATGTCTAAATTATTCATAGAGTCACACAAGTACCCACACTGTCACCTTGATACCGTGTTGTCACAATGACTCCAGAAACTAGACAAAATCACTTGAGTAGCATAAACATTATTAATGTATTCAGCGATACTAGCAATACACATGATCACATAAAGATCACACCATGTGAGAGAGAGATGAACCACATAGCTACCGGTAGAGCCCTCAGCCTCGGGGGAGAACTACTCCCTCCTCATCATGGGAGTCAGCAGCGGCGATGAAGATGGCGGTGGTGTCGATGGAGATGACTCCGGGGGCAATTCCCCGTCCCGGCGGCGTGCCGGAACAGAGACTTCTGTCCCCCGAAACTTGTCGTCGATGGCGGCGGCGCTGCGGAACTCTTCGTGGAAATATGGCTTCGTATTTTAGGGTTTTCGCGTCTCGGGGAATAAATAGGCGAAGGGGCGATGTCGGCGGACCCCCGAGGGGCCCAAACCACCAGGTGGCGCGGCGGGCCCACTGCCGCGCGGCCTGTGGTTTGGCCACCTCGTGGCTCTCCTTCGTCTCTCCTTCGGACTCCGTGTACGTGCTGGAAAAATAGGGACGTGGCCTTTTGTTTCGTGCAATTCCGAGAATATTTCCAGAAGTACTTTTCTGAAACCAAAAACAGCAGAAAACAGGGAACTGGCACTGTGGCATCTTGTTAATAGGTTAGTCCCAGAAAATGCATAAAAGTGATATGAAGTGTATATAAAACATGTAGCAAATGGTATAATATAAGCATGGAAAATCAGAAATTATAGATACGTTGGAGACGTATCAAGCATCCCCAAGCTTAGTTCTACTCGTCCTCGAGTAGGTAAAACGATAACAACAAATAATTTCTGAGGAGACATGCTTTCACACAATCTTGATCATAATATTGTAAGACATGTAAGCTGTGATCAAATCATTCAAGGCAAATGTATATAGTTGATATCAAAAGACAAAGCAAGAGTCAAACAAGCTAAAAGTTTTCATGAACTATTGCTTCAAAGACATGAAACCGTACAAGGTTCATTAAAGATGGTTTAAGTATCCAGCATAGGAGTTCTATCCTTCAATCCAAGCATCAAGCAAATTTTCATAACATAGAAGGATTCAGCCAAGTAAACATAAACATGAACGTCATGAATCAACTGTTTCGAAGTCTACTCAACCGGTGAGCGCAAGCATTTGGTATTGGCACCATGATGTTATGGCAAAGAGAACATTAATGGGGGTTTGGAAGGCCAAAGGAAGAAAGTCTCACAAAGCTATAAGTGATCATTAGACAAGAGGAAGTCTTATGATCGAAGCTATGTAAGGAGTAGTGATTGCCATGCAACGGATGCACATAGAGCTATATGTGTATGAAAGCTCTCCAATGGAACTAGTGGGGGTGCATCCAACTTGGTTGCTCATGAAGACCTAGAGCACTTTTGAGGAAGCTCATCATTGGAATATACAACCCAAGTTCTATAGTGTAAATTCCCCACATAGTTATACAAGTAGAACATGAAAACTCTCTCACATGGAGTATAGGTGCTAAACATGAGCACAAATGATGACTATGAATATTGCAGGTGCTATAACATGAGCACAAGTGTGATAAAGGATAGTAATGTTGCCCCCTTTTTCTTTATTCTTTTTTTTTCTTTTTTCTATTTTTTTTCTGTTTCTCTTTTCGATGGCCTCCATGGCTCTTTTCTAGCAGGGGCAACACTCTAATATGATTACAAACTTTTTGGTACAAATAACTCATAATGAACAAAACATGATGTATAAAACTGTATGCCTCTGCCAGTGTAGCAGGATGTGCAATGATCTAGCGTAACATGGGTAAACCACACATCAGCTGTATAGAATCATGCAAAGCAATATGTATGTGATGAATGACAACAAGTCATGTAATGTAAGATGGATGTTGCATGGCAATATATCTCGGAACAGCTATGGAAATGCTGTGGTAGGTAGGTATGGTGGCTGTTTTGAGGAAGATGTATGGGCTTATGTGTAGGAGAACAAGAGGAAGTCCTCCCACGGGGTTGGATGTACTGGCGAAGTATGCACAACTCTCAATGTGAGCAGAAGGCAATGCACAACACCGAAGAGGCTAGCAAATATGGATGGTGGAAGTGCCAAAAACCGTAGCTTAACATTAGTCAAAAAGAACTCACAAGTTTATTGCAAACAACTAGCAGGTTCAACATTAAGAGCATGATTAAAATTCACTCCAAGAAGGGCCGTTCACGGCGGTACAAGTACCCCGTTAGATCCCTCGACCTTCAGCACAACTTAGTTATTACAATGAACTTTCAGACATGGAAAGCTATCAAGTCCAACTACACCTTCAACAATTTTAGAGTTTGTAGTACGGTACAAGCTTAAAGACAACAATCCACTAATGATTTTAACTTAATTAACCAGCAAGCTTTACCATCTAAATATCTCAAAACATTTGCAAAGAATCAAGTTATCAAAGTTTCAATGATCTACAAGATTATGCAAGTTTTCATACCACTACCACATGCAGCATTTTCTTTCTTCCAAGCAAACACCAATCAACTTATTTAAACATAAACTCTCCAAATGATAATATAATGCAGCAAGAGAGTGTTTATAAACACGTGCTAACAGCTCGAAGAGATGCATGAAAAACAGGAGCTAAAAGCACTGCAGTAGCTAGTTAAGAATACTCAACAAATATAAGTGAAGAACATGAGTATTCACATGAAAAAGCGGAGCGTCTCTCTCCCACACAAGGATTGCTAGGATCCGAATTTATTCAAACAAAACAAAAATAAAAGCACACAGACGCTCCAAGTAAAGCGCATAAGATGTGAAAGAATTAAAATATAGTTTCACTAGAGATGACCTGATAAGTTGTTGATGAAGAAGGGGATGCCTTGGGCATCCCCAAGCTTAGACGCTTGAGTCTCTCTGAATATGGTTGGGATGAACCACGGGGGCATCCCCAAGCTTAGGCTTTTCACTCTTCTTGATCACATAATATCACCCTTCTCGCTTGATCCTTGAAAACTTCCTTCACACCAAACTCAAGACAGTTCTCATTAGAGGGTTAGTGCATAATCAAAAATTCTCATATTCTGTAATGATACAATCAATCCCAAAGCTTCTGGACATTAGCTACAGCCACCAATGCTTTGTGGAGCAAAGAAATCCACACAAACACAGTAAAAGAGCGAATGCAAAACAAAAGGCAGAATCTGTCAAAAACAGAACAGTCTGGCATGACGAATTTTTTCGAGGCACTTAAGTTGCTCAGATGGATCTGGCCTAAAATAATGAAAGTTGCGTACATATCTCAGGAATATGCGTGATTTTTCGTAGAATTTTTGAATTTTCTACAGGGAGAAAAGCTCAAATTCGTGACAGCCAAAATCTGTTACTGCGCAGAAATCCAAATCTTGCATCAACTTTCAATATAGAACTTTACTTGGCACAACAATGCGATAAAATAAAGATACAAAGGAGTTGCTACAGAAGTGACAAAACTCCTTGACTCAAAGAAAATAAAAATAACAGCAAATAAAAACGATGGGTTGTCTCCCATAAGCGCTTTTCTTTAAAGCCTTTTAGCTAGGCATAGTGATTTTTATGATGCCCACATAAAGATGAGAGTTGAAACATAAAGAGAGCATCAAGAAGCATATATAAAACATGTTTAAATCTAACACTCTTTCTATGCATAGGAGTCTTGTAAGAAAACAAGTCAATGAAGAACAAAGTGACTAGCATAGAAATGCAAAACAAGTGTAACTTCAAAAATTTCAACATAAAGAGAGAAGACTTAATATTATTGTGATATATGAAATCGTGTCTCCCTCTCTCATAAGAACTTTCAGTAGGTCTTAAAGTACCCAGCAAATAAAAGCAAATCAAGAGAAAGCTCAAAACATTCATCATAAAGAGAAGAAATTTAGTAACATGAAGATTTCTATAACCATACTTTCCTCTCTCAAAATAATTTTCAGCGGCATCATGAATAAACTCAACAATATAGCTATCACATAGAGCATTCTTATCATGATCCATATGCATAATAGTATCATCACTCTCCACATAAGCATGAACATTATCATTAGTAATAGTGAGAGTAAAAGTATCACATCCATCATTGCAATCATCAAAAATTGGAGGCATAGAATAATCAAAATGATTTTTATCCTCAATAGTAGATGGACTGAGAATATCATATTCATCATTGTAAACATCATATATAGGAGGCATATCATAATCAACATAAACTATATCCTCAATAGTAGGTGGACTGAAAATATCACAATGATTATAATCATCATATATTGGAGGCAAAGTATTATCAAAGCAAATTTCCTCCTTAAAGCTTGGGGGACTAAAAATATCATATTCATCACAACTAGCTTCCCCAAGCTTAGACTTTTCCATAGCATTGGCAATAATGGTGTTCAAAGAATTTATAGTAATACCATTGCTACCATCATGCAAACAAGCCTCCATAGGTTTTTTAATTTTCTCTTCAAAAGCATCATGTCCTAATTCAATATAAAGTTCATAAAGATCTCTAATTTTTTTGTTGTTTTCCATTAAGCCTAACTAGTGAAAATAAAAACAAGAAACAAAAAGATATAATTGCAGAATCTAAAGGAAATAACTTCGAGCACTCACACACTAGCAACAATACTAAAAAATAGCTTTGTAGCCAGAGGATGTGAATACCTTTTACCTTACCTCCCCGACAACGGCGCCAGAAAATAGCTTGATGTCTACGTGTGCTTCTATTCTTGTAGACAGTGTCGGGCCTCCAAGAGCAGATGACATGGGTATGCCTATCGGGTACCCTACCATGAGGGTACCTGGTGCACGTATCGACTAGGCCCAACTATCAGAGCCTACATGAAGCCCATGAAGGGAGGCCCACGAAGATGGAGTATCCTCCAAGTTTGGCGAAACAATAGTCGGTTTAGAGTTTCCTTACTTGTAAATCGAGTCGGTTACGAACACCCGAGACCCAGCCTATTATTTAAGGACTGGGAGGGCCATCGAACCAGACACGTACTTTCAGAGCCACCAAAACCCTAGCGAGATCGACATCTCGCCGGGATCCTTGTAACCATCATATTCACAAAGCAATAACAGACAGGCAGGACGTAGGGGTGTTACCTCCACACGAGGGCCCTGAACCTGGGTAAAATCTTTGCCCTGCTTGTCAGCCGACGATACTTCCAGCTCTACCACGTTCTCTCCCCCATATTCATAACCTAGGGACCTTAACCATGGGTCTTGATGAGTCTACCCCTCGTCAAGTGGCGCCGTCTGTGGGAAAGAATAGCGCTGGACTCGAAGTTTCGCCGGTCCCAACAGCAAACGGCAAATCGCCGATCACACCAGCAAACGGCAACTCGCCGATCTCATCTGCAAACGGCAACTCGCCGGCCATGTCAGCAAACAGCAACTCGCCGATCCAGGCGACACACGGCGACTCGCCGATCCACTCGAAAAGCGGCAGCCTGCCCGCTTCACCTGCAAAAAGCGCATCTGCTCTTCCAATGAATTTCAATCCGCACTCGCCGGAGCTTCAGGAGGCGTTTTCCGGCCTTGAATCAGGTTTGAGTTTAACTGTTGGAGCATTCAATTTTTTCGTAAACAATCTTGGCACGCAGGACTCGACAGATCCGCAACAACTGGCGCTGGGCGCACTCGAGGCTCCGTCGACTGCGCTCGCCCCGTCGTCGATTCCTGAAGCCTGCTCGCCCGCAACAACCATGTCGACCGGCGAGATCGACAGGTTCATGATGACGGAACTCCAAGGCGAGGAGGCAGAATCAGCATACCGCACAAGCAACGTCGACTTCAACCTACCACTCGACGAGAGTTTCGACTGCGGGATCTCCCTCGATGACTTCTACGAGCCCGCGATTCATAACGACAGCAACGTCGACTCGGAGATCTTCACCAACACCAACCTCGACTCAGAAATCCATAATGGCTTCGCCAACACCGAGATGAGCATAGGCGATGAGCACATCGACAACGAGATTCGCCTCGAAGATCTACTCGATGAACACACTGGCTCTGACATGAGCCTCGACGGCGACGTCGAGTCCATGACTGGAATCGACAGCACATACACCTGTCCTCGGGTCACGCCCCATCAGGTCTACGTGGCCTTCACCGCAGAATCATCCGCAGACGCAGCCGCTCGCAGGCCTGCACAATTCCCATGCACGGTAACCATGCCGGATGGGGTCACAACCTTGACAATCACGGAGGAGATGGCAGCAAAAGCAGATAAAGTCATAAAGGAGTGCACAATGATGCCACCAAATTCCACCCCAGAGGAGATGTTGACCTTCCAGTACTTCAACTGGCAGGAGTCAATTCGACTGCAAAACTACCGAGCGACGCTCGAGAGCGCAAAAGGCAAGCCAGCCTCTCGAGTGCCCGAAGAAGGGAGCAATCCCTCGGGTCCACAATGCAACCAACCCCACGACCTAGGTCGCGGTTGGCAAGCCTTCCAGAACATGAAAGGGTAGCAATCACCCGTAACCTGTCGTTCATGACAGAGGACGCTAACGGAATCCCAGTGCCCAAAACTGCTGCGGGTGCATTATTCTCCGTAGGTGCTTACCTCAAGGCAATGCAACCTCCGGCGAATGACCCTAACGCAGCCCTGCATCGCCAACAACTCAAATCGCTAGCTCTAGCGGCACAGGCTATACAGCCAGAAGACAAAACTCCAGCAAGGAATCGCGATCGCGACATAGTCGACTCACGACACGCAGCACATCATCGCAGTGGTCGCAGCCACCACTCGGATGAAGGAAGGAGAAGCACGCGCCGGCACAGGTCCAGCAGAAGCAGATCTCGAAGATCCTATAGCAGCGATTCATACTCTGATCGTGAACCAGAGCCATGCGGAGCATTGTGCTTCACTCGACGCATCCGTGAGACGCGGATGCCCAAAGGTTCAAGTTGACAGGCGAACAACCCAAGTACAACGGTCGCCAAGAACCTTCCGGGTGGCTAGAAGATTACAGACTCGCCGTGGCATGCCAGCGTGGCACGAACACCACGGCGATGCAGTACATACGACTCATGCTCGAAGGAACTGCCCGCGACTGGCTCAAGCGCTCCCTCCATCATCATACGACTCGTGGGACGATTTCCGCAGAGACTTCATCAAAAACTTCGAGCCTCTGTGAGCGCCCGAAGACATTCGAGAATTAAGGACATGCACTCAACGATCAGACGAGTCGTTGAGATCATACATACGGCGGTGGACCGAAATACGCAATTCGGTTGGCAAAGTGTCAGAAGACAGGGCCATGGATGCCTTCATACAAGGTCTCGCCAGGAAGGACTTCAAAGAGGCACTTGGTCGTGAAAAGCCAACCTCCCTGGCTGACCTCATCAAAGTTGCGACTGAGTGGGCAGATGGAGAGGATTCTGTACGCAGATCCCGTGCTTCCCCACACGCGACAACTACGAAAGCGGCAGTCGAGGCCGCAGAGATTCATACAGAGAAGATCGCAGGCGCAAACGTTCCAAACGTCCTTACGACGATAACAGACCCGAGTTCATGGCGGCTGGATACACACAACCCGGGAGACCAAGATAGAAGCAATCGACGCTCGGATGATCGACGGGACAGTCGAGATCGCGAGCAGCGGAGCGACAGCTACAAAAGGCAAGAATGGCGCAAACGCAGCGACGCAAAACCCGAGCGGTCATTCGAGGAAAAGATGGACGACTGGTGCAGATTCCACCTCTTCAAGGGGGACGACGGAAAACTACGCTCCAATCACACCCTAAGGAACTGCAGGGAATTCGACCAAATGGCGACTGACTACATGATACGACTCAAAAGGTACGGCCCAGCACCTGCTCAGCCCACGCCTGCACCCGCACCACAGCCGAACGCTGTGCCCGCTCTCATGGCGCCACAGCCGCCACCGCAACCACCACCACAGCCTGCTCCAGGCGCAAACCTCGCAGGTGCCATACAACCCGTACTACGGGCGGAAGATGATCAATATCCACAGCCCCACGGGCAGATGTACATGATACAAAAGGGTCGCCCCTCCAACAGGCAGCAAAAGCTAATCACTCGACAGTGAACATGGCTGTCATGGCACCTCCTGCCGTGCCGAATTTCTGAAGGGATCGGAAACCATCATAAGCTTCAGTCGAGAGGATCATCCCCCAGCTGTAGTTCGACCAGGGCACGCGGCTCTGGTACTCGACGCGCAAATAGGAGGCTACGCCATGACCAAGGTCTTCATGGATGGAGGCAGCGGCATAAACATCATCTTCGCGGACACGCTCCGCAAAATGAACAGGTCAGTCGAAAACCTCCCAAAATCTTCAAATACCTTCCACGGTATTGTTCCTGGCAAAGCAATTAGCCCAGAAGGCACCATACAACTCGACGTTACGTTCGGGGACAAAAGCCACTTCAGGACAGAGTCGATTGAGTTCGAGGTCGTCGACTGGAAATCACAATACCATGCTATTCTTGGTCGCCCGACGTTTGCTCGATTCATGGCGGTGCCACACTATGCGTACCTCACGCTGAAGATGCCAGGACCAAAGGGAGTCATCACTGTCCGTGGAAACTTTCAAAGGTCCGATGCTTGCGACCGCGAGTTCAGCAAAATCTCCGAGATGTTCGGGGTGGAAGAATCACTCGCCGACTTGGCGATTTCCAACGACCGCACACTCCTTCCGAGCATAAGAAGTTGGCAGTCGACAGATCCTTCAATGCTACAAATGACACAAGGTCGCATCAGGTGCACCCGACCGATCCGTCCAAGACAGTCAACATATCTTCGAGCCTGCCTATCGCATAGGAAGGCGCGCTCGTCGAATTCCTCCGTGAGAACTGGGAAATATTTGCGTGGTGTCCAGCCGACATGCCAGGTATTCCCAGGGAATTCGCCGAGCACTCTCTCCAATTGTTTCCAGATGCAAAGCCAGTCAAGCAAACGATGCGTCGAATCTCCGGCCCAAAGCGAACCGCAGTCGAATCTGAAGTCGACCGGTTACTCGCAGCAGGATTCATTAGGGAAATCAAGAAATCACAATGGGTGGCCAACCCCGTACTCGTAGAGAAGAAGCATACAGACATCCTTCGGATGTGCGTGGACTTCACAGCGCTGAACAAGTGCTGTCCAAAGGATCACTTCCCGCTACCCCGAATCGACCAGATCGTCGACTCCACCGCCGGATGCGCACGACTCTCCTTTCTGGATGCTTACTCAGGTTATCACCAGATAAGGATGAAGCAAGAAGACGAAGAAAAAACGGCGTTCATAACCCCACTCGGGGTCTACTGCTACACAACTATGCCCTTTGGGCTCAAAAACGCGGGTGCAACATACCAGCGCATGATGCAGGACTGCCTCAAAAAGCAAATCGGACGCAACGTCCAGGTCTACGTGGATGACATTGTCATTACCACAAGGGAAGAACACACACTACTCGACGATTTGAGGGAGACGTTCGCAAACCTCAAACGCTTCCATATCAAGCTCAATCCTAAGAAGTGCACGTTCGGCGTTCCAGCCGGGCAGCTCTAGGGTACCTAGTCTCTGCCCGTGGAATCGAAGCAGACCCGGAGAAAATACAGGCCATCCTCACAATGCAAAGGCCTTCAAAGCTTCACGATGTGCAGAAACTAGCAGGACGAGTAGCAGCGCTCAGTCGATTCATCAGCAAACTGGGTGAAAAGGCTTACCATTCTATCGACTGATGAAGAAGGCGGACAAGTTCGAGTGGACGCCAGAAGCTGAAGCAGCCTTCACAGATCTCAAGCGGATCCTCACAAGCCCTCCGATCCTCGTCGCACCTAAGGAACGGGAACCACTCTACCTGTATGTCTCGGCTACAAACAGGGTGGTGAGCACCGTACTGGTAGTCGAACGCATGGAGGAGGGGCACATCCAAAGCATACAACGTCCAGTCTACTACCTAGCGAGGTTCTCTCCATATCAAAACAGCGGTACCCGCACTATCAAAAGCTGGCATACGCTGTATTCATGTCCTCAAGGAAGTTGACACACTACTTCACCGAGCACCCGATCACCGTGGTAAGTAACTCAGCAATCGGTGATATCCTCACAAACCCCAATGCAACGGGTCGAGTCGCAAAATGGCTCATCGAGCTGGCTCCAAGAGACATCAAGTACGAGCACCCGAAGGCTATCAAAGCACAAGTCCTACCCGACTTCACAACCGAGTGGATAGAGGCCCAATTACCTGGAGCACCAGACGTGTCCAATTCCTGGACCATGTACTTCGATGGGTCCAAGAAACACGAAGGCGCAGGCGCAGGCGTCATCCTCATATCACCAAAAGGGGACAAGCTACGTTATGTTTTGCAGATGGGATTCAAACTACCCTCCAATAACGAGGCTGAATACGAGGCTCTGATCCATGGCATGCGGATGGCAAAAGCACTTGGGTGCACTCGATTGATGATCTACGGCGACTCCAATCTCGTGGTGCAGCAAACAATGAAGGCCTGCGACGCAATCGCGGACAACATGATCGCTTATCGCGACCTGTACAACACACTGGAGGGCAGCTTCGAGGCTGTGAGTTGAGGCACATAGGAAGGGAAAGTAACGAAGAAGCAGACATGCTAGCCAATCTTGGCTCAACTGGCGCACAAATTCCACCTGGTGTCTTCCTCGAGCGCATCGAACACAGATCTATCAAGGAGAAACGAGAGCCTCCTCCGTCGACTACGCCACCAAAAGCAAAGTGCCTAGCACAGAGGACCCCCCAGTCGAGGTATCTCATTGAGCCAACTTGGACTCAACCTTTTCTGGCTTACATACTCCGTGGCGAGCTACCAGATGACATAACCGAGTCCCGGCGTGACTCGAAGATCAAAAGCATACACCGTTATCAACGGCGAGTTATACAAGCGCAGCATATCAGGTATGTTCCAAAGATGCATCGCATTCGAAGATGGCCAAGCCATACTTCGAGATATTCATGCAGGTACCTGTGGGCATCACGCCAGCAGTCGATCACTCGTAGCCAAAGCCTTTCGCGCAGGGTTTTACTGGCCTACAGCACTCAAAGACGCGGAGGACATAGTCAAAAGGTGCGTCGGCTGCCAGAAATTCGCAACAAGGCCGCACGCACCCGCATCGGCGTTGAAGACTATACCGCTGGCCTGGCCTTTCGCCCAATGGGGGCTCGATATGGTTGGGCCACTCAAAAAATCATCGCATGGCGGGCATACTCACCTACTGGTGGCAGTCGACAAGTTCACAAAGTGGATCGAGGCGGTCCCCATCACAAATTCGACTGCTACTACGGCAGTCAACTTCATAAAGAGCATCATCTACCGCTTCGGTGTCCCAAACAGTATCATCACTGATAACGGCACAAACTTCACGGCTGAGGAGTTCAAAACCTTCTGCAAAGAGCAGACATTACGCTCAACTACGCATCCGTGGCACATCCACAATCCAATGGCCAAGTCGAAAAGGCCAATGGACTTGTGACGAGTGGGATCAAGAAGCGCCTCCTGGTGCCACTCAAAAGAGCTGCGGGTGCTTGGGTCGAAGAACTACCATCTGTGCTATGGAGCCTACGCACAACTCCCAACACTTCTACGCAGTTCACCCCATTCTTCATGGTCTATGGTGCAGAGGCAATTCTGCCATCAGATGTGGTTCAATGCGCCACGAGTTGAAGCATACAATGAAGAAGACGCGAAGAAGCACTCGAAGACGCAGTCGACTTGCTCGATGAGCGCGAGACACGGCCTTGGCCCGCACAGCTGTTTACCAGCAATCTCCGCAACTACCATAGCCGTCGACTGCGAACCAGGTCCTTTGTTGTGGCGACCTGGTTCTTCGACTGAAGCAAAAGAAGGTGCACAAGCTCGCTTCCCCATGGGAGGTCCCTTCATCATCACGGAGGTCCTTGGTGGAGGCGCATATCGACTGAAGCACGCGAAGACAGGCGAACTCTCTCATAATCCTTGGAACGTTGCGCATCTGCGCCGTTTCTACGCATAAAGTGCTCACAGTCATACAATGTAATAGGCTATATGTCGGATGGCTGCAGGTTTCAGACGCGCTCTTTTCCTTACCAGGGTACCTAAGGGGACTGGAAGGTTTTTAATGAGGCGGCCTGCAGCCTAACATTCAAAAGAGGAATAAAATCAATGTTCCTTCGACTTCTTTGTTCTACTACGCATAATTCATACCTTAACCGCACCCGAAACCCTCGGGGCTGTGTTATCGATCAAATGAGCTCTCGCTCTTGCAGAAACACAATGCCTTAGCCGCACCCGAATGCTCGGGGGCTGCGTAACAAGGATCCAAACAAAGAACACAAAAACTCTGCAGCCGCACTCGAATACTCGGGGGCTGCACAGTCATTGGTTCACAACCAACCATATTTCACAAACCCCGCTCGACTGACTCGGGGGCTCGACAAAAAATCAAAGTATACAAACTATACAATATACAAAGAGTCAAAAATTACACTCGGGGGCTGCCCCCTATACAAAAATTGCACTCGCAAACTATTCTAATCCTCAGGCTCGTCCTTTACGGGCAGCTCGGGACCGCAAAGCTGTTCGCGAGTGCACTCGATTAGTGTCTCCGCAGCTTGGATCGTGTCATCCAGGTCTCTTTGTTCGAGAACCTCTCCGGCTGCAGGTGTCCGCAACACCAACCTTGGTTTTCGACTACGCATATACGCCATTGCAGCGTTGGCTCCAATCACAAGTCTCTGAGACAGCAACTCTCGAATGGGATTTGTTTGACGGAAGATGTTCAACAAAGCACGAATCCCTTGTGGTTGTGGCCCCGCAGGAAAAAGAGTCTCGTTCAGGCGAATAAACGCTGCCCGGCATAACTCCAGCAGTTCAGCACTTCGCCAGACGCGATCCTTCAGGGTGGCGAGTATGCGGGCATGGTACCTATCAAGCCAAAAGTGTTGACGCCCAGTCGTAGGGTCGTCAACCACGCTATCCAGACGCCCTTCCACGCGAATCTTTTCAGCCTGGAAGTTGTCGACAAAGCCTACAAACACGGGCGCACCAGTCAGATCAAAAGGACAATAGCTACGCAAAAAGCTTGTAAACAGAGCAAGACTCGAACTTACACTCGAGTTGCCTGTTCACAAGATCCATCTCCCCGAGCACATATTCCTCGCGTTGGGTGGCCAACGCGGGTCTCGCCCTCAATCGATTCAGCTCAGCCTGGGCGTCCTTCAGATCTTGCTCCATTCTCACAAATTTGGCCTTCATAACTCCATCACCTTGGCATCATTTACCACCTGACCCTGGGATCGGGTGGTGATTGGAGCCTGCGAGGAACTAGTCGCAGTAGCAGGTTCTCGTGACTGTTCAAAGAGCATAATCACAAACACAAAGTTTGTGTCAGAAGCTAAAACTCATGTCATAAGCATACAACTCTTCGAGTGAAAGACATTAGCAAAAGACTATTTGCATAAACAAGGTAGCACAAACAAAGCGCAGACTCGCGCAGTTCAGAAGGTATCATTACAAGGCATAAAAACAAAAGGGTACAGCTACCCTAAACCTAAGATTCGATTTCCTAAGCAGACGATTGGCAGTCTCGAGTGCCCGGCGCTCCATGGTGCATAAAAACCTCGGCCAGTCGCGCGGCGGCTCCGCTCACCCCCTTCAGAGAAATGGGCTTCCCATCTGGCTTCCGAGGGAACGCAGACAGTGCTGCCTCGTAGTCGCAATCTATCCCATGTCCCATAAGAAGCTTGATGGTGGACTCGGATCCGCGTACCGTGTTGGCGCGAGCGAAACCCGCCATGGTGGACGTCCCGGGGCCAAACACGTCGGCGAAGTCGTCCGCCGTCGACGGCACTACGCCAGTCGGGAACACCACCTTGTATACAGCGCCAAGTGTGCTCGTCGATTTGGCGAGTGCTCTTTCGCCTGGTTGCATAGGCGCCTAAGCCGCCCACAGCCTGTTCCAGCGAAAGATCGTCACTCGCACTCACGTCCGCAGAGGCCGGTGCGCCAACAGCTTCTGCACAATTCAAAAAGGCAAAAGTCATTTCATGACACTCGACAGTTATATCGTCATATCAAAAGGAGAAAAGATTACTCACCTCCCATGGCCTGCGCGAGTGCCGCGAGCTGGTCAGCATATCCTCGCTCGCGTGCAGCGGCTGAGTTGGTGGCGGCAGCCAGCTCTTTCTTCGACTCTTCGCGCTGCGCGGCGAGTGCGTCTTCCAGCTCCTTCTTCTCGCCTGGCCCAGCAAAATCACGTGCATTCAATACTCGACAAAATCAAGCATTGCAAAAAGAAATTCAGCAAAACAAAAGCAAAAAGGAGAACTCACGACTGAGCCGCTCTAGCTCGGCGCGCATGGTATCCCTCTCCTGCTCCACCTGGACATAAGCCTTGGCAAATCTGCCAAGGTGTGGTAGAAGGGCTGCAAGCACACGAATTCAGCAAAAATTCAAACTCTCACAGCCTACAACTAAACGGGTCAAGCAAAAAGCTACTTACGTGGTTCATCCACGGCTCAGGAGCGCGACTGATGTCCCGACATCTGGAGTTGCCGCCTTGGCCGTTCAGACAGCATCAGTGGCCATTGGCTGGGCAGCCTCGTTTCCAGTCGGTGCAGAATTCGAGTGCTCCAGGGTTGGAACATTCTCGACTGGAGGAGTCCCAGGCTGATTGTTTTCAGCGCTGTGAGCAACACAACAAAACAAAAGACGGTCAGCACAAAATGTGACAGCACAAAATTTCATATCATACTCAAAAACACATACCTGTGCTCCTCATCTTCCTCATCTTCGGAGTCGCCAAAAATTGGTCCCCCAAAGGCTGGGGTACCACTCGACTGAAGAGGAAGAGTTGAGCTTGTTGAGCACGCACGCAAAGGAGCGCTTGGAAAACAGGTGGTGAGCCTGATTCCTCGTCATCCTCCAAGCCCTGCCCCTCGCGGGTGAACTCACAGCAGAAGGCGCCTTCTTGGCCAGTCGACGCCGCTTCGGTGGCGCGGTATCGACTTCTTGGTCAGCGGTGGCCTTTTCTTCAGATTGGACCTCTTCTGCTGCTCTCCTCGACCTCCTCCGCATGTGAAGTGGTGGCAGAAGGGATGGGCGACTGATCCCTTTCGGGTCCACCACCGCACCTGAGTTTCTTCAGTCTCACCATTTTCTGGCAGAGGGAGAGAGGTGGCAGTCGAGTGGTCCTGCATCGCATACATCAAATTGCAAAGTCAGAAGCAAAATCGAACAAACACATAGCATACGAGTGGCAAACTCTTAAAATGCAGACATACCTCAGGCAAAGGGTTTTCCGCCCCATACGGCTCAATGGGACAGTCGACGTCGCATTTGTCGCCTGTCGTCAAGTTGGTGATGTGCCGCACGTGATTCACAAGCTCGTTCCTTGACAGCTCCTCTGGGCTCATCGAGTGGAGTCACCCGCGCCCTCATACTCCCACATGGGGTGCGCTCGGGCACGGAGTGGCCACACCCGCCTCTTCACAAAGGTGGCGATCAAATGGATGCCTGTGACCTTGTCCAGCATGCCTCCGATCCGAGCCAGCAAAGGGCTTGCCTCCTCCATTTCTTCGGCTGAGAGTTGGTGATCCCACGCCTTGGTCCTGGGAAAGCAGCAGTCGAGAAAGGGGCGGCTGCATCCTGCTCGACAGTCGCATAAAACCACCCCTTCCTCCAGCCTTGGGCGGAGTCGACGGTCTTCAGGCGGAAGTAGCGGGTGTCGCTGCGCACCTGGATTCCACAGCCGCCAACGGGTAGGTGCGACCACCTCCTCTGTTCGGCCGTACCATGAAGATGGCTTTCCACAGCGCCCAGCTGGTGCGACGCCGAGGAAGCACTCGCACAGCGTGATGAAACACGCGATATGCATAATGCCATTTGGGGTGAGATCATGGATCTGCACCCCGTAGGCAAAAAGAAGACCACGAACGAAGTCGTGGAGGGGAAGCGAAAAGCCCCTAGGCAAAAACTCCGCAAAACAAACACGCTCGTTGGCGCGTGGTTCGGGGAGTACCTCCTTGGGCGACGGCGCGCGGACGGCGAGCTGCTCCGCGGGTGGCAGATACCCCTGCTCGCGGAACTTGACCAAATGGGCGTCCTTGATGGTGGACTTCGCCCAGTCTCCACTGCCCTTCTTCAGCGCGGCGGACGCAGATGTACCCGCCACGGTCTTCTTGCCCTTGGTCGCATCGGTTGCGGCAGCAGCAGCAGCACCACGCTTGGAGCCCCCACCTTTCGCCATGGCAGCAGCGGAGGGTGTGGGAGGCAAAGAGCTTGGGCGCAGGAACAATGGAGGTGGGCGCGAGGAAGAAGATGAGATGAGGGGCGGCGCAGGGAGCAAATGGCAAGTAAAAAACTCTGCCAGCGCCGTCCCCCCTATTTACCACAGATTGCAAAATGATCGTAACCGTCAAAGCAGATGCATACGCTCCGCGCGAAATCTGGCCATACACGTGGCAGCCATGGAGAGCAACCGTCGCCGGCCACTCCGCCCACTACGCACGATAATCCAGGAAACCATCATCACGCCCCGTGAAAATCGTGCCAGAACGGTCAAATCAAGTCCACGCGGCGTCATCCCTAGTCAGCTCTGCAGAAACGGGCCCACAAAGCAGGGTCACGTCTTATCGAACATAACCAAGCACGCCACCGCTTGTCAGAGATGGCAGTCGCAAAAAAAAATGCGTCATTGCTGACGTTGTTTCATCCTTCAGAACTGGCATAAAAGTCACTCGATGATATCTTCGGGTGGTCTCTCGCATAAGTCTCGGTTGGTTCTTTAGCAAAGATCATAGAGGCCAGTCGAAATTCTTTCGACTGCAGTATCATACTCCCATCGGGAGCGTATCAAAAAATTTCTTTGACTAAAATGTGCAGGGTAAAAGATTTTGAGATTATCCTCCATTGCAAGCAATAAAGCACAATCTCGGGGGCTACTCCCATCGGGAGCGCTGTCGCGCACCCGATAGAATAATGGCAAAGGTGTCAGTCGACGAAACATTCGACTGAGTTCATAAGCAAAATCACACTCAAAATATTCCCGAGTTGATCCGACGATCCTTGGATGCTGCATGCATAGTGCAAAGGTAAGACCCACCGATCAGTCGAGCTGGGCTAAGGACCGCTCCAGCAGCGTTATCCTTAAATTTTCCGTGTCAGCAGACATGATGAATTATCCCCGACGGACGCGTTGGGTTGATTCAAAATTATACTGTAGTTCGATTCCGTAAGACCTCAACGGCCGTTTCGAGTCTGTCCAGTTTGTTCCAGATTCGAGTCCGGGGACTCGAATTTGATTGAAAACTAGTATGGTTTTGCCACAAATGGTAGTTAACTGGCCCCGATCCGTCGCGAGTGCCGGGTCTGCTAAGCTAATATCCCTTGACTATCATAAGCAAAAACTCATAGTCGATGAAACACTCGACATAGCCAACATGTGCTATTTCATAAGAATTCTAAATACAGATGCAAAATGTAACATGCATGATGTATGAGTCCATGCCCGACTCTTCGAATCAGACAAGTACTCGGGGGCTACTGACATGGGTATGCCTATCGGGTACCCTACCATGGGGGTACCTGGTGCACGTATCGACTAGGCCCAACTATCAGAGTCTACATGAAGCCCATGAAGGGAGGCCCACGAAGATGGAGTATCCTCCAAGTTTGGCGAAACAATAGTCGGTTTAGAGTTTCCTTACTTGTAAATCGAGTCGGTTACGAACACCCGAGACCCAGCCTATTATTTGAGGACTGGGAGGGCCATCGGACCAGACACGTACTTTCAGAGCCACCAAAACCCTAGCGAGATCGACATCTCGCCGGGATCCTTGTAACCATCATATTCACAAAGCAATAACAGACAGGCAGGACGTAGGGGTGTTACCTCCACACGAGGGCCCTGAACCTGGGTAAAATCTTTGCCCTGCTTGTCAGCCGACGATACTTCTAGCTCTACCACGTTCTCTCCCCCATATTCATAACCTAGGGACCTTAACCATGGGTCTTGATGAGTCTACCCCTCGTCAGCAGAGGTTTGTAGAACAGCAGCAAGTTTCCCTTAAGTGAATCACCCAAGGTTTATCGAACTCTGGGAGGTAGAGGTCAAAGATATTCCTCTCAAGCAACCCTGCAATTAAGATACAAGAAGTCTCTTGTGTCCCCAACACACCCAATACACTTGTCAGATGTATAGGTGCACTAGTTCGGCGAAGAGATAGTGAAATACAAGTAATATAGATGATTATAAGTAGCAATTGCAATCTGGAATAAAGATGGCAGCAAGCAAACATGTAGCAGAACTTGTTGTAAACGGTGTTTCAATGTTTAGAAACAAGGCCTAGGGATCATACTTTCACTAGTGGACACTCTCAACAATGATCTCATAACTGAATAAGTAAAAGCTACTCTTAAACACTCTCTTGTTGGATAACAAACACCATTCATGTGTAGGGCTACAAAAGCACACCTCAAGCCAGAGTAAACAAGCGCCACAACGTCATAAAGGAATCACACACGGTGCACACACTGTCACC
Organism: Poa pratensis; assembly: GCA_947311845.1. NCBI lineage: Eukaryota > Viridiplantae > Streptophyta > Magnoliopsida > Poales > Poaceae > Poa > Poa pratensis. The sequence continues at coordinate 42,576,043 of CAMZMU010000063.1, forward strand.
TTTACACCGTGGAGAGTACCGGAGTTCATATTAAAGTAACCTATAGAGTGCATAATAGATAAAGAGTAACATCTACATATTCAACTAGATTAGCACAACTAAACACAAGTAAATACTACTCGGGATTATTCTCCTTCTTGATGAAGCAAGAGTACTATGCGTAGGGCTGCAAGAGCACACCTCAAAGTCTGAGTAAACAAACACCACAATTCCCAAGAATAAGCCATGATAAATATCTAAATTATTCATAGAGTCACACAAGTACCCACACTGTCACCTTGATACCGTGTTGTCACAATGACTCCAGAAACTAGACAAAATCACTTGAGTAGCATAAACATTATTAATGTATTCAGCGATACTAGCAATACACATGATCACATAAAGATCACACCATGTGAGAGAGAGATGAACCACATAGCTACCGGTAGAGCCCTCAGCCTCGGGGAGAACTACTCCCTCCTCATCATGGGAGTCAGCAGCGGCGATGAAGATGGCGGTGGTGTCGATGGAGATGACTCCGGGGGCAATTCCCCGTCCCGACGGCGTGCCGGAACAGAGACTTCTGTCCCCCGAAACTTGATGTCGATGGCGGCAGCGCTACGGAACTCTTCATGGAATATGGCTTCGTATTTTAGGGTTTTCACGTCTCGGGGAATAAATAGGCGAAGGGGCGATGTCGGCGGACCCCCGAGGGGCCCAAACCACCAGGTGGCGCGGCTGGGCCCACTGCCGCGCGAGCCTGTGGTTTGGCCACCTCGTGGCTCTCCTTCGTCTCTTCCTTCGGACTCCGTGTACGTGCTGGAAAAATAGGGACTTGGCCTTTTGTTTCGTGCAATTCCGAGAATATTTCCAGAAGTAACTTTCTGAAACCAAAAACAGCAGAAAACAGGGAACTGGCACTGTGGCATCTTGTTAATAGGTTAGTCCCAGAAAATGCATAAAAGTGATATGAAGTGTATATAAAACATGTAGCAAATGGTATAATATAAGCATGGAACATCAGAAATTATAGATACGTTGGAGACGTATCACGCCTCCGCGCGGCCACTCGATTCCAGCGCGCTTCCGTCTCAAAATAGGTTTGTCTCCTGGTCCTGGCTTTGTTTCATAAATCTAGATCGAAAGATAGGAACCTAGGGGAGAGAGAGGAAGATGAGCTGTGGGGGAGTCCCTGTTGTCACGATGTGGCACAGCCGCATGGGGGGGGGGGGGGGGGGGGGGGGGGGGGAGGAACAAATCAGTTGCCGCCTGTTGTGTGTGCCTTCTCTCGGCACTCTTGTTCGCCATCCACCTTCTCCTTGTGCCCTGCTCTCTGTTGCCACAAGGGCGACCAACCTGCCTTTGTCATAGGTGATGGAGGATTGAACTCAGGAAGCAGCCCGACACCAGCGACCTTCCGTGGATTCCCTCCTTTCTCTACTCAACCTGTCGCCTCTCCTGTTGCTTACCGCTAATTTGTCAAACACCATGGAGATCTGTAGGGTATGAAGAAGAGTTGGCAAGAAAGACGAGGGAGTCAGCGAGAGCTGGGACCTGTGCATTTAGTTGTGTGCTGTTTATTGCTAGGGTTCTCTGTTGCATCTGCTGCTCTCAAGCAATATCAAATCTGCTCCATTAATGCATCAGTTTCTGATAATACTAGTAGAGTTAATTTGTTCGATCTGTAGCACTACTCCATTACTCCAGATGTTTGGTCTTTTGAATTCCTTGGTTGGGCTGAAGTGAACTACATTAAGTAACATATTGTGTTGACGCTCTACTCCATCTAACAGCTCTCCTGAAGCAACGCAGATTCTGATGTATTGGTTATAGTTAGCCTACATTGTGTAGTAAGATGCAATCTTCTCTGTTAGTAGAAGCAACCAAGAAATTTTTGGTGAATGTGCTTATGGTTAGCGAATATAATATGCAATCAGTGTAACAGAAATATCATATATATTCAGTTTGGTGTGTCATATCATGTTTGCTAACGAGGATATTATTTTGCTAACCAGGATTTAGGGAATAGTTGTTTTCTTCTTAAGAGAAATATATAATTACTCTGTTGCAGGATATACTTCATGGCACTACATTGCACTGATAATTTAAAACTGGCATATGAACTTAGTTCTGGTCCTAATCTTTGTTGATTTTTCTTTTATTTACAGAAGTATAAAGTCAAGCTCTATAATGCTATCCTTTAAATTATATAGTACTCTCTTTTGCTAGTTACAGAATTACATGCTCAGCATTCAAGTAAACTAATTAATTTTATTTTCATGAGTCCATTAGGATTCAACATCAAGTTCACTTTTCTTAACTATTATTAGGTTGTTTCAGTATTGTAATCTACATGAGTTCATCTGTGGGTACTATTTGAGATTTTCAGAAGATGTCTATTTTTTCCTTCATGTATATGCTTCTAAATAGTTTACTAGATGAAGTTCTCTCTTCTCTGCAATCAATATGCATATTTGATATTTTTCTCACACGATTACCCAAGCATGTAGTCATTTGCATGCATATGCCAGTCTCACGAGAGCACCGCAATGTATTTGACATGAATTAGTTTGCTTAGTTTTTCTTCCGGAAGGTATCCTTTTATTCCTCTCACTATTTTCCCACAAAAAATGTAAGTTATCAATCTTGTGGACAAACCTGGGATGCATAAATGACTACTTATTTTGTTGTTTGGACTTTAGGATACACTTCATAATTTGCGTATGCTCTGCTCCAATCATGTACTGTTGTTTAGTGCATGCTTACATAGAAATGCATTGTTTGGCACTGATCAGTAGCGCGGAAGTCTGAAAATAGGTAAATACAACTTTGTTAGGCAATTATCATATAGAAAAGGCACATATTTACATCTATGCCACTGCATAATGGCATATGATATTGCATGTATTTCAATCTGGCATTGCCCAATACTTTAGTTATATTGTCATGGTTCAATTTTCACTTGGTAGTATATTGTGCATCTTCTCTGAAGAATTCTTCTCAAGATAGTGCACTTACTTACCTTTTGCAGAAAAAAAAATCAAATTTAGGCATGCTACTTTTTCTTATTAATAGCTAGATTCCATGTTTTCATTGAAGCATTTGAAATGTTTGTTTACCCACTGTCCTCTGTGAGATATAGTCATGCTTTGATTTCATTGTGCATGCCTGCATGGGTGAACCAATGTAGATGACAAACCTGTGAGCTGGTCCTCGACGACGTGCGATAGAGACTAAGGTTGTCATGTGCGTCTATTCTAGGAATTATGTGCACTGGATACATAGATTATTTCAACATAGAATTATGCGATAGAGACTAGGCTTGTTCATCATGCATTTCATCGTACACTAATTTGTCTAACATTGGGTTATGAATTATTATGAATGTGATCAACACTACATTCACTTGCGCCTCACTTTCTTTAGTGTTGTGGAGGCATGCTAGGATTGGTGGTGGCTAGCTGGTGCATAGGGCAATCCTGCACGGATAGCGTGAGAGGTGTGACTATATATTTCTCAGCACTTACATACATAATGCATGTTCACGGTGTATAAATGAGGTTCATCCCAACGCTTGCCTTTGTTTTTCATTTATTCACAGAATCACCGAACCACTTTTTTGTAATTCCTCGGTTAGCTTAAGCCTTTAGTATTTGATTCACTAAGGGACTAAAAGAGATTGAAGTTATGTACACGATCTATATACTTGGGAAATCGGAACGATAGAATAGTCAAAATTCTTAATAAAACTAAAATGTAACCACTAGTTTGAATCCAGTCCTACCAAAAGATAACTTGACTGGTAATACTAAAAAAATGCCATATAAACATGCCCATTCTATGTTCGAGGAAATGATTGTGTCATGTGTGAATTATCTGCTCTCCTTGGTTGTGCTTCTTCAGCTTGCAATGGATTTCTTCCAGGGTTGAAATTTAACTTTATGAGAATTCGGTCAAGCCATTCAATTCCTGACTAAATGTTGTCGATTTGATCATTTAATCATGCGGATGTACTTGGATTTTATTTTAATGTCTATCTATTCTCTACCTACTTGAGGGATCCATCAGCCTGATAATAATGATTATGTGTAAGTGTGTTATTGTAGAATATGAGTATATGGAAACTATGATATGTTTTCCCCGGTTGTGAGGGGAATCTTTCGAGTAAATCTTGAATGGGAGAATTTGTGTGTGCTAATTATTTGAAAGGTGAGATGACATGAATAAACATGTAATGCTTCACTATTTTGCGTTCATTTATCCATTGTTTTAGGTCATTGTTCCTCTTCATAGTTTATTTAACAATTATCAATAATGGGTTGTAATCACTTTTCAGTAGTGTGAGCAGTTGACATTTCTGTATTGTATTACTATATACTCAAGCCTCATGTTTTATTCCGAGTTAAACTGAAAATGCATGTTACAACCAATTGGTTTGGAGAGAAACCTGTGTACAACTATTTCGCTTCATATAGTAATACTTTACCCTGTTGAAGATGACGAAACTATTCCACTTCCTGGGAAAATGCTTTGTTCGTATTTCACAACACAAATTTCATACCATGCTAACCTAATTCTGTTTGTAAATCCAGTACATGTGATGTCCTTCTCCATCCTTCTTACATGAATAGAATGCTCAAATTGCAAAATCATGATTCAAATAGCAGCAACTCATGTGCACACATTTTTTGCAAAGGGAAGATGAGTTCCTTAAAAATAAATTGGTGTTGTCACCAGATGACTGGGAGTTCCTAAGCTTCCCATAATCAAACTAAACCGTCAGCCTCAAGAGTCAGAATCAGGTTGGCCCTCCAGCTAGCATGCTGCTGAGTAACTTTGTCCCAGATCATGATGTTGTCCGTTGTCACTATCTTGTGCAATGTGAAATTAACAGTTGCTCCACAAACAACAAATAGTCATTGTAACACGATGAGTCCAGGCGCAGCAAAGCGCGCCTTACCCTTCTTCTAGTATATATTAAACCTGTACTTACCAATGTACGCAGATGACGCATAGGGAGTACCAAGAAACTCCCTCCGTCGGTGGAGTAACCAGTGCCCAATGGGCACCACCACGCATCTGATGCACACCATGGTACCCAAGAAGATAAACCCTTGTCTACATCTCCCAGTTTGTTAATTCTCTTGCTCTCATTCCGTTCAAGCAAGAATGGTCATACTGCCTCCGTTTATAAATATAAGATGTTTTAACTTTTGTCCACATTCACATGTGTCAACATGTATGTAGACATGTTTTAATGTGTATGTACACTTATTTGGGTGTGCACCTATCCAACATGTGAGTTATAAAAAAAAATCTTTCTATACTACTATTAAAAGAGCAAACATGTTGGGATACTTTAAATCCTGTCCGTTTAATTTTCGATCAATGATCCAGATTGTCCCGATGTCGAGTAGCAAACACTTTAAATCTTGTCCGTATAATTTCTGATCAACGATGCAGATACGTTTAGTCCGCACGTATTGGTTTCATACGTCAAGCATCATCCCGCGGCTCGAACATCTCTCTACTTAGTCGAGGTGGTATTAAAATTTCGAGTTCATCACCTGATCAGGGCCGCGAGAGCGTGGCACCTAGCTGCGCTGTTGGGCCTATGGGCCGCGAGCTATACAGGTTGGAAATAAAAATTTCCTTTTAACAGTACACATGGATATTTTTGTATTGAATAGCCCACCTCGCTCCCTTCTACTGATTCTTGTCAGTTCATATACGTTCTCAAGTTCCTGGACAACAAGGCGCCACGGTGATTGCCTAATTGTATGCGGTGTGAGCTAATTAAACGGGATGCAAGGTAGATGAGTATATATTTCATAGATTAGACTCAAATACTAGCATGACACGAGGTGACATCCATGACGACCAAGAGGTCATCGGGGTGGCGGTGCTCACCCAGATTATCAACTCCACCGACTCCGTGTGGCCGTCACGGTGCTGCAAACCTGCCCAGTGAACAAGGACACAAGGTAGTCTTCAACAGAAGCAAAATAGTCAGGGTGACGGGATGGTTCGCGGGGAGCACAAACTCGCCGTCATGGCGGCGATGCTAAGGAACATTATCACCTCTGTGTGGCCGTCACCGCTGCTGCAACGGTTTGCAGCAAACCTCATTTTTGGTCCTTACAAACGTGTTACAAATTCCCTTCACGTGTTTTAAGGGTCCAGTCTTTACGGGAATTGCTAGAGATGCTCTCATGTTCCTCCCGCATCCAATCTTGTAAAGATCCGCTCATTTACCTGTGATTTATGTAGCAATCCTAAAATTCAAACCAAATCGATCCCATGAGCCATGAGCTCGCCGGGGTTCGGTCACCACCGAAGTTTGAAATCAAAATTTTGTCGTCAACAGATGTTTGGGGTTGACCGATCGTCCTATATGAAACCTGCGTACAGGCACACATGCACTGCCACCGAGTAAAGTAACTCGAGTCGCTGCTAGCCAAAGTTGCCGCCTCGCCATTGTGGCCGCCAACCAAAGTCTCGGTCACGCCCAATTAGAGTACATGTCTCAATCTCACACGCAAGGGCTGCGGGGCCTTGGTTGTCCTCTCATAACTCGCAAACAGGACTGTCCCCGCCATCATCACAGTTCATCCAGATTCACTCGATGGTAGGCGGCGACGGCTCCTCAGAGTCTCACGGGCTGGCAGGAACCCTTGGCAAGCTAGAGAATTTGGGGATCGATTGTGTCCTTGTCCCCCCCCCCCCCCCCCCCCCCCCCCCCGCTTCCCAGCATGTCGCCATGGACGATCCATCACGGCCAGAGCACCGAGGAGTGTTCGCCTCTGACCGGCGATGACGAGGACAACGGTGGAGGCCGGAGACCTAATATGCATGCCAATATTCAGCTTCAACTTGTTGTGCTGTTGTCGCTTGTGATCTAGCGAATGCTTCTTTAGTCCTGCAAGACACCTCTTGGAACAATGAGCAGAGTAGGTGGTTAGCTTTTATGCTCCAGAATAAGGGTTTTATACATTGCGACACTCACGCATGTTATCAGCTTCAAGCGGCCGAATATCAGGGAACAAGTCATATACGAAGAGTTTTGTCTCCCGTTGCAATATATGAGCATGTTTACTATATTTGTAACGTGCGTTGCACGTACATGTGTACTAGTATAGTTAAAAAACGGAGGGAGTACCCAATACAGGGCCTTTTAGGGGCGCGCAAAAATTAAGGTCAGACTCACTAGCGAAGCATACTGTCGATGCAACTTTAATCAGATGCAAAGCAACAAGAATTTATTCCAAATGAACAAACTGTGACGGGTTCAGAGTGAGCAACGATATGGCCAGGGACCGTGACACAAGACATGTATAGCGATAAATACAAGTCTAAGCACTCAGCTCCGTTTCCATCACATATATTATTTCGGGAGATTCAGATTTTGTTTTTGAAACATCATCGCAATAAGATAAAAAGGAATTTTGAACGTCCGAAGAGGGGAAAACTCAACCGAAGCACGAGCCGAGGAGGGGCTGCTGGTTGACCGAGCGCTTGCATGGTGGATCGACACATCGGCCCCCGACAAGTTATCGCGGGATCCAGTGGCGGAACCAGAAATTTTTGTTTGCTGGGGCGAAAATTCATGGCGAATTTTTTTTTTGAGCTTTGGGAGGGGAAATTTTGATCGATTGATGCGTTTGATCTCTATAGAACGATCGAACCAGTATTGTTGTGCTATATTGGGGCTAAATTGGCAAGTTTAGGCCCATTTTTTCCTCAGCTTCGTGTTCGTTTCAACCTGGGGCTGTACACGTAGACGTAATGTCTTTGCCGCCGGCGACCTGGGGCGGTCGCTCCAGCTTGTCCAGCACTGGGTCCGCCACTGGCGGGATCCACCCCCGTGATGGTCTGATGGATCGAACGGCCGATCGACGGACGTTTACGTGACAACACCGGATCGGACGTCGCGGGTCCCTCCGGCCGCGTCAGCGTACCCTCAGTCAACGTCGACGACGAGCCGATGTATATTCCGATGATGTCGCACTGCATTAGTACCCTCAGTACGTGAACTCGTCAGAAGAACGCGTCGAGAAGAAAACTTTGCTTTGCTTGTACGTACACTGCACGTTAATCGGCTAACTCGTTTTGCATTAATCGGTGTTAGCGATGGGTTCTGCGGCGAGGCATGGACGTACGCGCTATATATGGCAAGAATCATAGGCTTGCTTAATTTGCTCATTGACACCTACAGGGCACCCAACAGCTACGAGTAATCAATATATATCAACCTCAAGTTTTTGTGCTGATCTTACGCAGACAGCCATAGATTGGCATGTACGTACTTGGTGTAATGCCACGTAGTACGTCTAGGTACAGTACATGCTGAGAGCACGTCGGCTAAGCTAAGCAACCGGCGCTCAGTATACGTACACACGTAAGGCGCCGCATATGCCTCGCCCAGGCATGTACACGGTGGTACATCTGCAACGGCCAAGCTCTGTCTTCGTGCATCTGATCAACGTACAATACCTGAAGCCCGAAGGGCAGGGTGAAGTCTCGATCAGGAGAAGAGGAGAGGAAGAAGAGACACCACCGTGTTCGTGTTCATATGACCGGACCGGACCTCTCGCCGTATCGTGTGCTCTTTGTCGTCGTAGTACGTAGGCATCTAGCTAGCCATCTATCTGCACGCTTCCTGGACCAGTGCGTGTGAGAGGACCAGGAGAAAAGATGCATCATGCTGCAGTGCAGCACGCACATGCATCAACATGTACAAACCCTGACTGGCTCGACCGGATATATCCAAGGATGGATGGACGGATGCCAAGCCGTGAGCAATCGTACTCGGTGAAAATTTGACAAATTTAAAAACCATTTGAAATTTTAAACACAAAATGAATCCAAATTTTAAACACAACATGTACAAACCCTGACTGGCTCGACTGGATATATCCATCCAAGGATGGACGGATGGCAAGCCGTGAGCAGTCGTCCTCGCTTAAAATTTGACAATTTTGATCCTTATTTGAAATTTAAATACATAATAAAATTTAAATTAAAAAATTCACGATCTGACACTTTTTCATGGCGCCCGACAATGCGAGGCCATGCTAGAATGCACGACACTTGGTTAAAGGAGCGTGAACCCTGCAACGTCAGCCCAGCCGAGCCTGCACGTGGTTAGTATGACGCCTTGGGTTAGAGCGTCATACTGACAACTATGGCGCGTCGGCCTGGGGCGCCATGCGACTTGGGTGATAACCGCGTGTGATAGGTGCCTCGAGCCATCCCTTGTTTGTGAATTACAGAGGCCGCCGCCCCCTCGTCCCTCTCTCCCTCCTCAGAAATCCCTCTACAAACGGTTCAGATCTGAGCCCCTTTTTGTTGGATTTGGTTCCCGTTCGAGCTCTCTAGGCATTCGCCTCCACTTTCCCTTTTTTTATTGGTTGAAATCTTCACATTTGATTCATTTGGGAGAACACTAGTTCGTCAACTTAGTTGGATTAAATGTTAGATGTGTTAGATTGTTACTTATATATGTTAGTTAGTTTGGTAGTAGTAGATTATTTCATTCGATTGGTATTAGTAGATTTATTGAGTTGTTTTGTTAGTTAGTTAGACTTCTAGTTGTTTATTTATTGTGGTATTAGTCGAGAGGCATCATCTTCCAACGAAATGTAATGATCGAACCAACATTATATCTTCCTTTCAAATCAACTATATCACTTTTCTCCCTCCAGTTCAACTCGCTTCAGGCAAAACTAGGACTTGTGTCAAACACCACCACTATCTTGTCTGGGTCAACATAATCAACATTTTCGTTCAGAAAAGGGGCATAGTCCACATGATGAATATTACGCCATCTAGGGTTAGGGGTTTGGGCCTATCAAATCCCTATCCATACCATACAAATTCTAAACCCCAGACCTTTGTAACAACCACCTATGGCCACTAGATCAACAACAAACTAAAGATATTCTTCCAGCCCCAATTCCTATGGTTTCCCAAAAATGCACAATACAACAAAATTTCAGGTTTTTAGTTGGACAAAAATGAGGAGAATTACCATGGAGGATGCAGAGGAGAGCGTAATCCACGGAGAAACCCCTCTGATTGGGAGGGATTTGAGAGTATATTGGAGTAGGGGGTGTGAGAGAAGGAGGCACCGGTGTGAGAAAGAGAGGCTGCACGATACACACATAAGTTACACATGCCACGATGCCATACTTACGCCCTCGGACCCGGTTGGGCTGACGTGGCGGGAACCATGGCGGCTTAGGCCGAGACATTGTGTAGTCTAGCATATCAACCTAGGGACGGCACCATGTAAAAGGGTCATACCATAATTTTTTATTTTTTATTTTGTGTTTCAATTTCAGTAAGAGTTAAATTTGTCAAATTTCACTTGTCCTCGTCGTCATCGACATGACATGTACTCCCTCCGTATCAAAATATAGACTCTTTACCTATCTTCTGCACACATGTATCTAGATATGTTTTAGTGCAAAATTCACATGAACCTTGCACTACAACATGTCTAGATACATGTGTGTAAAAAATAGGTAGGGAGTCTTATATTTTGATACGGAGGGAGTACGTACGTACAATGTACATGCATGCACGGCAATAAAGAGACGCAAAGGTTCCGAGCTCGCAGAAAGAAAGAAAGAAAAGACCCTCGGTCCTACGAGCGATGGATCCCTACACGCTTTAATGCAGCCATTCTTTCTGTCCCTTAAAAAGCTACCGAGCGAGCGAGCGGCCGGGCGAGAGAAGCTCTTGTCCTGCATTCCGTTCCACACTCCCGCATGTGCAGCACGCCCCCTCGCCATCCCACGCTGATTCGTCTTTAGGTAGCCACCTCTCGTGTCGTGTCCATGTCGCCGTCATCGTCTCGCGCTCCGGCGCCGAGGGGCGGGCCGGCGGAGGCGGACGCGAACACCACGTTCGTGCAGGCGGACCCGGCGACGTTCCGCGCGCTCGTGCAGAGGCTGACGGGCGCACCAGGGGGAGCGGCACCGGCGTCATGCGAGAAGCAGCAGCAAGCAGCCGCGGCTGTCTTCTCGTCGGTGCCGCTGCTGCTGAGGCGACCGAAGCTGCAGGAGAGGCGGCGGGCGGCGCCGGCAAGGCTGGAGCTCGCGCGGCCGCAGCCTTTCTACTACCACCACCATCACCACCACCACCACCACCAGCACGGCCTCATGCAGTACTCGCCGGTCTCCACCATGGACTATGCCCGCGCCCTGGCGGTCTCCTCCTCTTCTGCCTCCTCGCCGTCACCGTCGCCGCCCTCGTCGTGCTCCTGCGGGGTGGTGATAAGCAAGGAGGAGGAGGAGAGGGAGGAGAAGGCCATCGCCTCCAAGTCCTTCTACCTGCACTCCTCGCCGAGGAGCACCGGAGGCGATCCCAAGCTGCTGCCTCTGTTCCCCGTCCACTCCCCACGGAACTCCTCCTTCGACTAGCTCTTAATTAGCCGTTAGTGTACCTCTAGCTAGTCAACCCGGCCCATTAATCCCCACGATATGCTACGTTGAATTCTCTGTACCACCTAGCTAATTCGGATTAGATGATCCATGACCAGTGTTACTTCCTGATTAATCATGTGTAATTGGGTTTCTTGACTCTTTGTCCACATTTCACTCTAGCTAGTATGATGAATCCACTCGTGCAAGTCATAAATATTCTTTCTTTACACACAAGTAGCTAGCTAACATAAGAACTCGTGGTCAATTAAGATGCTTTATTTCTACTAACGTAAAAAATGTCCGTCAAAGTTGCTTATATGAGAAATATTTTGTCCAATCCGTCATAAATCTTCATTCGCAGAGATCAGTAGCATAGGTCATGGAGTCAACCTCTCTAAACGTAGGAGAAAAGTATCACAAATTTCCCGAAAGGCGTGCACATGCATGAACCTTCAAGGCTTCAACGCGAGTTCCCCTTGAAAGTTTCGAACATTATCTTCCGGGAAGTGATCTTGAGGTATCGCTCTTTGGTCATAAAAGTTGGGTAGGAATCGGATGCCGACGTCAATGTTTTATTCTACGATCCCTTGTGGAGAGCAACAACATTTGTACGTATCTTGTACAGTGACTAGCATGTGGGGGCCCACCAACATGTCGAGGAATATATATTTTGTGCGTGCCTAGAAGCTAGATTAGTAGCAGTCACGGGCACCGTGCCGTTCGTACTGCGGATAGACTAAACATGGATGTAGTTATGAATCGGATGCGTAGAGGGTCAGCCAATGTTTGTATGGTAAATGAATTAGCAAAAAATGGTTTTGCTAATTCTCGATAGAATGAGAATTAAGTTAGAATCCATTCAACTCCAGAACCATCGGAATTGTATCTCGATTTGTGCACCCTATAAGTAACAACTTGGATTGCAAATGATTTTTTTTTTTTGTTACAAGTGAGGTGTTGCAACTGAGAAAAATGGCCCGAACGGTTCGATTTGATTCGTAGTTCATGCTAGTTTTACTCTTTTGAAGTCTACCTGGGTGAAAAAATTGCCTGTGGATTTTCTGAATCCACTACAACTTAAGAAAAAATCAATCAATCGAGACTTCATTCATGTATTGTGTTGCATTACGCTACGCAAATGTTGGTTAAGAAAGAAACAAAAAAATAATGGAGATCGTGTTTTGTGTATTTATGATTTTTTGGTCTATAGGAAAATGAGTGAGAAAAATATCAGAAAGTTTAGTTGTAGACGAAAATGTGGGTGCAAAATTTAAGATAAAGAAAATTTCTATTGACTGCGCTACATTTAGACCCTCTTTGGATTTCAATCCTTAGGACATCCCTATGGATTTCTTTGGAGAATGGTGCTAACAAAATTTGTATGGATTGAATTCTTATGTCCTAGTTTCATATGAATTTAACATTTTCACTCCAACCACATTTTAAGACTCGTTCGCATAGGATTAAGGCAATTTTTCAATGTTTTTATATACTAGTTGGCATGTACGTGCAACACACGTTTTCCTAATTAAAGGGGTCAATCTAGAAGTAGAAAATATTGGACGTCCAATGTACATGTCGACTAATACATACACAAAAATTAGTTTGGCTTTAATAAATATTGATGTACACAAATAATTCTTAAACCAAAAAATAATCACTTATTTGCACAATGTTTTCATCTAGAAGGTTGATTGTCAACTTGTCCTAGAAAATCAAACATGTATCTGAATTTAATTTAATCCCATAAAACGGGAACCAATATGTAGAACACACTACAAGTTGTTATCTATACTCCATTATACTTTGTTGATATGCCAGGGCCTTCTTCTCCTCTAAAACGATGAGCAGAGAATTAAGAAGTGAGCTGTTACATGCAAAATGAATTAAAAGTGTACTTTTCACGCAAAAGTTATGGATTATGGCGAGAATGGATTTCCTGGATAGTTGCATAATTGCATGAGTGCTTATCTTTTTTCTTTTGGAGAAGAACTCAGGCAAGAACAATGAGTGTCTGTCATATAAGTATAACGCACGGGTATACATATATGAATTTAATCGAAAGGCGAAGAATACAGATGCAGTTTTAGCATATCAGCAAATACACCAGCCGCAATACTCAAACCACCGTGGTCCATGGAACATGAACTCACGTCTACACCTACTGCTGATGTATGGAATCATTTGAGCCAAGGCAAGTGCCAAAGCAGCAAGAAAGCAGGGCACACGCCGACCACCGGTAAACCCATACACAAACTCCCAATAGCATGGTGTAGCTTGTCATTAGAACAAACAGCTCGTGGGCATGGAACCGAGCTAGCAATCCATCCACTGCTTGCGAGCAGGAGGCGAACAGAGTGGAGGAACGGCCGGCCGGCGACTGAGGATAGCACCTTGCGCTTTGCTGATCCATCAGCACGTCCAGCAAGCTAGCTAGCACCCTGCGCTTTGCGCCCATGCCCAGCACCTCCACGCCTGACGGCCACCTGCGTCTGGGCGTACGCACACATGCCGACGCCGCGCACTCTGCGTCCCATGGCTGGAGGCCGCAGCGGCGCACGCGGCGGCGACAGGACGTGCGAAGGCGACAGCACGCACGCGTCCTGCCGATCTAGGTCGACGGTGCCCTGCACCGATAGGAAAAGTTCAGGCGGAGCTTGTCGAGGCAAGGAGGAAGCGAGCTGGGCGTCGGGTCAAAGCACGGAGGCGCGGAGGTCGACGGCGCCGCAGAGGCTCGTCGGCCTCGAGCAAGAGTTGGCCGCATACGAATAGTCAACGCGCCCTCGACCCGAGCGGGCGACCTGCTCCGGCTAGCTCGGCTAGGCGGTGCGACACGACGTGCAAGCAGGTAGCTCGGCGAGGTCGAGCGCGGGACGGCTTCCTCGCCGCAAGCCACGCAACTCGCTAGCCGAGCCTCTGGTGCGAGGCGGACATCCGGCTGGCCGACCTCGCCCACCATGGACGGAAGAAGGCCACGCCGTGCGACTCCTACGCCCTCGGCGCGCTTCAGGAGCGGAGAAGGCCACGCAGGGAGTCGGCGCCGTCGGCCCTCTCACAAGGCGGCGGCCGGAGCAGCACGGGGAACGGCACGGCCATGACGTGGCACGGCGCTGTCGGCACGGAGCCCATTGCTGTCCTCTTTGGCTCGGAGGTATTCTCATCTTGCTAGCTAGGAGGGGGCTGGGCCGAAGCGAGAGATAAAACTGCGTGAATAACGATTCAGAGATGAGTGGCAATTTAGTAGTATTATGTGATTTGGTGGGAGGGTAAAACGGGAAAAATCGGACATTGTTGAGTTGTCAAACATTGGGACGATCTGGGCTGTTTGATCGGATATTGAACGGTCCAAATTTAAAGTATCCCAACAAGTTTGCTCTTTTAATAGTAGTATAGATTCAATCCAACTGACTATATCTGCATTTTCCTATACGTTTGCAATCATCTGTTTTATCAAAATATGTTTTATCAAAATCCTATATCTTCTCTATTCGTAGGTTTTCTCAAGTTCTCAACCCCGCAATCGGAAGAAGCCTCTGCCTTGGTGGAGCATACATACCCGGAACTGGAAGCATCCACCCACAGATTCCGCATAGACGACGTGCACGCCGCC
Source organism: Poa pratensis (assembly GCA_947311845.1). NCBI lineage: Eukaryota > Viridiplantae > Streptophyta > Magnoliopsida > Poales > Poaceae > Poa > Poa pratensis. The sequence continues at coordinate 42,591,064 of CAMZMU010000063.1, forward strand.
GGCAGGAGCCCACCGCCTACGCGTGCGCGCGCAAAGTATATACTCCAGCTGAGCACAGCATCCCGAAACAACCTGCAATAACTAGCGGGTTTCTGGTCGCAACCAACCCCTGATCTCTGTGTCAACCGGCCAGGACAAGAGAGCCTCGTCGGAGCATCTCAGCAGCTCCGGCCCAACCGGATTCCGTGACTAGCCTCTCCGGCATGGCAGGCCGCCGCAGTGTTTCTTTCAACACGGTTAATTAAGAGTTCACGCTGCCACGCCGGTCTCTGCTGATCCGGTCTTGTCTGAGCCTGATCAAACCTGGCTCAGAATAAATGGACATGCCATAAATAAATAAAATTGAAAACGGTGCAGCGTAGACGTAAGCGTAGCATCCGGCGTGGCAGTGCACAGCGTGCATACGCACAGGCACAGCGAGAACGCCGGCAGGGTCAGCGACGGCCGGATTCAGAGAGCGCAGAGGCCGGCCATGAAATGAATGCGTCGAGCATGCGTGCACGGGTGGTGGCATGGCAATGGCGCTGCTGCACGGGGCCCGGCCCTTGGCTGTTGGCGGATCCATGAGTTGACCTCGTGAGGCCTGTGAGGTAGTAGGATCTAGCATGGGCGCAGTATGCTGCAGCTGCAACCCTGCGTCTGCCGTGCAACGGCTTAACTGTAAGTGCGAGGCAAGCGATGTCGGTCTCTTCATGCTTGGCTGCTCTGCGTGCAACGGCTTTAACTGTAAAACTCAGGAAAGAGGTGTCGCCGAGAAGGCATCCCAACAGCTTACTAGTACTTGACAAGTGCAAACTGAAGCAAGCACCAAGCATTAACGAGGGGCTCCGTTGGAATGTTTGGATCAATGTTCAAGATATCGCTTATCGTTTACTGCTCGGTCGGCCTCAGATTAGAAATTAATCGCTTATCGTACGATTAATCAATTTTATCGGTTGCCTATTTATCGGCTAGTTTTTTTGTAAAAATTAAATAATTTAATAAAATATATAGCTGAGCCTAGGCACACACACGAGACGTGACAAACAAAATAGGTCAGCAACTATATAATCTAATAATCTATATTACGAGGGCCACAAAATCCGAACAGGAGTACATTACATAGTCTTAGTCTCTGCGCCGGCTTAACTGTAAAACTCAGGGAAGAGGTGTCGCCGAGAAGGCATCCCAAGAGCTTACTTGACAAGCGCAAACTGAAGCAAAGCACCAAGCTTTAACGAGGGGCTCCACCGGAATGTTTGGATGGAGTAAATACAGAATGTGTCTGATTGGGAAAATTAATATATTTGTTCCGTTGAGCAGCAAGTTAAGGAACCAATTACTTCAACATGAAAAGAAAATGCAAGAGCCTCCTAGCTGCGGAAGAGAACTAGTCATGTCGCAGTAAGCTGGTGAACTTGGCTCTGGCAGTGTCCATGATAATGATATTGTTTTGAGTACTACTGGTCTTGATAGGAGGACTAAGCTAAACAAACTGTAATACTCTCTCTGATCCTAAATATAAGATGTTTTAGCATTTGTCCACATTCACATGTAAACAAATGTAGCTAAACACATTTCATGTGTATGTTCATCTATTTTAGTATGCACCTAAATAATATGTGTACCACCTAAAAATATCTTATATTTAGGAACGGTGGGAGTACGTAACAAAATCATCAAACTGTGCTTCCCTCGTCAATTCAGGTGGCATTTCGAATTAGGATGACTCCAACGGGGCGACGCAAACGGACGCGCGTTTGGTCCGCGTTTGGTCCGTTTGCGTCGCCAAAAGGACCCATGTCCGGCCCACGTCCGCCCCTTTCCGGCCACTGCCCCCAACGGGGCGACGCATCGAGTCCGCCCGGCCAGGGTTTTTGATCATTTTCGGGCATGATCGTTTCCACGCCCCCAAAACATTACAAGTTGCGGCCATCGGCCATGTCCCCAGGTGTGCCCAAAATATTACAAATTTCGGCCACCGGCCATGTTTTTCCGGCCATGTTGGCCATAGTTCAACACAAATATGTAGAAGGGACCGAGAATAGATCAAACCTGATCCATGTACTGCCTTTGCTTCTTCTCGTAGTAGACCTTCTTCCTAGGGGTGAAGGTGGAGATGTCCATGTCCATGATCCTTGCCTCCTCGGCGCGTAGGGCGAGTTCAAGGTCTTTGGCCTTGAGCTCCACCTCCCTGGCCTTCACGTCGGCCTCCTTGGCCCTTGCCTCGGCCTCCTTGCCCCTGATCTCGACCTCCGCCGCCCGGATCCGAGCGTTCTCCTCCTCTATGTCAAGCCTCTTCTTTTGCAATTCGAAATAGAGCTTCGAAGCCGCCTCTCTCTCGAGGCGTTCCTTTTCTCTCCTCTCTTCCCTCTTGTCACAGGTCTTATCCTTTTGGGATAGGAACCCGCTCAAAGTCTCTTGCAACGCAAGGGTCGTTGCATCGCGCTTCTGCTCGGCCTTGGAGTTGTTCTTCCCCCTTGGCCTCTCGTCCTTCTCCTTCTCCGTTGTGCCCTCTCCCTTGTCAACACCAAGATGTCCCGCTTGTCCCGCCTTCTTGAGGGAGGCGTATAGCTCCTTCCACTTCTCCTGGTCCTTGAGCTCCCGGTAGCAATGGGTCAAGGTGAAGACCTTGCCATATTGAGCCTTGAAGAGATCCAAAGCTTGCAACATTTGCTCCTTGATTCCATAGCCACTTTGCGGCGGCCGGCTTTCGATGTGCTCAACGGCGCCGCAAAACTTGCTCATTTGCTCTTGAATGTGGTTCCACCTCTTAGAGATTGAACACTCGGTCCGGTGCGTCAGAATGTTCCGGGGCGGAAGGATTCGGCCCTCGTTGTAGCGCTTGGTGAACCGGCCCCAAAATGCCGAGCCTTTTTGCTCGGCCCGATGATTTGGTTGGTTCCAACCTCGATCCACGACTCGCAAATGAGAATGTCTTCAGCGGTGGTGAACGAGGCGCCTCTTTGGCTGACCTTCTTCCTCATGGCCGCGGCGGCGGCATCGAGCTCGTTGAAGACCGGCTCATTATCGATGTTGATCACATCGGGGCCGGTCGGTAGAGTCTCATCATCCCCGGCATTGTAGTCGTCGCCGTCGTACTGGGTGTTGTCGCAGACCATGTCCTGGAGGACGTCCTCCCCGTAGTAGGGGTCATCGTCCTCCTCGTAGTACCTGGGGTCACCCGGCGATGGCGTGGGCACAGTGCCGAACAGGTTACGCGCGGGGGCGACCACTGGCGGGGCAGCTGCACGCGCCTCCGCAGTCTGCGGCGCGGGCGACTGTGCGACCAACGGTGTCGCAGGCGGGTTGAGAACGAGGGCAGGTACCTCGCCCGACTCGTCGGAGGTAGGAGAAACCCGCGGCGGCATGGTTCCAGGGACAAACCCATGCGCAGGAGATGGCGCGGTCGTGAGCGGTTTCGACCTTGGAGGTCGGCCGTGGAAGCGTTGGAGCTGGCCGCGGTAGAGGAAAGCCCGACCGCCGCCGCAGTCGCTACCCCAACCGCCGCCGCGGACGGGGTAAGTCCAATGAGGAGGAGGGCAGCTGTCGCGGTCTTGGTCACGAGGTCGGCGTTGTCGTCGTCGCCCTTTTCCTCGGCGGCGGCCCTGGCGGCGGCGTCGAGCCTGTCCTGCTTCAGCCTCCTCCTCCGTTGGCCCCGCTTGGCCGTCTCCTTGGCCCTCTGCTCCTCCGTGAGCTCCTTCTTCACTTTCTTCAGCCGGGGAGCAAGCCCGGCGGCGTCGTCGGCCAGCTCTAGGCTCTCGGCGGCGGCGGCGGCGGCGGTCTTGGCGGCGGCCTTGGCGATCCTGGAGGCGGCGGCGGCCATGGGGTAGGTCTGGACTGTGGATTTTGCCTCCAAAAGCGGACCAGGGGAGGACACAAAAGAGCTCCGTTTCGCGTCCGGGGCCGACGCATCGGTGGCCCAAATTTGGGCCAGGGATGCGTCGCGGCGGACCAAAAAACGGACCGCGGTCCGTTTGCGTCGCCCCGTTGGGCCGTGTTTTTGGCCCTCGCGGACACGAACGGATGCGCGCGGACTCGATGCGTCGCCCCGTTGGAGTCATCCTTACATGGGTGTGTGCCGCCCTGATAAACAAAGGGTTATTCATTGATTTGAGTGAAATCATGAAACATATTACACTCTAAACTGCTGCTAATATGTATTTTATCTCGCAACATAGTGTTTCAACAAAAAAAATACGGTGATTTTTTACTGGGAGTAGATGCTGGCAGTTTTAGGTTCTTATCAGTCTGAGTCAGGGGATTACTTCAGTAGAATAATGCTAGAAATTTTTTATCCCAAAAAAAGTGGCATCCGGACATCCGGTGGTCTATGTTGTTGTTCATTCCGAAGGCAAAGTTTGTTCCTTGAAGAATTTCCACAAGTGTGCAATAATAACAACGGGCCATATACTAGTTGGTACTTGGTAGTGATTTTAATATCATCGGGAAACCATTGAAACAAATGATACGGAGAATCTTATCCAATTCGCTACTTCACTATAAGAACATGGACAAAAAAACTCGAGCATTCTCCCAAAGCAGACCAGGTTCTTTTTTTGATGATGCAGCCACAATAAATCCACTCAGAACAATGCCTACAGAAAAACATTGACGGCAGCTGCTGAAAAGTCACTACTCAATTTGCATCTCCGTGCTGGCACTTTCTATCTTTTCCGAGAATTACAAGGGTGTCGGCCCGTGAGCTTTTTGAAGTATATCAATAGTGGTACGCCTCAATACCTTCTTTAGACCACCTTTCGCTTGCAGTAATCTGTAAATCCCAAGCCAGTACGCTCCGCTGTGCTTCACACCAACTATTCCATCATAGGCCATAGTGGAATAGAGATAAACATTAACCACCTAAGACAAACAAATAACGTTTCTGGTTATTAAAAGACCTTGTACATAGGCAGGCTTTCAAGGCATAAGCATAAGAGAAATAAAATATTCTCCTCCACGGGAGATCAACCCTTTGTTGAACGTGGAATAAGTTTACTCAAAATTTCCAGAATCTTCATTATTGTTCGAGACTTTATTTTCGACGGGGGGGGGGGGTGTTCCAGACTTTACTACTTCGCTTAGGGGAATTTGAAACTTTCCTTGAGGTACGAGTATACATACATTGACAAGTTCAGTGGCTAAATCAGTTACATACCTAATGACCAAACTTCAGAGAATATTGACTCAACAAAAATTTACTGATCACAAATAAACAGTTTATGCTCTATGCGCCTTTCGATTCTAGGATTTCGAGGAGAATTTGGGTGGATTTGGCAAATTTTCACAAGGTTCTACGGAGCCTCTCGTGTTTTTCATATTCTTACATTTTTCTAATTCAAAGATCCAAATAGGCCTTACATGACAGTTATCTAGAATTAGCCCAAAAACTTAGCAGCTCACAGGTCCATGCCCCTTCCTTCTATTTCAATGGCATTGAGTAACTATATTTATAGAAAAGGGAGATAGTGTTCCATCCATGCATCCATTGGATTACATAAATAAACAATCCCTAACTAGCATCAACAGATTAAAAATATAGCAGATAATCGATGTTGTGTACTAAAATACAGACCAGATAAGTTCCACGAGAATGCGGTAGAAGCCCTATATAATCCCACCACCCCCAAAAAGATCAAGTTAATTAATGATTTTTTTTTTGAATAAAGAGAGCTCCCCTCTCCGATTTCTATTAACAGAAACCGCAAGTGTCTGGTGTTACAAAATCTAAAAAAAGAAAAGAACAGTAAATCAACAGACGCAGAAACACAACTGCCTGCACCCTCACCCAGGTGAACAGGTTCAGCGGCAAGCGTTCTAGTGTAGGTAACCACAACGGGATTACACTTATTACAAAGAAGCCAGTCCTATCAGGAGACTAACAAAGGTTAACAAAACTCCACATCAAGTTCAAGCACTCGAACCCTTCAAGGGAAATCCTTCTTCTTCTTCTTGAAACCTCCTCAAGCATCAATACGTAGCACTCCCAGCCTCCACCCCTTCATAGCGTTGAAAGCTTCACTTGCCACCCACTCGAGAAGTTTTGCTCCCCAGGTCATTTCTTCTCTGTTTTCCTGTCTTATCTGCAGGATCGACCACGAGTTAATCCAGTTAACAACCATGTGTATCAGGACAAAAGGATCATGGAACCTTTTGTTTTCAAAACAAATAGCGTTCCTGACATTCCAAATAGTCCATAACACCGCCGCAATGACAACCAAAACCATATTTTTCTTCTCTTTACAAAAACCATTAATCCAGCTTCCAAACAAGTCGCTAACAGAAGCAGGAGTATTCGCAAAGCCAAATGCAAACCGAAGGATACTCCATATAAGTTTGGCTGTCGAACAAGAGAAGAAAAGATGTTCCACAGTCTCAATTCCACCACAGAAATGACATCGGGGATCTCCTTGCCATCCTCTTCTTAATAAATTATCTTTCGTTAAAATATTATTCCTCAAAGTAAGCCAAAGGAAAATTTTAATTTTGTATGGGACTTTGGTTTTCCACATAAATTTATGCGGGAAACCAACAGAATTTGTAATTAATTCCCTGTATAGCGATCGAAAAGAAAAGATGCCATTCTTGGTTAGTGACCAAGAAATTTGATCCTCACCACGGCACAAAGCAGTATCATTGCAAACCTGCTTGATCTCATTCCAGAGGTGCAAGGTGTCACCCCACAAGGTCCTTCTAAAAGTAATACTATCCCATCCCTGATTTAAGACAGACGCCACCGTAATGTTTTTTCCCCTACATAAACCATATAACCTGGGACAACTCACACAAAGTGGTTTATCGTTAACCCACCAATCCTCCCAAAACCTGGTACTCTCACCATTTCCAGCCGTTTTCTTGCAATACCTATAAAAAATGTCCTTCACATCCATAATCCCAGACCAAAATTGGGAATCTCCACCTTTACGCTTAACACCAGATATGCACTTGCCTTTAATATATTTATTCCTAATAATTTTATGCCATAAGCCAGTCTCTTTTTCTAGCCTCCACAACCATTTAGCAAGCAAAGTTTGATTCATTATATCTATGTGTTGGTATACCAAGCCCGCGCTGATCTTTGGGCTGACACACCACCGACCATTTAACCAAGTGATATTTTTCTTATCTTTGTCCTCCTGCCAAACAAGTCTAGCTCTAAAATAGTCTAATCTTTTTCTAACCCAATTGGGATTTTGTAAAAGGAGATCATATGCAGCGACATATTAGATAGACAGGTTTGAAACAAAGTAGTTCTACCAGCTATATTCAGAAGTTGTCCTTGCCACCCAGCACATTTCCCTGCAGTCTTTTTCTCCACATGATTCCAATCACTATTTCTGATTCTAACTTTGTTCACAGGATTCCCAAATATTTCATGGGAAGAGAGCCACGTGGGCAGGTGAAAATTGTTTTGTACTGTTCTACCTTGTCGTAAGCTTCCCCAAAGAGGAAAAGCTCGCTCTTATGAAAATTAATTTTTAAACCTGACATTTGTTCAAAAGCACAAAGAATAAATTTTAAATTCTTTGCACTCTCAATATCGTCAGGTATCAGGAAAAGAGTATCATCCGCATATTGAAGCATATTAACCCCTTGATGCACCTAAAATGCATCTACTTTTCCAAGCACTTTGCTTCATAATTTGCTCTGGAATCTTCCATATTTGAATAAACCTGCTGAATCTGACGTTGTTTTTAGCGAAGTCTCATTTCTGGTTATTTTTGCAGGAAATTAAATCGGGAAAAATACCACGTCATTTTTTATGGAAAAGGAGGACAACGTGCAAAGGATGGACACGAGGAAGCGCCGGAGGCCCAAAAGAGGGGGCCCCACGCGGCCAGATCCTTGGGCCGCGTGGGCCCACCTAATGGAGCCTCGGGCGCCGCCTCTCCTTCGGCTTTTCGCGTACCCCCTCATATATACGAAAAAGTGGGTGCCCTAGGAGGAGGAGAGCTTTCGCGAAACACACCGCCGCCACCACCACGATCTTCGTTTTCGGAGACAGATTGATCCAGGATTTCTCCTCCGGTGGAGGGATCCGGAGACCGTCTTCACCGCCATCTTCACCGCCTTCATCTCCATCGACCATGAGCTCCCTCTCCATCACCATGTGTGAGTAGTCCGCTGTAGGCATGTGAGGTGGATGGGGATTGGATGAGATTGATCATGTAATGATACCCGTTGTTCGAGATCTTAGGGGTTTATCTTGAGGATATTTTTGTATTGTGTTGATGCACTTATGCTATGCTTAATGCTTGTTACTAGGGCCCGAGTGGCATGATTTCAGTACTGAACTTATTTTGCTTCATCATATAATTGAGTTTGGTATTTATCTGCAAAGTGTATCACCTGCTATTATGTTGAACCTGCGAACCCTAAAAGTGACAGTATAGGGAAAACAAGGGGGAGATGTTTTAGTTTGAGGATTCTATGTGTTCATGAAGTGTTAATGCGTTGTTCCGGGCTATTCGAAAGGGTAGACCTTAATTACCTGTAGTTCCAAGTTGGCCCCGGTGAAATGGGCAGGTAGGACAATAGATGTTGTGCAAATTCTCTTGGTTAGTACGCACAACTAATTATGGAACACATACCTACATATATCGGAGTTAGAGATAAGTCCCATTGCTATTTATATCTTATTATATGATCAATCTTATTCATGCAACACCCCGCTATCACCTCATGCCTACGTTTTAAATCTCTGAGTTACACTTTCACTTTTCCGGTGAAAACTGGGAAACCCTTGTTCACTACTGCTGTTCTATTTGCTACTTGAATCATACTACTGCCATCACTATCACTGCTGCAAGTTTATTGATATACAGGTGTGGTTGAGAGTGACGCCTCAATTGCCAAAGTCTTATTGGTATTCTTGTGTTCCCATCGTGTCGAACTATAAATTTGGGTAATACTTCCCAACGAAGATTTCAGCGATCCCCTATACTTGTGGGCATCAAGACATTTTCTGGCGCCGTTGCCGGGGAACCTAGCTTTATTGGTAAGACAACTTGTTATCATTTATTTGCTGCACTTGCTTGTTCCCAACTATGGGAAAGGAAAAGAATACTCCGAAGGAAGTAAGGCCTTCAACTACTCGTAGAGGTACTGATTTGCCAAGTAGGCCAAACTTTTCACCTAATGTTGCTTCTGCTATTGTTGCTAAGAAGAAAGAAAAAGCTTTATCTAGTTCACCATTGTCTAAGATGTCTACTAGTATTGAAAATAATTTAATATGTGGTAGCATAGACAAAGAAGTGACACCTGAAACATCTGAGATAACTGAAACACCTGAATCTGCTATTATTGAAAATGTTGAGTCTGAATTAGAAGATAATGAATATTGTGATGATGAACATGAAACTTCTTCTGAGGAAGAGGATGCATTTACTATGGCTTTTATGGATTCGAATTTTGATAAATTGGATAAACTTGATATCTATAAAAATTCTCCTCTTGATGATTATTTCCCTGTTACTGAGAAAATGAATGCTCCAGCTATTAAAATTAAAGACAAAGATTATGAGTTTAGTGTTGATCCTGAAATAATTGAAAAAGCTGAGAAGTATAAGTTTTATGGGAGAGACAATGAGTTCCCTTTTGAACACATTGCTGATTTGCATGATTTATCTGTGTTATTTGGTAAAGATGAAATCCACCAACGCTATTATTTCTTAAAGTTGTTTCCTTTTACTTTGGGAGGAAATGCTAAAACTTGGTATAATCGTTTAGAACCTGGATGTATTACTAGCAAGGAGGAATGCTTGCAGGTATTTTATAATAAATATTTCCCTGCTGATAAGATTCATGGTTTAACTATTGAGATTAGCAACTTTTCACAAACAGAGAAGGAGGATTTACCCCAAGCTTGGGGGAGGTACAGTAAGATGGTTAGGAAATGTCCTACCCATGGCTTCAAGAATAATGAAATACTTGATATATTTTACAATGGACTAACTGAAAATACAAGAGGCTATCTTGATAGTATTGCAGGTAGTGTTTTCAGGGAAAGGACCGTTGATGAAGCAATTGAGTTATTGGAAACTATCTCTAGAAACTATGAAGATTGGAATATTGAAATAATAGATGACAGAGAGATATTTCCAGAGAAGAAAGGAGGTATTCTTGAATTAAACAATGAGGCAATGAAGGGAGCCTCCAAGGATATGAAAGAGAAGGGAATTAAAACCTCTCATCTTAAGGAATTATCTGAAATGGGTGTTAAACTTCCTATTGATCGACCATGTTTTCCAATCCCAGTCAATGCTATAAGCTCTTTGGAAGGTAATGAAAAGGTAACACCTCCTATTGATGTATCATATGTTAATGATTTTGCTTATCATAATAAACCTGAAGAGCATGATATTAGAATGAATATGATGGAAAACTCTCATAAAATTAAATTCCTTCGTGAAAATATAAATGCTAGTGTGGGAGAAGTTAGAAGAATTGTTAAACACTGTGAAATGATGAATAATCAAATTGAACAAATGGTTTCTCTTCAAAATCAATTGTATGAAAATCTTATTGAGAAGAAACAGGTTTGTGGGGTTAGTACTAGAGGTGGTGCAAGTACTCAGGACCCTGACTATCCTGAAAACCATCCCAAGAGAAAAGAGCAAGAGGCTCTCAAAAGGAAATCTTCTGCAGGAAAATCTCCCAATGGAAACAAAGGCATTGATGATTCTCAAGAACAAGACAATGATATTTCTATTTCTGATGCTGAGACCGAAGATGATAATGTTGAAGAAGAGGAATCATCTCCACCTGAAGAAGATCAACATGAAGTTGAAAATATTGCAGAACCTGAACCTCCTGAAAAGGAAGACCCTCAACCATCTACTGAGAAGAACAAAAAGAAGAATCATCCAAATCCACAAAAAGGTAAAGAGAGGGATCCATGGGTACAAAGACCCATACCATATCCCCAAGAGGTAATGAAATCTTTGGATGATGCTAGGTTTGAGAAATTTTTGAGTTGATTAAAAATTTATGTTTGCAAATTCCTCTTGTTGATGCTATTAAAATTCCTCCATACTCAAAATATATGAAAGATATTGTCACTAATAAAAGGAAGATACCTAATGATGCAATTACTGCTATGCTTGCTGATTATTCATTTGAAGGAAAATTGCCTGAAAAGCGTGGAGATCCTGGTATTCCGACTATTCCTTGTCGTATTAAAGAAACTTATGTGAAATATGCACTATGTGATTTAGGAGCTGGTGTTAGTGTTATGCCTTTTTCTTTATATAAGAAACTTAACCTAAACAAATTGGTTCCAACTGAAGTTTCATTGCAAATGGCTGATAAATCAACTGCTAAACCTATAGGTATATGTGAGGATGTTCCTATCTCTATTGCTAATGTGTTAATTCCTACAGACTTTGTTATATTAGAAATGCCTGAGGATGATAATCTATCTATTATTCTTGGAAGACCCTTTTTAAACACTGCAGGAGCTGTGATAAATTGCACTGAGAGCAAAGTGACATTTAATGTAAAAGGAAATGAGCATACTATCTATTTTCCCAAGAAGAATCCTGTTACAGTGATAAACAAGAGTGTGAATTCTATTCAAAGAAATACTATTATGATTGGAAGCTTTGAAATTGCACTACCACCTCCTGAACCAAATATGCTACCTTGATGATTGGAACTATTCCAATCAAGTATGAGGTATCTTGAAACTCTTCTTTATATCTATAAAATAAGAATCATGTATTATATCTTTTGCATATTATTAATGAGACTTGATCAACCTCATTACTAATGTGGAAATGATGAAAACTTGATTCCCATAAAAATTTGTATTGCATTTTAATTTTATTTATCTTAGAATTTTAGAGTATATGCATAATCATAATTATTTCAGAGTTCAGAAATTCCAGAATATGAAGTTTGAAAAATTCTCTTTAGAAAATTGTCTCTGAAAATTCCAGAAAAATTTGGAGGTAAGTTATTTAACCAGAGGGACCATCTGCCAGAAGTGGGACACCAGGAGGCCACCAGGGACCAAAATGGGGTGTCCCACGCGGCCAGATTCCTTGGCCGCGTGGGACCCACCAACTTTGTCCCCAGGTGGTGTTAGGTGAGTGTCCTGTGCCCATCTCCTTCCCCTCGACAGAAAACCACTTCCAGGTATTTTTCCCAAATTTTCCCGAGCTCGTTCTTCCTGCTATCCTTGGATCTCCAAGTTTAGGGCAGATTTTTCAAATCTGTTTGGTGGGATTGCTCCTTGGTATGTGACTCCTCCACCCATCCAATTATTTTTTGTTCTTGTGCCTCATGTATGAAGTATTTTGCTGCACTAGGTGTCACCTAATATGCTTGAGAAATCCATGGATTTAAGTTTTCTAGTTGATATGGATGCATGATATTGATGTGGAGACTAGTTATGGATGGCTCAATGTTGTTTTAGAGTGCTACATCTTAATTTTTGTTGAATATTATTTATGGGCAGCAAGGTACCATGATGAACAAAGGCAAGGCATTGCTTGGGATGAGCTCAAGACCGAGGAGAAGAGCATCTAAAGTCTCCCTTAATTATGATGACAACCATCTTTGGGAGGATGATGCAGTTTTTGTGGGGAGAAGCTGAAGATCCATACAACTAGATGGCAAGACCCCATGTTCTTGAGCAGTGGGGGATAAAAGAAGACTTCGACACCTTCGCCAATGCAACTGGTTTGCTTGAGTTTGCCCAAAATCCACGAGGTACATACGAGGAACTCTCGCGAGAATTCCTCTCCACATTCAGGTTTGAGGGCCCTGAGATCTACAAGCACAGTAAGAAGAGTAAGGCACCCCTCCTACCTTTGTTTGTAAATTTACTATGAGGGGGGAGCGCCTTGTTATGTCTTTGGAGGAGTTTTGCAAAGCTATTGGTGTGGAAAACAGGGGTAGTTGGGATGAAACCCGTGCTGACTCCAACCAGGAGCTTGTTGCATTTTGGCACTCTATTTCTGTTAACTCTCATGATAGATTGAATAGGGGTAAATTTACTCATATACAGCACCCAAGTTTGAGATACTTTGCGTTGTTCCTTGCAAGAGGATTTCTTGCTAGAGACAACAATTCTGCTTGCACGGGACCAATGGTTTATTTACTTAAATGTGCAAAAGAAAACACCACATGTGAGTATAACTTGGGAGTCATTCTTGCTAGATCCTTGCATACGGCTGTGAGTAGAAATATTACTGATCAAACCCCTATTTATGCTGGTGCTATTGCTACTTTAGTGTATGAATACATTAAAGATGAAAGAGGTTATGGTGATAACATGGGTACTCCTGTGATAGAGTCCAATTTACTCGATTTTGCTTTGACTACCCGTATGGATATAAGTGTGATGCATGGGGATCATTATTGGTATAACTATTTGAGTACTAATGGACAAAGAGTGCCCATTAGGCTCCCCCGTGCTGACCTTTTTGACAGGAGTACCGGAAAATGGATTGTGGAAGAGATGCCGCCTCAAGAGGAGCCACAAGATCCAGGGATGCAAGGCTACCAACCTCGAGAGGAGCCCCAAGACTCAGGAATGCAAGGCTACCCATATGGTTACTTCCCTGGAGGTGGAAGTGGATACAACTACTACCCGGGATACTAGCTTGATCGCAAGCTTGGGGGAGTACCTCTCTCCCTTTCCATTCATTGTGTTATATCACTGTTATCTTGTTATGTTTTAGTTTCTTGTTCTAAAAATCACAAAAACACAAAAAGATTTCATTTGTTTCTTTTGTTTAGTTACTTCTGGACATTTACTTTATGCATCTTAAAACTAAAAAGAACAAAAACATTTTCGTTTTATTGAATCCAAAGTGAAAACGGAGGTGCAGGAATTGCTGAAATCTGCTCACTGTTCTATTTTTCATATTTTCTCTGTAACTCCGAATGAGCTAAAATTTTAACCACTACTGCAACTTTTCATAACCTACACACCCGTAAATTATGAGATTTTTCTGAAGTGTCTAGGTAGGGTAAAAACAGTACTGTATGCAGTAGCATTTTATGGCAGATTTGAGTTTTTATTGCGCAGTTCAAATTGGGAGAGGAGAACAACAATGATGAGTTGATGTGCATGAAGTGGATGAAAGGTATGACACCTTTGCCTGCTTATGTGGACTTTTTAATAACAGCAAGTGCGCACATCATAGTTTCTTTAACATCTAGGGAAGTGGTAGCAAATGTTTATCTTCTCCGTGTTCTAGTATGTTATATTATGATGCAAGTGAGATAATATGTAGCGACAACACTTGGATGTGAGTTGAGTAATTGTGGCTCTAAACAAAGGTCTACGCATCCCATTGTGCTTGCTAAACTTGCCAACCAAAGAATAAAAGAATTTTTCAAATGATAAACATGAAGTCATATGCTTGACAAGCTTAGTGGTTGGGAGTTAACTTAAATGTGCTGACACATGGAAAGCTTTCAACATTGCACTAAATTATATTTAGTTGATATCATGTACCTTTGTTTATGGATGCTTATCATGTGCGAAATAAATGTGGAAACTTAGTAAGTTTGAGGAGTAGGAATAATTGGCTAGAGAGACGCCTGGGCCGCCAACCTAAGCCATGCATCATTCATGGTGGAAATTTACAGCGTACCATAGTGAACATTCAGTGATGCACATCATAATAAAAAGCTACACAAATAGTAAATAAAAGAGTGCTGAGATTGTTCATTGTCTGTTTGTCTTGTCGTTTGGACATGGGCTTGTTCCATGTCTTGGGACAAGAGGTACCCCAGTTGACGCTCTTGATGACGCTTTTATTACTTGCAATGACTGAAAAACTCGAACTTGCCTAGTGACCAGAGTTGAGTAGCACGTGGTGTAGGTACTCGTATTCACGGGGCATGAGACTTTCAACCTCTAGTTGGTCAAGCATATGAGTCATAATAGGGAACACCAAATGGTTTGATAAAACTGAGAGCAAGGTTGTAAGCACAATGAGTTCATTAGTCAATAAAAGAAAGAATCAAAAGATCTCAAAAATCTTGTCTTGATTCAATTAAAAGCGATGCAAGAACCTTTGTTTATTTCTACAGTTGGGCAAACTCATCCAAGTATTGACACTTCATGATATTTCTCTTGCAACATGTATAAATGCTTTAACACTGATTAGATATACCTTTGCTAGCATTTTGTTATTTGTTATGGAAATTATGTTTTGAATACTTGTTGGTATTAAACGGTGTTACATATGCAATGCAAAGTTCTTGTCAAAGTCTTTTTATCGCTTCTGCACTATGTTTGAGTTGTTCGAGGACAAACAACGAGCTAAGCTTGGGGGAGTTGATGCACCTAAAATGCATCTACTTTTCCAAGCACTTTGCTTCATAATTTGCTCCGGAATCTTCCCATATTTGAATAAACCTGCTGAATCTGACGCTGTTTTTAGCAAAGTCTCGTTTCTGGTTATTTTTGCAGGAAATTAAATCGGGGAAAAATACCACGTCATTTTTTATGGAAAAGGAGGACAACGTGCAAAGGATGGACACGAGGAAGCGCCGGAGGCCCAAAAGAGGGGGCCCCACGCGGCCAGATCCTTGGGCCGCGTGGGCCCACCTAATGGAGCCTCGGGCGCCGCCTCTCCTTCGGCTTTTCGCGTACCCCCTCATATATACGAAAAAGTGGGTGCCCTAGAGGAGGAGAGCTTTCGCGAAACACACCGCCGCCACCACCACGATCTTCGTTTTCGGAGACAGATTGATCCAGGATTTCTCCTCCGGTGGAGGGATCCGGAGACCGTCTTCACCGCCATCTTCACCGCCTTCATCTCCATCGACCATGAGCTCCCTCTCCATCACCATGTGTGAGTAGTCCGCTGTAGGCATGTGAGGTGGATGGGGATTGGATGAGATTGATCATGTAATGATACCCGTTGTTCGAGATCTTAGGGGTTTATCTTGAGGATATTTTTGTATTGTGTTGATGCACTTATGCTATACTTAATGCTTGTTACTAGGGCCCGAGTGGCATGATTTCAGTACTGAACTTATTTTGCTTCATCATATAATTGAGTTTGGTATTTATCTGCAAAGTGTATCACCTGCTATTATGTTGAACCTGCGAACCCTAAAAGTGACAGTATAGGGAAAACAAGGGGGAGATGTTTTAGTTTGAGGATTCTATGTGTTCATGAAGTGTTAATGCGTTGTTCCGGGCTATTCGAAAGGGTAGACCTTAATTACCTGTAGTTCCAAGTTGGCCCCGGTGAAATGGGCAGGTAGGACAATAGATGTTGTGCAAATTCTCTTGGTTAGTACGCACAACTAATTATGGAACACATACCTACATATATCGGAGTTAGAGATAAGTCCCATTGCTATTTATATCTTATTATATGATCAATCTTATTCATGCAACACCCCGCTATCACCTCATGCCTACGTTTTAAATCTCTGAGTTACACTTTCACTTTTCCGGTGAAAACTGGGAAACCCTTGTTCACTACTGCTGTTCTATTTGCTACTTGAATCATACTACTGCCATCACTATCACTGCTGCAAGTTTATTGATATACAGGTGTGGTTGAGAGTGACGCCTCAATTGCCAAAGTCTTATTGGTATTCTTGTGTTCCCATCGTGTCGAACTATAAATTTGGGTAATACTTCCCAACGAAGATTTCAGCGATCCCCTATACTTGTGGGCATCACCCCCTCGCTTTCATCAATTAAGATCCCCTTAATCAAACCACTATTTTTTGCATTTTCCAAAACAATAGCTAAAGCATCCGCTGCCAGGTCAATAAGCAAGGGAGATAGCGAATCTCCTTGTCTAAGCCCTTTATGCGTGACGAAATATTTACCAATCGCGTCATTGACCCTAATGGCTACATGTCCATTTCTCATCGAGTTCATAATCCAGTCGATCCATTTATCTGGATAACCTTTCATTTTTAACATCTGACAAACAAAGGGACATTTAATTTTATCGTAGTCTTTCTCAAAATCCACTTTAAACACCACAACATTCATCTTCTGAAAAGGCTGGAAAAAACAGTTGAAAAGGCTGGAAAAAACAGTTGAGAAAGTGATCTCTCCTGTACAATCTGCCTTCATTAAAGGTCGATTTATAATTTGAGAAAGCCTATGATAAAATTAAATGTCCCTTTGTTTGTCAGATGTTAAAAATGAAAGGTTATCCAGATAAATGGATCGACCGGATTATGAACTCGATGAGAAATGGACATGTAGCCATTAGGGTCAATGGCGCGATTGGTAAATATTTCGTCACGCATAAAGGGCTTAGACAAGGCTTTTTGACCTGGCAGCGGATGCTTTAGCTATTGTTTTGAAAAATGCAAAAATAGTGGTTTGATTAAGGGGATCTTAATTGATGAAAGCGAGGGAGGGGTTAATATGCTTCAATATGCGGATGATACTCTTTTCCTGATACCTGACAATATTGAGAGTGCAAAGAATTTAAAATTTATTCTTTGTGCTTTTGAACAAATGTCAGGTTTAAAAATTAATTTTCATAAGAGCGAGCTTTTCCTCTTTGGGGAAGCTTACGACAAGGTAGAACAGTACAAAACAATTTTCACCTGCCCACGTGGCTCTCTTCCCATGAAATATTTGGGAATCCCTGTGAACAAAATTAGAATCAGAAATAGTGATTGTAATCATGTGGAGAAAAAGACTGCAGGGAAATGTGCTGGATGGCAAAGACGACTTCTGAATATATCTGGTAGAACTACTTTGGTTCAAACCTGTCTATCTAATATGTCGTTGCATATGATCTCCTTTTACAAAATCCCAATTGGGGTTAGAAAAAGATTAGACTATTTTAGAGCTTAACTTGTTTGGCAGGAGGACAAAGATAAGAAAAAATATCACTTGGTTAAATGGTCGGTGGTGTGTCAGCCCAAAGATCAGGGCGGCTTGGTATACCAGACATAGATATAATGAATCAAGCTTTGCTTGCTAAATGGTTGTGGAGGCTAGAAAAAGAGACTGGATTATGGCATAAAATTATTAGGAATAAATATATTAAAGGCAAGTGCATATCTGGTGTTAAGCGTAAAGGTGGAGATTCCCAATTTTGGTCTGGGATTATGGATGTGAAGGACATTTTTTATAGGTATTGCAAGAAAACGGTTGGAAATGGTGAGAATACCAGGTTTTGGGAGGATTGGTGGGTTAATGATAAACCACTTTGTGTGAGTTGTCCCAGGTTATATGGTTTATGTAGGGAAAAAAACATTACGGTGGCGTCTGTCTTAAATCAGGGATGGGATAGTATTACTTTTAGAAGGACCTTGTGGGGTGACACCTTGCACCTCTAGAATGAGATCAAGCAGGTTTGCAATGATACTGCTTTGTGCCGTGGTGAGGATCAAATATCTTGGTCACTAACCAAGAATGGCATCTTTTCTGTTCGATCGCTATACAGGGAATTAATTACAAATTCTGTTGGTTTCCCGCATAAATTTATGTGGAAAACCAAAGTCCCATACAAAATTAAAATTTTCCTTTGGCTTACTTTGAGGAATAGTATTTTAACGAAAGATAATTTATTAAGAAGAGGATGGCAAGGAGATCCCCGATGTCATTTCTGTGGTGGAATTGAGACTGTGGAACATCTTTTCTTCTCTTGTTCGACAACCAAACTTATATGGAGTATCCTTCGGTGTGCATTTGGCTTTGCGAATACTCCTGCTTCTGTTAGCGAGTTGTTTGGAAGCTGGATTAATGGTTTTAGTAAAGAGAAGAAAAATATGGTTTTGGTTGGCATTGCGGCGGTGTTATGGACTATTTGGAATGTCAGGAACGCTATTTGTTTTGAAAACAAAAGGTTCCATGATCCTTTTGTCCTGATACACATGGTTGTTAACTGGATTAACTCGTGGTCGATCCTGCAGATAAGACAGGAAAACAGAGAAGAAATGAGCTGGGGAGCAAAACTTCTCGAGCGGGTGGCAAGTGAAACTTTCAACGCTATGAAGGGGTGGAGGCTGGGAGTGCTACGTATTGATGCTTGAGGAGGTTTCAAGAAGAAGAAGAAGAAGAAGAAGGATTTCCCTTGAAGGGTTCGAGTGCTGGAACTTGATGTGGAGTTTTGTTAACCTTTGTTAGTCTCCTGATAGGACTGGCTTCTTTGTAATAAGTGTAATCCCGTTGTGGTTACCTACACTAGAACGATTGCCGCTGAACCTGTTCACCTGGGTGAGGGTGCAGGCAGTTGTGTTTCTGCGTCTGTTGATTTACTGCTCTTTTCTTTTTTAGATTTTGCAACACCAGACACTTGTGGTTTCTGTTAATAGAAATCGGAGAGGGGAACTCTCTTTTATTGAAAAAAATATATATCCAGGAACAATGTCCATGAAAAGGGCAGGTGATAATTTGTATAGTTGGCAAAAACCAGCAACGAGTAATAAAGCACCTGAATTCAAGAAAGACAACATCTCGTGTAAGTCACCTACTGAATTAAGCTAGCACACCACACTGGCATTGCATTGTCCATTTAAACATGATGACGCGACCCAATTGACAGAACCTAACAGTGTCTACTACAATTCCCCAATGGAGGATCACAAACAGAACTAAAACAGAGAAGTGGAAAAACACCAGTATCATCAGGCAGGATTGCAAACTGAAGATTGTGCCAAATAAAGTGGTTGCATATTGTTTACGGATTATGTCTATTTCTCCTCTTACCGGAGAGGGTGCCGGCGTGGAAGCTGCGGCAGCGGAACAAGTTGCCGGCGGCCATGCTCTCACGCAGGGTGAGCACGAGCGATTGGAGGGGGCCGGCGACGAGGGCGTGCCATATAGCATCGAGCTCTCCCCCCCCCCCCCCCCCCCCCCCCCCCCCTCGCCCAACTGGGAACAAATCCGCAAGGGGGAAGAACTCTTCGTCTAGCACCTCCTCTCCCCACCACGGCAATGGAGGTAAGGGTTCCGAATCTGAGTCCAGGTCGTGGGTGTAGCTCCAGGTGGTAGGAGGCGCGCAGGAGAGCTTGAAGCTGATTCCATTGTAACGTTTATTGCTTACCGGGAGCGCTAGGCCAGTGCTGAGCGTACCAGAGCGCCTCCTCAAGTTCCCGCGGGTTGCCGCGACGGCAGGGCAGCACCGGAGAGACGATGCCATGGTGGCTGAAGCTAGTGCCATTGTTAGGGTTTTGGGCTTTTCGCCCAGTGGGTTTCGTGCGGAGAGACAGAGGGCAATAGCAGAGATTTCTGACTCCCAAGTTACACTGACCCTTTATTTATTTTGAAAAATCATATTTATAAATTTTTAATATCTGAAAAACTCTGCATGTTGTCAATGATGTACTCCACAAACATCTACACAAAAATGATAAATGTGTGCATCTAATTATACACGCTTTCAAAACTCCAAAATGTACAAGATTTAATCATTTCTGTGTGGCTCATAATACAGAGAATTTTGCATTGTAATTTTACTTGCTTGTAGGATGTATCGTTGGCTACATCCAGATTTATTTTTCAGATTTTTCTAAAACTTGTAAAAAAAATTTGAATCTTTTTAACATAGAGGGAGCACTGGACATCGGGAGTCAAAATGACTTTTCTGCGAAATGAATATATTTTTATACTATATCCTCCATGGTTCTGTCATAGACAACATGCTGAAGAAGGGGAAATAAAACATTTTATTCTGCACCACTGCTACCCCAAGTTACAAAAAATTATAAGAAAAGGAGATTAGAAAACTTTGTACAGTTTTGGCTACATGCTCGCTCATCTGGATAGGGTAAAAAACTCTGCTACCAAGCGCCTAAGAGCAAACTAAGCGATACCATCTCCCTCTAAAAAACTTCCAACATATTGCAGGTCTCAGGAAATGCAGCACCCTCAGCTGACCGAAGTGCAGATTGATTGCTGAGAGTAGAGACCATTTATGGGATTCACAAAGTGTTGCTTGCTTCTTCTACGCTTCGAAACTACCGTAAAGCCCTCTGTATCCTTCCCGCTTTTTGGTACCTCGGCTGCCTTGGGTTGTCTATCGAACTCTTTGGGAGTTGAGGTGGGCTTGGTTATGTTGCTGCTCTGTTCGTTAATGGCTTCATCCAGTACACTTGGTTTTCTGTCGATTGAGCTCGAGTCGAACCTAAACTGTCATGCACCGACTTGACAATGAAACTGAGCAGAATCTGCCTTGCCAGCTCTGCTTTGTATGAATCTCTCATCGCGTCTTTCCCTCTGTTTTCCTTCCCTTTACCTGAACTTGTCTTCTCCAATTGGCCTGCCTTGTCTGCAGCATGAATGTCGACTTTCACTTCATCTGAGGTCTGCGATGCCAACTGCTGATCTGCTGAATCAATTACATTTGCCCCGTTAGCCAAATCAGTTTGTTGCACAGCTTTTCCAGGCACAAACTCAGCAGCATGGGGATTCATGGCTGGGGGAGAGGTGCTACCCCTGAGAATAGTGCTCTGACTCTGTGTATAACCCTGCTTCCTTTGGAAAGAATGCCCAGTACGATAGTACAAGGTGGACCGAGGACCACGAGGCATTCTAGTATCAACAGCATGAGGAAGAATCTCCATTCCTTGACTTGGGATTGGCTGAAGAACAGCGCTAGCATCATATATTGCCACTGTGCTGTAAGGATGGGACACTGATAAGAGTGATCCAGGTTTGAATGGAGGTGCTGAAGCTGAAAGTTTGCTTCCACTTGTTTTCTTGTGCGGAGATGTGCTTCCGTCACTATTGCTGTCAGAAGCTTTCTCTGAATGACTGCCTCCCTCTGGCTGACTTGAGACAATCTCTTTGCTGCCCTCATCACTTGACTTCTCAACTTCATATGTAAGCTTCCTATCTTCTTCCTCAGATGAAGGTGTTACATCAGTATCCTGTTCATTGTCCTTCTCCTTTGCTTCCTTCTGTTCCAAAATTGGTTTCCATACTGTGCCAGGCGGTGACGCTGCCACATCTTTGTATGATATCAACTTGGAAGCTATGCTAGTTGGCCTGTTAATTCCTGTAGGTTTCATGTTCCGTTCTGATTTGGACGTAGCATTACCAGACTTGTCTTCAGTAATGACGGGATCCCCATTCAACTTGTCAGTTTTGAAAAAGCTGCCAAATGATAGTTGGCTAGGGGAGTATATAGCTTCCTCTTTATGCTCTTTTGTTTGTTGTTGTACACCAGTCCTATGAGCAGAAACAGTGTGACCATCTTCTATGCGATCAACCACTATTTTACTGAGAGCTGGCCTTCTGCGGATGCTTTTCTTCCGCACATTTGCAGATCTCCCTCTCAAAGTAGCTGCTTGCCAACCCTCATCAGAATACTCTTCAGGTGATAAAGCATCTACCTGCTTGAGCTCATCATGGACAGCATAAATTTCTTCTGTTACTACTGCTACAACAGGAGCCTGCGGTTCCAGTTTTGCTTCTTGGAAATCATTTTTGTCTGCTTCAGTAAGAGATCCTGAGTCATGCTGGAAGTTCTCCTTTTCTTCAACTGATTCACCTTGTTGGGCCCTGGTAGTATTCTGCAATTCATAGTACATGTGATGAAAAAGGGAAACTAAGAGGCAATGTGAGTAAAATGAAAGTCCCACATAATGCTTTAGGCAGCAGCGGTAGAACTCTTAAGCAACAGCTTACACAAGGGACACTAAAGTGACCGCAATTCATGAATCATATAGCGCAATCAAGGATTAAATACTTGTCCATATCCAGAGAAGTTCTATTTCAGAACAAAATGGATTTAGTTGGTTCATAAGTTAATGGGTGGACCTGGAATATTGCCAGGTAAATAACTGGCACTAATAAATCAGGTATCTTAGCATGATATATGGCAATATATGCCCAGAAATATGTTTTAGTAAAAATAAAACGAGTATATCTCTAAAAGAGATGCTATAATCACCTTTGCACGCCTGCACTTCCTTTGCATGTCCCTCTCTTTTCTTTCTTGGTCCGGGCTTATGTAGTCAAGTAGATCTGATACACTGGAAAGATAAATGTTTCAATCTAGATTGAAACAGTTTAGAATTGATAATACACAATTTATTCATACCTAAGATGGCCTTTACTTGCAATAGAAGAATCAGGTTTTGGGATGCCTCTCCTAGCGGCCTCTTGTTGTTCTAATGCTTTTGAATCGAAGTACTCCAGCCAAGCAGCAGCATCCTGCAGCAAGAAAGTAGCGTTTAAAAATCCAAGAGAACATTGAAATATTTGGCCTTCAGCTTTATATATTCACAAAAATTTAACCTGAGTTCGAAGGTCATCTTCTCCTAGTTTCTCCTGAAGTATCTGTAAGGTGGTTTGTTCATGTTGCACACTTAGGGAGTATGCATCCATCATGGAAAGGGCTATGGCTATGGCATGGTAGCTTGCAGCAGTCTGATTGGGAAAAAAAGTGATGCTAATTTAGTAACTGGATCTTGTGCATATTGTAGACTTCAAAGGAATTAAAATGTACATGCATGTCAAAACAAATGACATGTGATTCTCCTATGGCACTTGAGGTGAAAAGGTGTCTGCACATTTTGCTACACAACATTTTATCGATACATGACAGCACAGACCTAAAGTGATAGAAACCTTTTCTGAACCAAAGAACAGCATGGTGATATCAGCATTATGTAAAAATTACGCCATTTCAAAACTTGGAACATATCAAAGAGTATAACTGAGAGAACATGAAAAGTTAGGTATATGGCATTTTAGGCAGATCAATGGAGAATATTCTGAAACTTCGGAAGCTACATCGCAAGTTGGATTTTGCATGCATCGTCTCTATGCACATTTTGCTGTAAGACAAGCATTTTAGAACAGTAATGCCATCCTAAGGAAAAGTCGGTACAAGAGAGCTTCTAAAAATGTTGTTTCGGTTAGAAAAATGTAGCTAGATGAAGAAATTGATACCATAATGATTGTAAATGGTGTATTATATCATCATTGTTACCAATACAAGCATTCCAGTATTGATATGCCATTCTTAAAATAAAATAGTGCAGGAGGGAGCTCAAATAATGTGTTGGAGTAGACAGATAAACAGAACTGACATGTACAAAATAACTTGGGAATGCATCAGCCAATTCTAATAAAAAATATCTTAAGAGAAATTGCTTTAAGGTGGACCAACGAAAAAATGGGAAGAAAAAAACTAACAATTAATTTACCTGTATGTGATCAGCTCCAAGCAATCTTTTGTTGCACTTTAGCGCTTCATGCAAATATCTTAGAGCAACATGAACATTTCTCATACCTTCTTCCATCATAGCAACATTTATGTAGGTCGCAGCTGAATTTGGATGTGAAAGCCCACAAGAAAATTGGAGTAGATAAAGTGCACGGTTGACATACCTTCAAGACGAAATAAACTGTTAAAGTCAACCAAAATAGAGAACGGAAATGAAAAAAATTGGATGATGTGTGACAAATGATTGTTATCCAACAAACAGGTGGCCATGGCCACTTTTCATGTGTAACCACACTTCCAGTAACAGGCTATTAGACAAAACAGCACACATGCTGCAATGCCCATTCTACTTGCAATAAATATGCTTGATCATATATGGCGATAAATATATCAGCACGATGATACAGTGGATCACAATGAACTGCCTTAGAGCAAAATAATGACACAAAGAAACACCTATGACAACACTTACTTCAGAGCCATCTCAATGTGTTGGAGCCGGTAGTAGAAAACAGATAAATCCCCATAGCTCTTCATAGTTTCTGGATGGTCAAGACCTAGCTCCCTTTCATTGATATCGAGTGCCTTCTGCTGATATATAGTTGCCTACAAAGAAAGAACAAAAAAGCAGTAAAGAAGTGCAACTTCCAACATGTTCACATAGTGCCTCGACATGGCCCTCTTTGAGGAGCTTCTATGAGTGACAAACTATGCAGCTCACTGCAACAATAATACTAGGGTGGTTTTTCAGCAAAACTTAGTTATGCAAACAACAGGCAGAGTACAGACAACCTAGACTAAGTTAATTTGCATACCTGATTAAAATCTCCAGTATGGTAAAGAACGACAGCAAGAAGACTGTAGGCGTTAGCAGTTAGCCGATGGTATGGACCACAAACTGCTATAACTTTGGACAAGGCCTTTCATAAGAAAAGAGAGTATATTAGACATAAAGGTGGCAAACCAATCACTTCACTAAACAAAATGCCGGAAGAACTATAGCACATCAGTCAAATGATGTACAGAAAAGACAGAAAAGATTGACCACTACAAACCTTTGCTCCATAGTTAACAGCGTCGTCAAGCTTTCCTTTATCCAAAGCCATCTTTGATGACTCCAGTAAGTTTCGACTATCAATAGATGAGTACACGACATGCTGAAAGAGAAGACCATGCCAACGCAAAGTTAATTAACATTTTATCCAAACGATGAGACATAGATACTTCAGCAACTTTCAGAAATATGCTACCTTGCATATAGGAACTATGTTTACAATGTCGGATTTGTCAAACGGGTTTGGGCTATTCATATCATAATCTCTTGCAACCAACTCAAGTCCAACCTGATCAACAAATACATCAATATGCTGTTTAGAAAATAAATGATGTGAATGTTTGTAGATCTCAGTTTACAGTATGTACCTTGCTGCAAAGGCCTCTCAAAATGATGGACTTCCGCAAGTGTTCAAATTCATCTTTCAACTTCCAACAGTATCTTTTAGATAGGAAGCTCTCTATCCATTTCAGTCGTAAGTTATGCTCATTACTGGCATCTGTATCAAGATCATTATCCAATCTTGGAGATCCCAGTAAAATGTTCAAGGTCTCAGCTATAACTGCAGACATATTTTGCATGTCACCAACAGCTGCAATAACAGCTCGAATGACATGCTTAAAGGATCGAATGACCATTTCATGTATGCATATTGACTGGATGTGTGGAAGCTTCTCTGCTAACTCTACCTGATATTTTGAACAAAAAAACATCAGGATGTTCTGGCAGTTTCAGTCGAATATAGAAGCAAAAGCAATTCAGTATTAGTAGGTACACTCACCACACGGCCTAATGAGCACATATTTAGTCCCCTTGTGTGCATGAAATCAGTCATGGTTCTTCCATCCACAGGAGAAAGTTCAAGGGAGGCAAAATCAGCCACCTGCGCACATTAGTCACAGAGAAAAGTAATTATTCACTAAGAAAGTTTCAAAACGAGCAATGTTCTAAATAAGGCCTCCCAGAATGATGGATCTTAAATAAGGTTATCCGAATAGATAAGAGTAGACAACGCTTTACCAGCTTTGGGAGTGCAGTATCATCATAAAACTTATGGGCCATCTTTGTGAGCTCTTCAAGAGACTGGATCAAGAAAAATGAAGTTAGGTAATAACACAACAAAGTCCCACCAACATGTTCCTGAGTACAATGATGTGCTTCTGCTCATACGTCATGGACACAACATAATACAAAGGCTTCTAGCAAATTAGTGGCATATGTACAACCAATTGCTTGTTCTGTCAATCCCGAGAAAATAGCATGGATAGGCTCAACAGCTCATAAATTAAATTCTTTTCAGACAGAACATATTAATTTATGGCACTTTGAAATTCTATAACTACTGTGAACTTGTATAGTTAAATCACCTTTTGATGAAGGCCAGCTCCCAAACTCTTCAAGCGACAGAAAGCATCTTCTGGCATCAGCTTCTTCATTTCAGCCTCGTTGGTTTCGTTAAATGCTAAATTATCCAATTCTTCCATACCATTTGTCAGCGAGCAGTTGCTATCAGATTCTTCCTTCGCAGTCTTAGCGTCTTCAGCATTCTTTTTAATTTTCCGTAATTGTTCGAAGTGCTTGCCAAGACCTTTGACAGATGAAGCTTTTTCAACCTTTTTTGCGCTCTTTTCACTATCCTCAGAAACTGAAGAATCCTTTTTCTGCAAGTGCTGCAGCCAGGAAGACCCAAGTTCCCATCTGATAAGTCTAGGATTTTCGTTTGGCATGTTCTCCAGCTTCATCAAGCTGTCTTCAAGTACTGTATGTGCTACTTTTCTCGCATTATTATCAGCATGAGATTTAGAGGTAAGGTGCTGATTACTGGCAGCCCCTTCTGGGTTCACAATTTTTGGCAGTGGTATTCTTAGACTGAAAAAATACACACAGAGAAGAATGTTAATTCAACATCGAGACTCAAATGTGAAAAAAAATAGTACATGTTAAACAGTATTTACTCAAGTGACGAGTAAACATTTGAGTAAGATCTTAAAATTACCAGCCTGTCACTAAGCAAGTACGTAAATGAGAATAAATATCAAACCTGTTAACATTCAAGGCATTGGAACCACCCTCGGGATGATCATCTACATCAATGTTCAGCATTCCATCAAGATGATCAGAGACATCACTGGTTTGTTTGCTATCACTGCCATTCTTTGTACGTCCCGAAACCTTCACTGTTGCTGTATATCCACAATGCTTAACAATCACCACACCTAGCGTGGAAGAGTCCTGCAAGCGAATTATGTTGACAGAACTTATCAGTTAATATTAAGATTTAAAGAGCACAGGGTTCATTGTAGAAATCATGAAGGTGGCAGGCAATCACCTTAGCAACGACACTCTCATCCGAAGTTAAACCTTTCAGAAGATTTCTTTGTGATATATCCATAGCATCCGTCTGGTAGATGGCAGCTCCATCAACTTTATCCCCCAACTTTACACTAGCATCTGCCTCATCCTTCTTTACAGTTATATGCAAGTCCCCAACACGTTCCTCAAACGCTAACGAACCATCCGAACCAGTTTGTGTACTAGCATCAATCAGTCGCCTTATTGTCGATGCGGCTCTGAAAATCGCGGTATCTACAAATAGATTGTGTAAAAGGAACGCCTTCCGGTCTCTGATCACCCTGTCTTCCTCCGTTTTACACGGCATCCTAGCCAAAATAGAAAATTCTTTCGCCCACCGTCTCCGGTCATATTTCCCGTCCCGTCCGCAGCCACCTCCATGCCCGCCCCAGCTCTCATCCTCAGCAGGCAATGCTGGGCTCTTTGTGGCAGAGTCCACATATATAGGAGGGGCAAGCCATGTGTTTGCACGAAAACCGAATGGTAGATTCCCAAACTAAGGATGCAAGAAATGTATCAGCATCAAAACTTCAGAAGATTTAAGCAGTGATTCAATCGTCAGTATAACAAAGCAGAAAAGGTGAGTATTTACGACATTCACCTTGTTGTGATCAACAAAAGCTTTCATCAGTGCCTCGTATGCCTGTGCCAAAAACACTAATTAGATGATGGCAAAGGAAATGTGGAGTACTGAAGCGCATTAAACAAAAATGCAGATAAAAATAGAAACAGAGCATGCAAGGCAACGTTTACTTACATTGGCAAATCCACTGCTGAGCTGCTGTAGCAGGTCCACCAAGGACCGGCTCAGGGTGCGGGGCTTCCCCCCAGATAGAACCCCTTGACCGAAGAAACAACGTGCAGAAGCTTCCCGTTGCAAACCTTCACCTGGGGACATATCAAAATCATTTCAGTGCGGTGTACAGTCACACTGGAATTCCCCGTTCCAACTCACGGGGACAAATCAAACCAAAATTCTGGGATGGTAGACAGGGAAGGAGAGAGACCACACCTCGATTTCGAAGTAATCTCCGTCCTGCGCAGCGCCGGCATCCCTCACCTTCCTCCTGATAACTGAACACCCGAAGTACAAGTCAGTGAATCCCCCACACCACACAGCCAGACGAGCTCCGGCACGAGAAGGCGCCAAAGCTTAACGAAATGCGTGTCCTTACAGTGGAGGGGCGGGGTGAGGTGGGCGAAGGAGAAGAAGTCGTAGAACTCGCCCAGCTTGGGCGGCGGCCCGATGGCCGCCATGTCGTGCGCCTCCGATATCGCGGGCGCCTCGCCTTTGCCGCCATTGGCGACCTTGGGGGAGGCGGCGGGGGGAGGGGACGGGGGCGTCGCGGGGCGCGCGTGCTTGGAGGAGGACTTGTGCTTGGGCTTGGCGAAGGCGGTGGTGCAGGCGACGATGTCCAGCAGGCGGCGGACGTGCGCCACCGCGGCCTCCTCCGTCGCGTACTCCTCTGCACAAAGGGAAGGGAAACCGTGGTTGGGCTTGGTTAGAAAAAAGGCCTAGTGGTTATAGTTGGGCTGGGCCGCGTTGCTAGGCTTATACTACTAGCCTAACAACAGTGGCGAACGGGTCCATATATCCATTCTTTTCTGAATTTTTTCTTCTCAAAAAACAAAAGTTGCTAACGGACTACCTTAATTTGCAATGGCACCATATTGAATACAATGCATGAAAGACAAAAAAAAAACATATAAAAATGCCTGAATGTACTTTCAACGCAGACCGAGTACTGTAGAGTCAATGAAGCTTGCAATACACATTTTTTGGTTATCTTTTTTTCAGACATGTGTTGTTATCTATGGTGTAAAGTCGTTGTATTGAACACGGAGAAAAATCTTATGCGACCTGGTCGTATAGGCCAAAACGGTGGACCAACTCCCATGCTAGAGCAAAAAAAAAACCAGAAAAAATACGTCACGCTAGGCCAATATCCATTAAAAATTTGCTCTCTGAAAAAAATCCATTAAATTCAACGGACGCCCAGTAGAGTAACAAGCTAGCAATACACATGTTTTGACTAGGAAGAGGAATGTATGTAAAAAATATCATTGTGACGAACCCTAATTAAGGTCCCTGCTGCGGAGTCATGACAAATGAGGTAATAACAAGAGAACTTAAATTAGCAGGCAGTGGAGCTAACAGTCCAACGCACGCGCTCATCGACCGCTGATTCCGAAGAGCCGCCCTTTGTCCGTACGTAGCAGGCTACCAGCCCCGGAGCTGGAGCCGGACAACGACCAGATACTTTTGTGTTTTGTTCGACAAAAACGTAATACTAGCTAGCTGTTGGTAGTTAGGGAAGACAATGGATCGGAGCTGTGCGCAAGTTGCATTTTCTTCTCAGATAGTAATAAGATGGCACTAGAGTCAAGCGCCGCGCTCAATTAGTCCGCTTAGTTAATTATAGTCCGCTTAGTTAATTAGGAGAAGGTGCAAGACATGGATTTTGCATCGGCCGAACAGAAATATGCCCTCCCAGTGCGTCCAAATTCCACTTAGCGCTTGACGACACCACCGGTACGGTCGCTCTTCCATAAACAAGACGTATCTGACGACGACCAATCACCTCGCCCGTCAGTACTAACCAAAACGTTAAGTACTATGCTGGGGTGAGAGTCAGACACATCCTATGCTATCGTAGGTGATGGAACTCCCGACGCTATCGTTCGGGCATTCTCCGTGCGGGGCGGAAAGGGACATGGTCGGCCGGCCAAGGAGTGGACGTAGTACGGGGTTGGTGCGAGGTGAAAAACTTTTCCACCGTGTAGCCGCCTCGATCGGACGGACACGGCAATGAGCCCCATCAATTCTCCCATTTGGTTGGGGTTTTTCCCATTAATTTTGGCTAGTTCTAGTCTACATTCTCTACTACGGTCAATCACTCGCTGTGACACTGGTACCGTCATTGCGACAATGGGAATGTATTAATATCGCGGAGATATCAATTACATTCAGCTTCTGCAATAACGAAACTCATAGATGGCCCGTGGGAGAGTGAGTCGATCCATGGTGTTAAGAAACTCGTGCATGTGTGCATGCTTCCCGTCAATTTCTATCCTCACGACATCAATGCCGGATCGATCACGTATAGCTCTGCGCCCACCGATCCAACGGATCGGATCGAGGGTGATCGATCGTACACACCTACGGTGCATGGCAAGGAACAGTGCGTCTGTTGTGTTTGTCCAGTAGCACGTTGCGTCTTGCGCCGAATTATGAAGCATCTCAGCATGGCTCTAGCGCCAGCTCTACTATACCAGCTAGCTCCGGCGTGTCTGGACGAGGAACGCCACGTGAACCCTTTTTCACTAACGCCAAACAGAAACGAAAAGAACAAGGAAATGCCAGCGTACACCATAATACTGTACTAGCTACTGACGAAAAGAAGAGGGCGCGGCAGGTAGATTGTGTCTTCATGCATTCACCTACCTTCCACAATGGTGAGAGCGCAGGGTTTGAGCGCCACGATCTCCACGCCGTCCTCCAGCCGATCACCACGCACCTGCATACACATGCACCCTACATTGTTACTCCGTAAGTACAGATTAATTAAGCTCCCTGGCGTTTACCGAAACAGGTGCTGGCTGGTACAATGCGAGTAAATGCAGCTCAATTAATTCTCTTGGCATTAGCTAGACAGTACGACTTGCAGCCAAAGAATGTTGGAGCAGACACTAGCTAAGTACAGTTGTACTGTGAATGAATTTTGGCCGTCCAGTTTTAGCACGCACAGGGGACTGAAGGGAGGAGCATTACGTTACGTACCACATGGGAGAGCGAGTAGTTTGTGAGGTGGCACGTCTCCACGTTGGACCCCAGCAGCTTCCGAACGTCCAGCACGCGATCCGTCGATATCCCCTGCACGCCAACACGCAGGACTGGAGCACTCACGAACTGAGACGAAAGAAGAAGATAACGTGTTTCTAGAGTTCACTGTTTCATTGCTGGGCATCCATTGTGAATTGTAGATAAACAACAATGCTTTGGGGTATCTGGATCGCTGCTGCATAGCAAAACTATCCAGGTTTTCCCGTTTCTCCAAAGATACGTCAGGTAATCAGCTAAAAATATTGTACATTCAGTTTCAGTTTGTCCTCTGGGGTGTTCATCGATGTGTGTGTGGAACAAGAGAAAACGCAGGGGTAAATTGGAGGCATCGATCGCACATACCTTGAGTGTCACCTGGGACTCGTAGGGGTGGTGACCGTGACGTCTATCACACTCGGCACCACTGCACAAACACAAGAGACAGACAGAGTTTCAGGCACCATGGCAACAGCCACAACAAGAATACATCATCAAAACAGGGGGGATCGATCCGCGGAGGAAATTAAGGCGGTGAGACGCTTCACGGCTGCGCAATTCACTGCGCGCTCACGAACCGCATGACCCAAGCCAACTGACGGCAACAGCAAGTACGTTACACCAAGAACAGAAACAAGCCTATATATACCAGTTGCTGTTCGCGTAAATGCGTAATTCGATCGAAACAGAGGAAATTGAAAAGAAACGACGAAAATCTGAAGCAGTGGACGCTAATGATAACCAGAAAAAGGGTTAAGCAAAGCAGGGGCCGGCGGCGTATCCTTGAATTCAACCAGCGCAAAAGATGCATGACCAGGAATCGAAGGAAAGAATTAGTGGTAGAAAGCAAAAGAAGAAGGGAAAGAACAAACATACAGGATTACTGCTGCTACTAACAGCCGGCCTCTTTAGTCTTTACCTTTTCTTACAACACATTTAAAGAGGTCCTCCAACAGATATAGCCAGACATCATAATCAGCAAGAGCGGCAATTCAATGCCGTCGAGAAATAACGAGCTCGAGCAGGGCGAGGATTATCAGAAGTTCAGAACGACTCTGTACGGGCATGCATGAAGAGATAAGGTGTGCCATCGGTGCATGTATGCGTGCGTACCTTTCTCCTCCTTCTTCTTGCGGTCGCCCTTGCCGCCCCTCCCCTTGCCGCGGCCGGCCTTGGGGGCCATTGCTGCGGATGCCCTCCCTCGGAGATGGATGGAGGATATGGGTTTAAGCCAAGGTGCAAGGGATGGAGAGGAGACAGAGGAAGAAGAAGGGGGAGCTGGACTCAAGACGGGAGCGAGGTGCGAAGGGGGGGTGAGGATATAGGATGTGCGGCTTGGTTCAGCCGGGCTCTCATCCGATCGACCCCGCGGCCTCCCGTGCGATCCTGGCCTCTCGTCCACCCTCGCCCCAACGGTGGTAATCCTCTGACCCGCGGGCCCACGCCTGCAGTCACATAAACCCCGCCGGTGTGCAGGACACATGGTGACGACACATGTAGCGCCTCCGCATCGTCCGCTCAATCGACGGCCGTGGCGCGCGTGCAGTAAGAAGAAGCGGCCAAAAATATTTACACGCAACGGGGGATGCATGTCACGTACTGCCGCTGGTCACCAACAACAGCTGTGCCGTAGCTGGTTTTTCTCGGAAAAAGAACACGTACCGTAGCTGGTTGATTGGCGCGTGAGTAACACGCGGAGGTGAAACGGGACAAAGCTAGCTTGCGCTAGAGCCATGCTGTGAATGTGAGGTAGTACGGGACAAGCAAAGGGTAGCTGTGCTGCGTGAGGCCAGATGGAGGACGCCATCTCTCTGCCTGCAGGCCGGAGGCGTTCCATTGGGTGCCCGGCGGCCGGTCCGAGCAAGGCGACGGTTTTTTTGGTTTCAGGCTGCCTTCCACTTCCAGGTCTAGCTCTCCTGTTGGACGGCCCACGGATGGTTCTGGCGAACGATCGAGCATTACTCAACTCCACGCACGACAACAAGGTATACAAATGACTTTGGGGTTCCCTGATGGTGCAGTTCGTCAGCAGAATCGATCGGGTGGAATATTCTAGGGTGCTAATGGAAACATCATCATCTGCCGCGAGAAAGTATGATGGTCTACTGCCCTTCTTGTCCACGGTCTGCTTGGAGAACGCCGACAGTGCGCAATGGGAGGTCGACGGAGCTACTTCCTCTGTTCCTAAATACTAGGGAATGTGGTGCGGCGACACGCCGCACTTGTGGTGACAAAAAGATTTATCTGAGTGTATGGTTTCAAATTGAGTAGCAATGTGCTGTAAATAAGGTTTGGTACTTTAAACTTTAGACCAATCTACAAAGACAAATCAATGTACAAAAGATATGAATATCTCCGCACTTTTGATAAACCAAATGTATTCTGAATAGCTAAATATGCATCAAGAATTGTGAACATTTCCACATCTGTTATACTTGAAACAGTATGTTTTACTAACCTAGGAAGATAAGATTAATATTACAGCCAGCTGATCTTTAAATATCTGGAACTACTAAATGCAATGTTCAGTGTCATCAGACCCTCTAAAAATCTGGAACTACTAAATGCAATGTTCAGTATCATTAGACATATACTTATCTGGATTTGCAAACAACTGTGAATAAAGGATTAAAAATTGTCCGAGAACGCAATTAAGCAAGATATTATGGATGAAATATTAAATATATGGAATATGTGTATTTGACAAAAAAAACGTTCTGTACATGCACCAATTCGATCATTCTCAGGTTACTACTATCAAACCTATCCATATTATTATGCACACAATTCAAAAGAAATCAAAGGGGATTAAAACAGGAAAAATGGCATGTTTCCTGTCGTAAATCACCACAATAATTCAGAGAATATTGCTAACCGAGGAGAAAAGAAGAATGGAGATATCATAGACGATGGCGGCGGCTGCTGCAGTGTAGGAGAACATGGGGGCGAGACTATGGTACCGCTACTGGGCGGTAGTATCTAGCAGCGCCTGCCAGAAGAGTGGTGCCCTAATGGTGGACTCATGTCACTTGTATGAGTCACTTGTACTGGAACCTCTTGGTGAACTGGACGAAGATGCCAGCCTTCCTGGAACTCAGGTCTCCAAGAAGCACATGCATTGAAACTCTATCAGTTTCACCTTGAAAAGCACATGTAGGGATCAACCAGATTCTTAAACTGAAGATAAAGAAATTAAGGACCAGAAGAATCTCACCTTAGGCTTTAGACCGTGCCAGTCATGGATTGAGCCTAGAGGAGCCCTCTTCTTTGCTTCTCTGGACCCGCCGGTGGCACTTCTTAATTGACAGGAAAAATACCAAGTTAGGGAAAATTAACTGTCATAAGAAGCCTAATGATTATAACACTTATTACATGCTCATACTGCATGTAACTTTAGAAGGGAAATTGATATGAAGATTAAACTGATGCGACTATTGATTGAAAGCAATATATACTAATATTGTAGATAAATGTTATAGGTTGATGTTAGTTTGCCAAGATTAATATCATAACAGTATAACAATTTCTTTGATGATCATCCTTTTTATCAGATTTCTCTAGGCGATGTAAAACATGAGTGATTTTGAATCACTTAGAAGGGAAATTTCTATGAAGATTAAATTGATGCGACAATTGATTTAAAGCAATATATAGTACCATTGTAGATAAATATTCTAGATTGATGTTAGCTGGTGAAGATTAATATCATAACAATATAACAATTTCTTTGACGATTATCCTTTTTATCAGATTTCTGTAGGCGATGTAAAAATGAGTGATCTTAAATCACTTGGGGGCGGGGCCTTGGGCAAAACAGGAGCTAATTTCAAAACTAAATCAACTCATTTCTAGGTGGAGAACTGAGACCCTTATGAAATTAGGGAAAATAATCATTCTATCGTACCTTTTACTTCATGAATACGATGGGTCTGCGAAAGATAAGATCAGAATAGGAAGGCTCAACATATTTCTAACAAGAACTTATTTTTTTCACAATTCAAGTTGAACGTAATATAAAATATTGGATCAAAATCTTTGAGTAACTACTGCCATTGTTCAAAGGTGCACTAACATCACCTGAAAAGCAAATCTGCCTGAAAAGTTTATAGAAATTAAGTGATGATTGATCCTCTAAGTTGCACTAACATTAAAACTCCCAAATTTTCCTACACATTTTGCCAAGCGAGGAAGAAATAAAATACAATTAACCTATGAGAAAGTGTGGGATTGACCAAATAGAGGCATGCCATGAACGAAATGTAGCACCTACTTAACGCTTGCATTTCTTGGCACCATGACTGCCCCTTGGTGCTTTCTCTCCTGGTGCAGCCAACCTGTCCACAATGGAAGGCAATGCTCATCAGATGATGTTCATCTGTCTTACATTGTTAATCTTTGGTTCTTCTTACTTATATATACTTTAAGCTATATTAATTATATGACATAAATTCTTGTAAGCTTAACCAAGAAAACACAAAACTGAGTTATTTTTGGGAAAAAAAATCAAATTAAATACATGAGGCCAGGCCTGAACACATCATGACAAATATTTTGAAAAGAGGCATTGAAGCTTACATCTTAGCTAACTTCCTTGGATTGCTGATACACTTCCGTTCATGAAAAGCTCATGTTAAGAACACAAGTGTATATCAGATTGGGTGTAATCCAACAAACTACCTTTTCAGATGTGAAGGCTTTAGGAATTAGCGATAATATGATCGTAAATCATATGGTAAAGTAATATCTAGAGCAGCATAAACTGCAGCAATGAAGAGGTTTGAGAGGAAAAGATGGCAAGGTGCTATGGTCCAATCAATGTGTATATTGCAGTTCCAAATTAACATCCTTCAATATCGACAGAATAAAAATTGGAAAGCAGCACAATAGTAAGCTTTGTGTTTCCACAAAAGGAGAGCAATATATCGAACACATGAGTAATATGTTAACCAATATATTGAGCACATGAGAAATATAAAACATTAGTCATGTAGCTAATATATGGTCGCTGAGCAGTACTCTTCCCAGATATTTAGAAGTAAGTAAATATAAAGAAAATGATTTGGTCAGAAATTATTATCATCGAGCTTAACTTCCAGAATATATTCGTCATAATTCATTGCTGGTACTCAAAATTAAAAAAATTGAGTAGGATTAAGATATTATTTTGCCATTTAATCCGTTCATAGCATGTCAATTAAGGTGGTCTACCATATGAGTAATTTTAAGCAGAACATAGAAAATAATATGAAAAATGGGGAGATGATGACCTGTACTGCTGGACATCCTTGCGGTGCTGTAGCCGCCGAGGTTGGAAGCAGAGGGCGGCCAGCGGGCGACGCGGGAGCAGAGGAGGGCGGTGCGAGTAGGGCGAGGTGGGGTGTGGCGGCGGAGCAGCAGAAGGCCGGCGCAGCGAGTTGAGCAGGCCGAAGACGACAACGGCGCCGGACTTGAGCTTGGCGAAGGAGAGCTTCCGCGAGATGAGCTTGGCTGGAGTCGACGCGGTCCATCTTCTTGGCCCGCAGGAGGACGGCTGGAAGGAAGAGCCGCCGGCGCCGGACACCACGGAGAGGCTGCCGCCGTAGCGGAGCGAGGTGAGGGGAGGCAGGGTGTCGCCCGCGGCGGCTAACCCTAGCACGGGTTGGGGAATTTTTCCCCGCCGCGTCCGGCGCATCGGAACCCACCGGCGGCGCGAGGAGGGAGTCCGCCGTGGGGGAGGAGTGGGAGGGGTCGGCCATGAGGAGGTGGAGGAGGCGGCGCTGAGGTGGTGGTCGCCGGCGGATTGGTGCGCTCTGGGGAGAAAGGAGTAGCGGCGGAAAGTTGTGTGCACGCTTTTCCTGGGAGGTCCCTGGTGTTTCCTGAAATTGCGAACCAATCCTTGGCGGGGTTTTTTTGTTAATATTTTGCGACAAAAATCGTGCCGGGGGGTCGACCGGCTGGTGACTGGGCCACGCGTCGGATTCCTACTGGAAGAAAATCGCGGGCACTGTAGATTGCTACAGTGCCGCGCGGGTGCGCGACGTGGAGGGTTCTGGGCCGTCGGATCTCGTCGATCGGACGGCCAGGGTGTGGAGGCGACGTGGAACCTGCGGAAGCAGGTCAAATCTTGGTGGCCTTTATATATTGATCTAATCTATCTATATGACGTTTTGGCAGTTCAATTAAAACGTTTTATATTTATGAACGTAGTGAGTGGTTTTCTTCTTCTTTTTGAAACGTAGAAAATGCCTCAATCTAGTAATCGTGAAGGAGGTTCAACCAGGCTACTCTCACGGCATGATTTAATTCAAACTCTTCGCATCCACGGCCACCAAGAGTTTTACCTCCTTTTTATTTTTTGCCAATAACGGATTGGTGTAGATGTTCTTTGCATTCCAAGTTAATTGGAACTTTCCCGATCATTTTGTTGTCACAAGGTGTTCAAAATGACTCTCCGAAGACGCCAAACCGAAAGAGGGAGCCAAGATATCTCATTGGAAAGAATGTCCGCTCCGCCGGAAGGCCCTTGAGGACGTCATTCAACTTGATTTCGCCACAACGAATCTGGACAACAGAGCTCTTTTAAAAGTTTGTGCAAAGACAGGTGACCTAGCCGAAACGACCAAGAATAGTGGAATGGTTTTGGATATCTTCTTTGAAATGGGACACAAGAATTTCAGCATCATCAGCAGGTTCTCGTTATAGCTCCACGACCGCGAATATTGTGAAGCAAGCCATAGAAAGTGGCGAGGTCAAGAATTTGTTTGAGTGGACCAATGCCCATGTCAAAAAGGAGCGGAGAGGGTGGTTCTCATTGGCGAAGCCCACCGCCATGCACAATGGGAGGGATGGCTACCCAATTGAGGAGGATCCTTGACGACAAAGTTATAAAAAATGGCGCCAACCCCAATTTTTGGAAAGAACTAGGGAACCCTGTTTTCTGAAGGAGATCAAGAATATATTCTCACCTTATGGAGTCAAACGCCTTGCGAACGTCTAGGTTGAAATAATTCATGACAAGTTCCGCTATATCAAAAACTTGACAACAAAGTTGCATAAGTGGACGGAGATAGTAGACACGGGAGGAGAACAAGGACGACGTAAGAACCCACAGGTGTAGTGCGAATGAAAATATAGCCTTGGTTGTTTATTTTCTTCTGTAGGGGTAATGGGTGTTGTTCTATGTCATGAACCAAGGTAAACGCCTAGCGAATTCCTCAGCAAGCTCATGCTTGTGTCGTTGTGTGCATAGCTTGGTGCGGAGACTCCATACAACGCTTTCTCTTTTCAAGAAAAAAAACACCTCTTAGTGAGATTGTGTAGTTTGTTTCGTCAAGTTTTATGCACTAGCCAACCCAATTAAAAATCCGAACGGCTGGTTCACATATACTTCAACATCTCCTCTCACGTGTGATTCAGGAGGCCAACACGTACATTGAAATCTCAAAAGTATCGCTCAATAAGTCTATACATGGAAGCACGGGGGAGAACAATTTTTATATAAACTGTGAATGTCAGGACATAACAAGTTTCATACCGTAGCCAACTCAATCAAAAGTCTGAAGTGATGGAAATAGGAGATACCACCGGCGACGGCCAGGGGTTTCTCCTGGGCCACCCGCTAGATCAACACGGGGATTTCTTTGCGCAATTAAGGAACTAACCTTTCCCATTTTATTACGTACGAGATTCGCTTTATTTCGTAGTTGTCTGGGTATGATTTAGTGTGTGACATATGGGTGTGCGTCGTCTTTGTAATCACAATTCACAATCAAGAAAAAACATCCGTTTGGTACAAGAAAAGACTCTGCCTGCTCAATGGAACAGTTCCAAAATAAGGGAAACGTGGGGTGCGTCCGTGCGTGAGCCTGGAAGCAAGATGTCTAAGTGACATGGGTATACATATCGGGTACCCTATCATGAGGGTACCTGGTGCACGTAACGACTAAGGCCCAATATCGAAGAGCCTACTCGAAACCCAAGACAAGAGGCCCAAAAGATGGAGTACCCTCCAAGACTAGACATAGGCATAGTCGGTTTAGGATTTCCTTACGTGTAAACTAGGTCGGTTACAAACTCCCGAGACCCAGCCTATTTAAAGGCTGGGAGGGGTACCGATCTAGGACCAAGCCATACTCGAACCACCAAAGCTCTTGCGAGATCGTCATCCCGCCAGAGCTCCCCTGTAATCGCATAATCCACAATCAATATCAGACAAGCAGGAAGTAGGGTCTTTACCTCCACCCGAGGGGCCTGAACCTGGGTAAATCTTTGCCTCTGCTTGTCAGCCGACGAAACTACCAGTACTACCACGTTCTCTCCCCATAATCTCAACCCTAGGTCCTTAACCATGGGATTTGATGAGGGTACACCTCGTCAATTGGCGCCGTCTGTGGGAAAGAATAGTGCTGGACTCGCGGTTTCTTCGGTTCCATCAGAAACGGCGACTCGCCGATCGGATCTACAAACGGCAACTCGCCGCTGCATCGACAAACCAGAACTCGCCGACTCAGGCGGCACACGGCAACTCGCCGGCTCACTCGACAAACGGCAACACGCCAGCTTCACCCGCAAAAAGCGCATCGGATCCTCTGATGGATTTCGAGCCACACTCGCCAGGATTCCAGGAGGCCTTCTCCGATCTCGAGTCAGGTTTGGGTTTAACCGTTGGTTCGTTCAATTTTTTCGTCAACAAGCTTGGTGTGCAGGACTTGACGGATCCACGCCAACTCGCGACTTCCGCACCCGAGGCTCCATCGGTTGCGGCTCCTTCGACTGCGGATCCCTCAACTGTGTCCATACCATCGTCGACCCTCCAAGCTTGTTCGTCTGCAACAACCATGTCCACACGAGAGATGCGCGAGCTCATTGAAGAACTCCAGGGCGAGGAGGCCGAATCAGCATATCGCACAAACGATCCCGAGCTGGATCTCCACTCGAGGATAGTTTCGACTGCGGGATCTCCCTCAGCGACTTCGACGACCTCGAAACTCATATCGACAACCACGTCGACTCCGAGATCTGCACCAACAACAACAACCTCGACTCGAGATTCATAACAACTCCGACGCCGAGATGAGCATAGGCGATGAAGACATCAACTGAGATCCGTCCAGACGGACCACTCGACGGGCATATCGACTCAGACATGAGCCTTGATGACGATGTCGAGTCCATGACAGGACTCGAAGACACACATACATATCCTCGGGTGACCCCAGCAGGTCTACGTCGCCATCGCCGCAGAAACATCAGACACTGCGGCCAGCCGCAGGCCTACAGAATTCCCGTGCACAGTCACTATGCCGGACGGAGTCACAACCTCACAATCACTGCTGAGATGGCAGCAAAAGCAGATAAAGTCATCAAGGAGTGCACAATGATGCCAGCAGACGCAACACAAGAAGAGATGTTGACCTTCCAGTACTTCAACTGGCAGGAGTCACTTCGACTGAAGCAGATAAGAGCAACACTCGAAGAACGCAAAAAGCAAGCTAGCTTGTCGAGTGCGCGCAGAAGACAGCTCTCCCTGAGCTCCACCGGGCGAGCAGACACAAGACCCAGATCAAGGTTGTCACACCTCTCGCCAGGCGAAAGGCGGCACTCACCCGCAACTTAGGCAACTCCTTCATGACATACGACGAGGAAGGACTGCCGGTGCCCAAAACAGCAGCAGGTGCTCTCTACACCGCTGCAGCATACCTGGAGGCAATCAAGCCCCCAGCGGATGACCCCAATGCAAAACTACACCGCCAACAGATCAAATCACTCGCCTTAGCTGCAAAGGCCATACGCCAAGTTCCAAGAACTCCAGGTGGGAGTCGAGACCGTGCCCTAGTCGACGCGCCTCGGGAAGAGCATAATCACAGTGGTCGTCGCCACCACTCGAAGGAAAGAAGCGGCTCGCGAAGGCGCAGGTCCAGGAGCAGATCACGCAGATCTTACAGTAGCGACTCATACTCTGATCGAGAGCCTGAGCCACATGGAGCTCTGTGCTTCACTCGACGCGTCCGCGAGACACGGATGCCCAAAGGGTTCAAACTCACATCTGAACAGCCCAAGTACACGGGTCGACAGGAACCTTCCGGGTGGCTGGAAGATTACAGGCTGGCTGTCGCGTGCCAGCGAGGCACAAACACCACAGCCATGCAATACATACGACTCATGCTCGAAGGCACAGCCCGCGACTGGCTCAAGGCCCTACCTCCATCAAATACGACTCGTGGGATCACTTCCGCGAGGACTTCATCAAAAACTTCGAGCCTCTGTGTGAGCGCCCAAAAACGTTCGAGGAGCTGCGGGCCTGCGTGCAACGTTCAGACGAAAGGCTGAGGTCATACATCAGACGATGGACTGAGATACGCAACTCAGTCGGAGTAATTTCAGAAGACATGGCCATGGATGCTTTCATAATGGGACTCGCCAGGCATGACCTCAAAGAAGCACTCGGTCGCAAAAAGCCAACCTCTGTGGCTAACCTCTTGATGACCGCGACTGAGTGGGCAGATGGAGAAGATATGGCGCGCACACACGCGGGTCCTCACCCCGTGACAATCATGAAAGCGGCAGTCGAAGCCGCAGAGACTCATACAGGACGATCGAAGGCGCAAACGTTCAAAACGTCATTACGACGACGATAGACCCGAATTCATGGCGGCTGGGTTCTCACACCCGCAATGACCAGGACAGAAGCGACCAGCGATCAGAAGATCGACGGACAGTCGAGAAGATCGACGGACAGTCGAGATCGACGGGACAGTCGAGAGATCGTCGAGACAGCCGAGATCGCGGCCAACGCAGTGATAGCTACAAGAGGAAGGACTGGCGCAAGTCACGGGCACAATCTGAGCGATCATTCGAAGAAAAGATGGACGCTGATTGCAGATTCCACCTGTACAAGGGGGACGACGGAAAACTGCGATCCAATCACTCGATGAGAAACTGCAGGGAGTTCGACCAAATGGCGACTGATTACGTAAATCGCAGAAAGGCAGCAGCCGCACAAGCACCTGCACCCGTGCCTCAGCCAAACAACGTGCCTGTTCTGATGGCACCACCTCCACCACCACAGCCTGCTGCAGGCGGAAACCTCGCGGGTGCCATACAGCACATACCTCGGGTGGACGAACCACAGTACCCTCCGCCCCAAGGGCAGATGTACATGATACAGAAAGGTCGACCTTCCAACAGGGAGCAAAAACTTCGCACTCGACAAGTAAACATGGCGGTCATGTCACCTCCTGCGGTAACAGAATACTTGAAGGAGCCGAAACTACAATAAGCTTCAGCAAAGAGGACCACCCTCCATCGGTTGTTCGCCAGGGCACTCTGCTCTGGTACTCGACGCGCAAATTGGAGGCTACGCCATGTCCAAGGTCTTCATGGATGGTGGGAGCGGCATAAACATCATCTTCGCAGATACGCTCCGCAAAATGAACAGGTCAGTCGAAAACCTGCCAAGATCTTCAAATACCTTCCACGGTATCGTTCCAGGGAAAGCAATAAGCCCAGAAGGCACCATACAACTCGACGTAACGTTCGGGGACAAGCACCACTTCAGGACAGAGTCGATTGAGTTCGAAGTGGTCGACTGGAAGTCACAATACCATGCTATACTTGGACGCCCGACGTTCGCTCGATTCATGGCGGTGCCACATTACGCATACCTCCAGCTGAAGATGCCTGGACCAAAAGGAGTAATCACAGTCAAGGGGAACTTCCAAAAGTCTGACTCTTGCGACCGAGAATTCAGCAAAATCTCTGAGATGTTTGGCATGGAAGCAACACTCGCTGATCTAGCGGTCTCCAACGATCGAACACTTATGCCAGAGCACAAAAAGGTGGCAGTCGACAGAGCATTCAATGCCACCAATGACACAAGATCGCATCAGGTGCACCCGACTGACCCGACCAAGACAGTCAATGTCTCGTCGAGTCTGCCTATCGCATAGGAAAGCGCGCTCGTCGAATTCCTCCGTGAGAACTGGGATATATTTGCATGGTGTCCAGCAGACATGCCAGGTATTCCCAGGGAATTCGCCGAGCACTCTCTCCAGCTACTTCCAGGTGCTAAACCAGTCAAACAAACAATGCGCCGCATATCCGGCCCAAAAAGAACTGCAGTCGAAGCCGAAGTCGACAGGCTACTCGCAGCAGGATTCATCAGAGAGATCAAGAAATCACAATGGGTGGCCAACCCCGTACTCGTAGAGAAGAAGCACACAGATATCCTTCGGATGTGTGTAGATTTTACAGCACTCAATAAGTGTTGTCCAAAGGATCACTTTCCACTACCTCGAATCGACCAGATCGTCGACTCCACCGCCGGGTGCGCTCGCTTGTCCTTCCTGGATGCTTACTCGGGTTACCACCAGATAAGGATGAAGGAAGAGGATGAAGAAAAACGGCGTTCATAAC
This sequence comes from Poa pratensis, assembly GCA_947311845.1. Lineage (NCBI taxonomy): Eukaryota > Viridiplantae > Streptophyta > Magnoliopsida > Poales > Poaceae > Poa > Poa pratensis. The sequence goes on from CAMZMU010000063.1 coordinate 42,634,796, forward strand.
CCCACTCGGGGTCTACTGCTACACCACAATGCCTTTCGGGCTCAAGAACGCAGGCGCAACCTATCAGCGCATGATGCAAGATTGCCTCAAGAAGCAGATTGGGCGAAACGTCCAGGTCTATGTAGATGACATCGTCATCACCACAAGAGAGGAAAACACACTACTCGATGACTTGCGAGAGACATTCGCAAACCTCAAACGCTTCCACATCAAGCTCAACCCGAAGAAGTGCACGTTCGGCGTGCCAGCCGGGCAACTCCTCGGGTATCTAGTCTCAGCTCGAGGAATCGAGGCGGACCCGGAGAAAATACAGGCCATCTTGACGATGCAAAGGCCTTCAAAGCTCCACGACGTGCAAAAGTTGGCGGGTAGAGTAGCAGCACTCAGTCGATTCATCAGCAAGCTAGGCGAAAAAGCACTCCCGTTCTATCGACTGATGAAGAAGGCAGATAAATTCGAGTGGACGCCAGAAGCCGAAGCAGCCTTCACGGACCTCAAGCGAGTCCTCACAAGCCCTCCAATCCTCGTAGCACCAAGGGAACGCGAGCCACTATACCTATATGTCTCTGCAACTAACAGGGTGGTGAGCACTGTTCTGTGGTCGAACGCAGAGAGGAGGGACACGCCCAAAGCATACAACGTCCAGTCTATTACTTGAGTGAAGTGCTCTCCACATCAAAGCAGCGGTACCCGCACTATCAGAAGCTGGCTACGCCGTGTTCATGTCCTCAAGGAAGCTGACGCATTACTTCTCCGAGCACCCGATCACTGTAATCAGCACTTCAGGGATCGGGGACATCCTCACAAACCCCAACGCAACTGGGCGAGTAGCAAAATGGCTCATCGAGCTAGCACCAAGAGACATCAAGTATGATTACCCGAAGGCCATCAAAGCACAAGTTTTACCGACTTCCACACCGAGTGGATTGAAGCTCAGCTCCCAGGAGCACCAGATGTGTCCAATTCCTGGACTATGTACTTTGATGGCTCGAAGAAAAACGAAGGCGCAGGTGTCATCCTCATATCACCAAAAGGCGACAAGCTCCGCTACATCCTGCAAATGGGATTCGAGTTCCCATCCAATAACGAAGCAGAATACGAGGCCTGATCCATGGCATGAGGATGGCCAAAGCCTCGGGTGCACTCGACTGATGATCTACGGCGACTCGAATTGGTGGTGCAGCAAACAATGAAGGCTGTGACGCAATCGCAGATAACATGATCGCCTACCGTGACCTGTACAACATCATGGAGGGCAGCTTCGAAGGCTGCGAGTTGCGGCACATAGGGCGTGAGAGCAATGAAGAAGCAGATAAGTTAGCCAACATTGGTGCGACCAAAGCACCAGTGCCACCTGGTGTCTTCTTCGAGCGCATCGAGCACAGATCAATCAAAAAGAAGCGGGCAACTCCTGCATCAGCCGCACCAGCCAAGAGCAAAACACCTAGCACAGAGGACCCACCAGTCGAGGTACTCCTCATCGAGCCAACTTGGACTCAACCCTTCCTCGCATACATACTCCGCGGCGAGGTACCCGAAGACTTCACAGAGTCAAGACGCGTCACTCGACGATCTAAAGCATACACTGTCATCAACGGTGAACTTTACAAACGCAGCATATCAGGTATGTTCCAGCGTTGCATAGCATTTGAAGATGGCCAAGCCATCCTTCGTGATATTCATGCAGGTACTTGCGGGCATCACGCCAGCAGTCGATCACTCGTAGCCAAAGCCTTTCGCGCAGGCTTCTACTGGCCCACAGCACTCAAAGACGCGGAGGACATAGTCAAAAGGTGCATCGGCTGCCAAAAATTCGCCACAAAGCCGCACGCACCCGCATCGGCGTTGAAGACAATACCATTGGCCTGGCCCTTCGCCCAGTGGGGGCTCGATATGGTTGGGCCACTCAAAAAATCCTCCCATGGAGGGCATACTCACCTTCTGGTGGCGGTCGACAAGTTCACCAAGTGGATTGAAGCAGTACCCATCACAAGTTCGACTGCCACTACAGCAGTCAATTTCATAAAATCCATCATATACCGCTTTGGTGTGCCAATAGCATCATCACTGACAACGGTACAAACTTCACGGCTGAGGAATTCAAATCCTTCTGCAAAGAGCAAGATATCACGCTCAATTATGCATCTGTGGCGCACCCGCAATCAAACGGCCAAGTCGAAAAGGCCAATGGGCTTGTGACGAGTGGAATCAAGAAGCGCCTCCTGGTGCCACTCAAAAGGGCTGCGGGTGCTTGGGTAGAAGAGCTCCCGTCTGTGCTATGGAGCCTACGCACAACACCCAACGCCTCAACGCAATTCACTCCATTCTTCATGGTCTACGGCGCAGAGGCAATCCTGCCATCAGACGTAAGGTTCAACGCACCAAGGGTCGAAGCATACAATGAAGAGATGCAGATGAAGCACTCGAAGATGCAGTCGACTTGCTCGAAGAAGCACGCAACACAGCGCTAGCACGCACAGCTGTCTACCAGCAAGATCTACGCAACTATCACAGCCGTCGACTGCGTACCAGGTCCTTCGAGGTGGGTGACTTGGTACTTCGACTGAAGCAAAAGAAGGTGCATAAACTTGCTTCTCCATGGGAAGGACCCTTCATCATCACCGAGGTCATAGGTGGTGGAGCATACAGACTGAAGCATGCGAAGACCGGCGAACTCTCCCACAATCCTTGGAACGTTGCGCAGCTGCGCCGTTTCTATGCTTAGATTGCTCAGTCGCATAATGTAATAGGCTCATATGTCGGATGGCTGCAGGTTTCAGACGCGCTCTTTTCCTTACCAGGGTACCTAAGGGGACTGGAAGGTTTTTAATGAGGCGGCCTGCAGCCTAACATTCATAAATGGAATATAGTCAATAAATTCCTCATACTTTTCCTGCTTACTACTCGCATAACTTATCAGCACAAACTTAGCCTCACCCGTATGCTCGGGGGCTGAGCTACCTCATAACATAAGCTTTCGCTCCTTCAAACATAATACTCCAGCCACACTCGAATACTCGGGGGCTGGATCATAAACAAAACATAAAGGAAAAAGTTGCTCAACCCCAATCAATCACTCGGGGGCTGAGCCTGCAGGCATAAGTTGAAGCTTCAACTCTCATAAAATTCATAGCCCACTCGAGCACTCGGGGGCTGTGCAATTCATTCTATATTAAGTAATTTCTCATAAACCCCACTCAATACACTCGGGGGCTGCATACATACACATAAACAAATAAGCACTACTAAGTGGCAAATTTACACTCGGGGGCTGTTCCCTATACATAAATACCCTAATCTTCCGGTTCATCCTTTGCTGGAAGAACAGGGCCCATAAGTTGCGCTTGATAGCAATCAACCAATGTCCTCGCATGATCGAATGTATCGTCAAGATTCGACTGGGACAAGACGATCCAGGCGCGGGTGGACGTAGCTGCAAATTTGGACGTTGACTTCGGAGATATGCCATGGTTGCGTTGGCGCCATCCACAAGCTTCGGTGATAAAGCCTCGAATGGAACCTGTTGACCGGAAGAGCTCGAGTAACGCATGGATTCCTTGAGGTTGCGGCCCAGCTGGAAAAAGTATCTGGTTGATTCGACTGAAGGCCGACCTGCATAACTCAAGCAGCATAGTGCTCCGCCACACCCGATCCTGCAGGTCGCGAGTATGCGTGCTCGGTGCTTGTCCAATCGAAAGTGCTGGCGGCCAGTCGTAGGTTCGTCAGTTGCCATGCTCAACTGCTCATCCACGCGAGCCTGCTCCGCCTGGAAATCTTGAACAAAACCTGCAACAACACAAGTTGGGTGAACAAAAAAGAACAGGCAGTGAACTCATAAGATCAAGGTAGTCATGCTTACACTCGAGCTGTCTGTTCACGATCTCCATCTCATCCTTTCCAGCTCGCTTCGGGCACTCGCCAGCTCTTGCTCCTGTTTCGCGAGTCGAGCCTTCATATAACGTATTACTGCGGCATCATTTGCCGCCTGAGCTCGAGATCGAGTAGGGGCATGATGCCGCGACGAACTGGATGAAGTGGCGGCTAGCCGTTTCTATTCCAAGCATCATAAAAGTTTCATGAGAAACTAGTCACAAAGCTCAGACGAGCAACAGCATACAGCTCTTCGAGCGCAGACACATTAACAGAAAGACCACTGGCATAAAAGAGTAGCAAAATCACACGCACACTCGCAGTTCACAGATATCATTACATGGCATAAAAAAGAAAGGATGCAGCTGTCCTAAAACTAGGAAGTCGACTCTGACTTGCCCCTAAGAAAGCGAGTGACGACCTCTTTTGCCCGGCGCTCCATGGTGGTCATAAATGTTTCGGCCAGTCGTACAGCTGGCGCACTGACTCCTTTCAAAGGCACAAGTCTCCCGTATGGCCTCCGCGGGAAATCAGAAAGTGCTCTCTCATAGTCACCCTCTAATCCGTGGCCTAAAAGGAGCTTGAGGGTGGACTCCGAGCCGCGTACCGAAAGGGCGCGAGAGAAGTTCGCCATGGTGGAAGTCCCCGGGCCAAAAACATCGGCGAATCCATCCGCCGTCATCGGTACTTCGCCACTCGGGAGCATGGCCTTGTACACTGCGCTAAGTGTACTCGCTGACTTGGCGAGTGCATCCTTCGCGTGGGTGCACACGACCCCGAGGTCACCCACAACACGGTCGAGTGACAGATCGTCATTTGTCCCGTATGCAGAGGTCGGCGCGCCAGCAGCTTCTTCACAAATCGACAAAGAGAAAACGTCATTATACGACGCTTGGCAACCACACCATAAGTTCAAAACGAAAAGATTACTCACCTCCCATGACCTGTGCGAATTCCGCCAGTTGTTCGGTATATCCTCGCTCACGCGCAGTAGCTGAGTTAGTGGCAGCATCCAGCTCATTCTTCGACTCAGCGCGCTGCGTGACGAGTGCTTCTTCAAGCTCCTTTACGCGGGACTCAGCCGCTGTCTTTTCGCCTAAAGTAGCAAATCGCATACAGTTTGTAAATCGACAAAGACAAAGTATTGCAGAAAGAGCTTCAGAAAACAATGGCAAAAGTAAACTCACGACTGAGTCGCTCCAGGTCATTACGTAGGCCATCCCTCTCCTGCTCCACCTGGACATAAGCTTTGGCAGAATCCGCCAGTGTGCGGTAGAAGGGCTGCAGACACACGCAGTTAGCATAATTTGTAACGTACACAGCCCCAAAACTACGCGGGCTAGGCAAAAAGTACTCACATGATTTGTCCAAGGCTCAAGGGTAGAAGCAGATGTCCCGACTTCAGGAGTCGCCACAACCGTAGCCTTGCCTGCCTCCACAACAGCAGTGGTGTCCATTGGGTGGACAACCTCATGCACGGCGGGAGGAATGGTCGGGTGATCCGGCGTCGGAACTTTCTCGGCTGGAGGAGATAAAGGCTGGTTGGTTTCAGCACTGCGAGTGGCACACATGAAGACATCATTAGCACAAGTATGCAACATCAGTAAATCTCATATCATAAGTAAAAACACAAACCTGTGTTCCTCCTCTTCGTCGTAGTCGAGGTCTTCAAAATTTGGGCCTCCAAAGACAGGGGCGCCACTCGAACGAGGAGGAGGGGTCGAGCTCGTTGAGCATACACGCAAAGGAGCGGCACTGGGAACGGGTGATGAGCCCGCTTCCTCGTCAACCTCCAAGTCCTGCTCCTTCGCGGGTGAACTCACAGACGAAGATACCTTTTTGGTTAGTCGACGACGCTTTGGAGGCGCGACGTCGATCTCAGGGTCAGAATCGGCCACTTCTTCAGTCTGCACCTCTTCTGCTACTTCCTCTTCAACTTCTTCCACACGCGAAGTGGTGGCGGAGGGAATTGGCGAGTGATCCCCTTTCGCTTCGATCTCTTGTACCTGAGTTTCTTCAGTTGCACCATTCTCTGGCAAAGGAGGAAGGGAGGCAGCAGTCGAGTGACCCTGCGTGTCATAAATCACGGTTGCAAAGTTAGAGGCTGCAATACATATGAGTGGCAACTCCTAACTGCAAGAAAATCATAAAGTACACATACCTCAAGCAAAGGATTTTCCATCCCATACGGAGTAATGGGGCAGTCGACGTTGCACGGGTCGGCTGCCGTCAGGTTGGTGATTGATCGCACATGCGCCAACAACTCATTCCTTGACAGCTCCTCCGGGCTCATCCGTGTGGCATCATTTGGGCCCTCGTACTGCCACATGGGGTGCGCTCGGGCACGGATCGGCCACACCCGCCTCTTCACAAAAGTGGCAATTAGATGCACACCCGTCACCTTGTCGAGAAGACCTCCAATCTGGGACAGAAGAGGCTCTGCTTCTGCCAGTTCTTCATCCGAAAGTTGGTGGTCCCAGGCCTTGGTCCTTGCAAAGGCAGCAGTCGAGAAAACGGCAGCTGCGTCCTGCTCAACACTCGCATAAAACCATCCCTTTCTCCAGCCTTGTGCGGAGTCGACGGTCTTCAGTCGAAAATATCGGGTGTCACCGCGCACCTGGATCCCGCAGCCGCCCACAGGGTAGGTGCGGCCGCCTCCCCTGTTTGGTCGCACCATAAAAATGGCCTTCCATAATGCCCAACTCGGAGCAACTCCCAAAAAACACTCGCATAGCGTAATGAAACACGCAATGTGCAGAATACCGTTCGGGGTGAGTTCATGGATCTGTACCCCGTAGGCAAAAAGCAAACCTCGCACAAAATCATGGAGGGGGAGCGAGAAACCCCTAGGCAGAAACTCCGCAAAACAGACACGCTCATTGGCGCGTGGTTCAGGGAGTACCTCCTTCGGTGATGGCGCGCGAACAGCAAGCTGGTCCGTGGGAGGAAGCAGACCCTGCTCGCGAAACTTGGTCATATGGGCGTCCCTGATGGTGGACTTCGCCCAGTCTCCGCTGCTCTTCTTCAAAACGGCGGCGGCAGCAGACGCGCTCGTTGTGGTCTTCTTGACCTTAGGTTGCCGCGTCAGTCGTGGCGGCAGACGCAGCGCCTCGCTTGGAGCCTCCACCCTTGGCCATTGCTAGTGTGGATGGACAGAGCACAAAAGAGCTTGGGCAAAAGAACAATGGAGGCGCAGCGCAAGGAGGAAGATGAGGAAACAGGGCGGCGCAGGGAGCAAATGGCAAGTAAAAACAGACGCCAGCGCCGTGCCCCTATTTACCGCAAGTCAAACGTAATCACAGCCATTCATATCACAATCGTGCGCTCCGCATGCGATCTCACCGTACACGTGGCAAACGCGGAGGGCAACCGTCGCCGGCCTCTCCGCCCACTACGCACGCAAAAAGAGGAGCCATCATCACGCCTCTGGAAAAAGTGGGCCCGTGTGGTCAAATCAAGTCCAAACGGCACCGTCTTCGGTCAGCTCTGCACAAATGGGCCCACCTACGTGTCACGTCCCATCAATCGCAGCATAACGCACGCCACGCGTGTCAGAAATCGCAGTCGAAATAAACGTCATCCCTGACGTCATTGAAGCATCTGTTCAGAAAATACGTTCGAGTATGCCCAACGCATATTGATCACTCGATTGCCTCGATTAATTGGGGTGTGACGAAACCTTCTCAAGGCAAAATTGGTCACTCGACCGTTCCTTCGACTAAGTCATATTACTCCCATCGGGAGCGTATTCAAAAAAAAAATCGACTGAAGATGCTTAAAACAATGATTGAGATTATCCTCCATTTACAAGCAATACAGCATAATCTCGGGAGCTACTCCCATCGGGAGCACTGTCATGCACCCGATAGAATTATGGCACAAAATTATTCGATTAACGTATGCAGAGTAAGAAGATTTTTTAGATTATCCTCCATTGCAAAGCAATGAAGCACAATCTCGGGGGCTACTCCCATCGGGAGCGCTGTCGCGCACCCGATAGCATAACAGCAAATATCAGTCGACAAAGGGCACGGCTCGTCCAACAAAGTTCAGAAAACATACTCGAAACATTCCCGAGTTGCGTCCGTCGCAAGTATCTCGGATGCTGCACGCATAGTGCAAAGGTAAGACCCGCCGAACTTTCGAGCTGGGCTAAGGACCGTTCCAGCAACGTCAATCCTTATACTTTCCGTGTCAGCAGACATGATGAAAAATCCCGACGGACGCGTTGGGTAAAATTCAAAGTTATACTGCAGATCGACTCAGTAAGACCTCAGCGGCCTAGTCAAGTCTGACCAGTTTGTTCCAGATTCGAGTCCGGTGACTCGAGTTTGATTGAAAGCTAGTAAGGTTTTACCTGAATGAGTAGTTAACCAGTCCCGATCCGTCGAGTGTACTGGGCCTGCTAAGCTATTATCCCTTGATCATCATAAAACACAGTCGATGAGATACTCGACATAGCCAAACGTGTGCTATTCATACAGGAATTCCAAATTATATGTACAGAATACAAAGCATACGACGTGCACTTACGAAAGAGTCCATGCCCGATTCTTCGAGTCAGCCAAGTACTCGGGGGCTACTGACATGGGTATACATATCGGGTACTCTATCATGAGGGTACCTGGTACACGTAACGACTAAGGTCCAATATCGAAGAGCCTACTCGAAGCCCAAGACAAGAGGCCCAAGAAGATGGAGTATCCTCCCAGACTAGACATAGGCATAGTCGGTTTAGGCTTTCCTTACGTGTAAACTAGGTCGGTTACAAACTCCCGAGACCCAGCCTATTTAAAGGCTGGGAGGGGTACCGATCTAGGACCAAGCCATACTCGAACCACCAAATCTCTTGCGAGATCGTCATCCCGCCGGAGCTCCCCTGTAATCGCATAATCCACAATCAATATCAGACAAGCAGGAAGTAGGGTCTTTACCTCCACCCGAGGGGCCTGAACCCGGTTAAATCTTTGCCTCTGCTTGTCAGCCGACGAAACTACCAGTACTACCACGTTCTCTCCCCATAATCTCAACCCTAGGTCCTTAACCATGGGATTTGATGAGGGTACACCTCGTCAGTAAGTTTATTTACTCTAGCACCACCGTACGTCTCTTCAGACATGTCGTCGACAATACACTTTGTGCACTTCAACTCGGCACTTCTCCAGTTGGAGAGCATAGATGACAACGAGGAGAATCCAGTGGGCTTAGGAATCAGGACTCCAGGTTTATGCGTGTAGATTCATGTGTTAGCGACATGGACATAACAGCAAAGTACTTTGCGCGTGTCCTGTCAGGCTGTCACTCACTCACACTCGTTCATTCCCCTAGCTACCAAGTTCTTGTCTCCTCTTCCAGGCATGGTTAATGCGCTGTGTCCCCTGTCAAAGCTTGCTAGCTATTCCTTCCGTTTTTCTCTACTATATAATATAGTTAGAGGTGATGGTTGGTACGTTATTTTTAGTTTTCAATTCTACCCCTGCATTTTGAGAGAATTTACAGCCGCTGCCACTCACTCACTCGTTCATTCCCCTAGCTACCAAGTTCTTGTCTCCTCTTCTAGGCGTTGTTAATGCGCCGTGTCCGCTGTCAAAGCTATAGCTCGAGCCGATTGTGACTGCGCAGATAACAAAATGTTTTCAGGAACTACAGAAGAAAAATGACGTTTATTTTAGTGATTTGGAATAAACGAGAGGATGCTCACGTCATCGGAGCTGGCCGGCGGTAGCGTCCAAATCACCAAACGCATCTTCCCAAAGTAGGGAAACCCTGGGATGCTCGTGCCCGTGTCAGGATTCGCCATGGAATCTGATTGTGTCCAGGACGTTTAATTGGCTGTAATGTCCACGGCCGGTTTTTGATATGTTCAGAACTGACCTGGTACAGCGAATCCATTACTCCATTGACCAAAGCTCCTTCAGCAGATTACTCTAATGGACTGGAACCGTCTTTGTTTGTAGTCTGATAGGAACGGGAACGTTCCGGTAACTTGTTTGACGTGACTAGGCAATCGATGGGAAGAAATTGACATATGATCTTGGGTAATGATAGAGTAATCAGACTGCGGAGGAAATGGTACAACTGAATCATGTTTTCTTACCTCCTTCAAACAGGCTGCTTAGGAACGACAGTTGTTGGGTGTTAAATTCAAACGGCAAGAGCAACTAGGGCTGATCACCGCGTCATTTCAAGCCACCGGCTGCTGCAACTAATAAAATGGATTAATCCTGATGAGAGTGACAAAGCATTCACGATTGCTCCAACAGCTCAATTTTGTCCCTAGAAGATTTACAGATGTTGCTTTGGGCATGGCATTATTACAATGAAAACGGAACTTCGTTTGACCACTGCCATTACCATTGCAGAGTTCGAGCTATCAACAGCATAACTCTGCGTCGCGCCAATATGATGCTATCAATTTACACCTGAAAAAACGATGACTGAACCCAGCTGGTTTTCAGAAAGAAAGCCAGTCATGGCCCAATTTCCACTCACAAAAAACAGAGGAACGAATGCTTCCTCTGAGCATTAAGCTGCTTCTCCCGAATCACGGAAGATTGATTGCGGAGACCACTTCAGATGCAAGTTGAGCTTTCCCGTCTTTGCTCCCTCCAGGGGGAAGCTATCACTGTAATCTTCTTCGATTAAAACCTTTGTCAAAGTCAGGATGCACCGTCCCATGTAATCCTACAGAAAACATAGTTAACAGTTACCACGCTAACATGAAACATATCAAAGTTGAAACACTAGCTGGAGAACATTACAATGAAAACTTCAACACAACTTACTCTACTGAAAGTGTCGTGGTCATATACTTCCAGCATTAGCATATCATGCAAGCCATCTTCGACAACGAAGTCGAAAGTTTGATTCCAAACTGGGTTCAAGCTTTCAGTCACAACCTGCAGTCAGTGACATGATAGAAACAGTGAAGACATGCTACCACTGAGATATTCCGATGGTAACACATTGAATAGCTTAACAGAGGTCAACTTCGCGAAATAGTTAAATAAAATGGTGTGGTTCAGACAAACAATGTGCTATTATACTTGTTATACGAAACATAGCCATGCGCATCTATTTTGTTAATATATCTGATAAAAAATTACCCTTGTCTTGTACTTCGTTTTTGTTTTCTTGAGAGAAACCACAACATATGGGTCAGACTTCCCATTCATATCCATTGCTGGCAAATCTTCACCAGATACCACAGTTACTGAGAGAACCCCCGCAGGATAATTTCCTTTCTCTTCCTTGATGACAACCTGCTATACTCTGTGCTCCCTGATCCATTTCCATTACTCGTCATTGACCTCTCTAAGGAGGTCATAGAAAACTGTTGTTTAAAAGGATTTGGAGTCTCATCCTTCATGTTATATGGATAATAGAGTAGCTCAAGGTGCACCTGTTGGGGTCATGTCACAAGAAAAGGTGACATCCAAACAAGAAGGTAAGGTACCCAATTTGGCAATATGCCTGATGAAAAATGATGATATGGTGTCTTTTCCTGGAATACTGGGCTCACCTGACCCCGATCTTTTCTGTCTCGTTGAATCTCCAAATCTTTTACAAGCTTCAACCAGACATCCTTCACTTTGCCTGGTTGAAGATCCTTCAGGCTAACTTGAACACAGCCAATCAATTCAGATTCCTGAATACCATCATCGTCGTAAATCTTCACTGTCACACTCTGAGTATCAGCATCTTCAACAATAAACTCAAAGTGTTCATTCCAAATGGGGTTGAGATCATTGTTCTGTACAGTTGACGACAGAAGTTAGAAGGAATCCTCAAAAGCAGAGCGCGCAAACAAGGAATGGAATTAGTACTACTTACAATTGTTTTACTTCTCTTGGTTTTGTCTGGTAATGGTCGGATATATAAAGTGGCAAAAGGATCAGATTTCCCTATGAGATCCTTGTTTGTCAAATCTTTTGCTTGCACAAGCTTGACCTCCAATGTACCGACAGGCTTCAGTTCCAAATTACTGACACAGAATATATGTTATGGTCATTCCTTTGTGATTTAGTGACAGTGATTTTTTTTCTAAATGACACTATTATGTAACCACGAATAAACAAATAACTACCTGTAATCTCCAGGTATTATAGGAATGACCTTCCTTACTGGCCATGTTATTGAGTCTTCAACAGCATTTTTTATAGTGTCCTGTAAAAAGATTAAGGATATCAATCATCTCAACCATAGGATATTGATAAATTCCAAATCTATGCTATAAAACACGAAACCATGGGCAAACCTCAAGAGCAGCTGAAATTCCGGGTATAGCAGAAATATCACCACCAATTACCTTCAGTTTGAAATCCAGTTTTTTCTAACATAATTTCCAAAGAGAAAAAATAGTGAGGCTAATGATGTAATAGCTTCGGCAATCAGAGAAAAAAACGATGGATAGCAGGATAACCTTCTTTCTAAGAGAAAAACAAACAGCTCCAAAGCATGGTAATTCTTCAACTAGCGGTCTGAAAATCAAGCGGAAAACTCCTGTGAAGCCGATGTCCTTCACCTATATGCCAAAAGCACTCTTATAAGTATGGGAAAAGGTAAATAAGTTCATTTGCGTGTATGAAATAGAGGACATGATAAACACTTTTAGTACCCAATCGAGGTACACACATGGACCCTCACAAATCACGATGCCATCCACAAATTGCGTTTAAATTTTGCACCACAGAAACTGATGAGTTGGCTGATGAGCTAATACAATACGATCCTAGGTTGGTCATGGGTATACCAGAGTAGAATCTGATTACCAATTGTTTACGTACTGTCTTGTTAGATGCACAAGACAACTAAGTCATTATACCAACAGTCCTTATTTAAAAAGATATATATACATATATATATGCTGACAGTCTAAAATAAAGGTCAACTGTGTGAGCTAGGCATAAATCCTTCCTCATATTCCAGCATTCATACAACAAGACCAAAGATAACATGAAATAGATCACCTGTATTGGTAGTGACACCCCGAGTCTAGTTTTTACATCTAAGTTGATACTTGGATTGGCATCCCAGTTCATCTCTAGCTCCATAATAATACCTTCTTCATTACTCTCAATGATCGAAATACCTGCACCAAGATGGGTAGGAAAACTTATAAGTTTACATCCAACAGACAATTTGAAAAGTACACCAAAATATTTGGTCAAGCTAGATAAATGAAACAAAAATAAAGTACCACACAAATGAAACAACTGCAAAATTGTCACAGCATAACTAAATGTTTACAAAAACTGGCACTCAAATGGATAAGATGTAGTGGAGCACCTTAGGCTTAAATGAACAGCATGAGATCATTTAAACGACTTTCTTTCCATTAGGATGGAATTTTGTGTTATTGATAAGGTTCTATGCATCTAAAAACAGGCATTCAGCCGCACCTCAAAACCATTTTACTATTACTGACTCTAGAAAAAAGGCAGATATCATGTACACAATGTAATATCCAGCAGCTGCAGACTTCAGCAGTTATTGTTTGCTTTGCTGGTATCATAATCTTGCTTAAAAGATGCAAAAATGGGTCAATGAAGTTTGTGTAAGAACAATATGTGCAACAAATAAGCAGCAGAGTTCCGTGTCATAAAAAAATACAGCGATAACAGTGAAACTGTGTAAGATAGTTTGAATATACGTACCAGTAAACTGTGGCGCAACAGTACCAAGAGTGAGTTTTGAGAACTTGAGGGCGGCAAAGACCACTGGCCTATATTGTTCAAGAACAGGCTCAACAGATACTTTGATGAGTTCTGACGCTGCCTGCAACAATGAATACCAGAGAAGAAAATGCTCAAGAAGAGAATGTTTTCAAATGAAGTTAGATAAAGAGAATTCCAGTCCCGGTTTCAGGTTACATGGAAAGAAACGCATACCTCATTCACAAAGGGCCATATTTTTGTGAGCTCCTCATTCAGCCATTTTAACTGCATAATAGCACGCATTAACAATTTAACTTATGATCATCCACCTGTACTGTGAAGTAGAGCTAACTAGAGATTGTTAAAAGAGTATACCTTTTGTTGCGTAGAGAAAACAACCCAGGATGGGTAGAGGTCACCTGGAAGTAACTTCCGTGAATCTTCAACCGTCATCTTAGAGAAAGTAGCAACCGTGGCAGCCTGCACAAATTACCAGAGAAAAATCCCGCTTAATTTCAGGTATTGTTGCAATCCAAGAATAGGACTGACAGAGTGAGGCATTCCAAGTATAAGATGGACATGAAGTAACTAGGCCCATATCAGTTGGGTGGGTGGTGGAAGTGCAATCCCCACCACCTGGGTTCAAGTACTGTGAACAATTTAGGTGCCAATGCCCTTCTCTATCTACAGAACATGCAGTTTCTTCAGCAAAAAATGATGATACAGAAGTAATCACATGGGTAATGATTGGTCTAGATTAACTGTCTTACTCACAGCAGCAAGTGGTCAAGTGGCCAGCATTGCAACTAGCCTACTACATGAACCATATGGCCTGCTTGCAAACATTTGTCATTGCGCTTGGCAAAATCAAGGGCCCCAAAATGTGTGCTGTCCTACAAGCTTATGTGTGACAAAAAAGACTATGATATCATCGTAACAAGCTCCGAACATGTTAGGAAGTTGCAAGCCATGTAAGCATAAACCTATGCCGTGCCAGTAAGCCTAAATGTCTTCTCACAGTGGCAGGAAGTGCCCAGCATTGCAGGTTTTCAACTGTATAAACCATATTGCGTGCTTACAAGCACTTGCCATTGCACTTATCCGTGGCCAAATACTGAGGCCCCCAAAATGAGTGTTCGCCTACAAATTTGGGTGCCAATACCTTCTCTATTATAGAGCATGCAGTTTCTTCAACAAAAATTGATGAAACACAAGCAATCCATGGGTAATAATTGGCCTAGATTAACTGTCTTACTCACAACGACAGGAAGTGGCCGCATTGCAAGTTTGCAACTACATGAACCATATTACCTGCTTACAAACACTTGTCATTGCGCTTATCTGTCAGCAAAAATCGAGCGCCCCCAAAATGATTGCTGTCCTACAAGCTTAGAGCATCTCTAGCAGAACCCGCAAAACGGTCAAACCCGCATAATAACCGCCCGATGCGGATTGAAAACCGCAAAACGGCGGAGAACAGAATCCGCAAATTTACCCAACCCGCAAAAGATTTTGCAGGGCCCCGTGAATCCCCGCCTCGGAACGGCTTTTTCGCGGATTTCGGCGCCGAATCTAGGGGCCCCTGCATTTGGTCAAAACGGTTGGCGGGTGGGAGTTTTCACCACGTGTTCTTCCTCTCTTCTTCCCATCTCGCCGCCGCCGCCTGCGAATCCCTCCCTTTCCCGGCCGCATCTGACGGCGCCCCGCCGCACGCGAGCTGCCCCGGCCGCGGAGGTCCCCTTCCGCCGGTTTCCCCTAGCCGCGTCCGCGGAGAACGGAAATCTGCGCCGCCACCGCCGATCTGCCTGTGAGTCTAATTCCGCTCGATTTCGCTTCGATTTCGGCCGTAGTAGTAGGTAGTGAGTATGCCTTGCCCATTTCAGATGGAGTTGAGCCCGGAGGAAGAGCTCGTGCTCTCCGATTCGTCCTCCTCCGACGACTCCGATGTGGAGGCGCTGTTCGCAAGCCGGCGGCAGCAAATGGTGGTCGCCGTCCTAATAAACTTTTATTGTAATAAACTATTTGTGAGGATTCATAATATCCTACTATTGTAATATGAATCTTTATAATTTAGGTTTGCGGTTCTGCTTTGCGGGTTCTGCTCCGCCGCGCGGCGTTTCGAGCCAAAAATCGCGAGTTGCGCGAACTGCAAAACTGTTTTGCGGGTTCGTGTTTTGCGGGTTCTGCTAGAGATGCTCTTATGTATGTGTGACAAAAACAACTATGCTACCATTGCAACATGCCACGAGATCACGCTTGTACTAAGTTGCAATCCAAGCAAGCCAAACCCTATGCCGACGCAAGCAGCCACGCGACACGGGAAGCGCACACCGCCTTGTCTGTCTACCTACCGAAGGGAGGCAACAGCTCACCAGTCCCAGCACAAAAGGCAAGTACAGATAGATTCGGGGCCACCTCCTCCTCGGTTCATACGCGAAACTACTCTTTCAATCCACCCTAATCACGCTCTATCGCAAATCGAGGAGAGAGATTCGAGGAAGGAAAAAGGGGAAGGGCGACGCTTACCAGCTGGCGGCGGCGGGCGCCTCGGGCGTTCTCGCAGCGGGCGAAGGCGACGATGAGCGCGACGCCGGCCGCGACCCCCAGCGCCAGCCCCAACCAGAACCCCATTCCGCCGGCTCTTCTCCGGCTCCTCCCCTACCACCAGCCGCTTCGCCTCCCCTCCACGAAATCTGGGTACAGACTAAGCGGGCGAAAAGCGAGGCATCCAGCAGGCGACGGCCGGGCGGGGTGCGGCGCGGCAACGGCGGCGCGGGACGGGGGAGTGGGCGGAGTCGTCCAAGTGGCGCCTCGGTGCCGCCGCTGGCTGCTGCTGCCGTGGGGCAAGAAAAGAGACGAAGAGTTTGAAAGAAAAAAAAAAAGAGAGAAATGTGGAGACCGGAGAGCGGAAAACGTGAGGGGAGAAAGCGAAACGGGTTCGGAGATCTTGGCAGGGGAATGCATATTTACCAGGACCGCTACCTACCGGAGTCTCCTTAGCCATTTAGGAGCAGCCACCTTTTTTTTTGAATTTTTCATACTTGTATTCATACTAAAGGATCAGTACAAGGTCGGATACAAGCAAAGAAAAAAAGAAGGAAACGAAGGACGGCACCGCAGCGCCTCGCCGTCTTCAACCACGAGCAGCTCCAGCGCGCTCGACCTCCACCGCCGGAGACGAGGAAGGAAGCAGACGCCCAGAGCCCTCTCCACGGAACGGAAGAGCTTCTTGCCACCGCAGTGGCTTTGACGAACCACAAGAGCCACCAGCTCCGACGAGCTGGATCTGGATCGATGAACGACCAGAGGTCGGGGCCACACCCCGAGCATCTCCCGCCCCAGATCCGAGGCCAACGCCACAGATCTTCCACCAGCACCCCACACACCACCGCCGCAGCCGCCTCGCACCTCCTCCACCACCGGCCTTGCATCCACTCGACGCCGGGCTGCCGCCGAATCCGGAGAAACAGACAGCAGCTCGGGGACGATCCTGCAGCTCGAGGGCACCGTCGTCGACGACGCCAAGGAGGGGGAGCCGCAGATCTCCAAAACGGCAGCGCCGGCTTCCCCACCTCAGCCGCGCCGCCCAAAATCCGCACCGCTACTCGCCGGAGCGCAGATCTAGGGATTCCCCGCCCTCCCGCCGCCGGAGCGGCCGGCGGAGGGCGGGAAATCCCCAGATACGCCGGCGGCCTCCTGGAGACGCCGAGTCGCCTCCGCGTCGCTCTTGAGCACTGTAGAGGGGGAGAGGTTCCAGAAAAAACGAGTGAGATGTTAGCTTAGGAGCAGCCACCTGCCTCAGTCCGCTCGTACAGCCTTCGCGTATCCCGACTGTATATGCCACAAGCATGAATATCCCCACCGTATTGCGAAAGGTGGTCCCACCATCAAATATTTTACTCAGCTCGCGCATCTCACTCAGCTCACTCAGCTCTTCCCTTCTCCACCCAGGGAGAAAATATCCCCAACGCATCTCACTCAGCTCGCGCCGCCTCTCGCCGGGATCCCCGATTAGTGCCGCCGCTCGCTACCCCACGTCGCTCCGTCGCGCGTCGTCATTCCCAGGTGTGCCTTCCTCCTCCGACCAGGGCGCTGCGGCTGTTGGTGCGTCGGTTCGACCTCGCCATCGAGCGGCGCGCAGAGCAGCGCGGCGAGCTCCCAGCAGTGCTACCACTGCACCGTCGCCCTTCTTCACCACGCACAATCGCCTCTTCTTCGAACAACCTTCTTCCTCGCCGCGGCGATCTACTCCTGGAAAAGGCAAGTACACCCCGGCTGCGGGGGAGCACATTATCCTCCAATCTTATTTGTTCTTGGCGTTGGGGAAATTTATTCTATGTTTTGGCATGGTTTTTTTTTTTTGAACTTAAAGGTTCTATGTTTTGGCATGGTAGTTCGGTGGAGGGGTAGTAGTACTTTTCATGAAATTCTTGAGCTCGTCCCGATCTGAGATGGAGAAGTTCATAACCCTTACCTATTTATCTGATTTTTGTGCATAAGGAAATATGTGTGTTGTGTAGTTCTATTCGAGATCTGAGATTGCAACTCATTGCATCTGCTTTGATTTTACCACGCTTGAACAGCTATGAATCTTTGTATAATTAATTGTATCTGCTACGGTGGTGTTTTATACCATTAGAATTTGAACTAGAAACTCATGTTACCCCTTTAAAGAACGAGTGCTGAATTTGCTCAGGATATTTATTGAATTTGTTCCTTTTGAGCTGCAATTTTTCCTAGTATTCAGAATTGTAGTTTCTGCACTATCAATTTAAGCTGCAAATAGAAATCATTACACTAAAATAGTGCCGAGTTTATCTGATCAGTAAAAGTGAAACTACAACCAAAGTCTTTGAGAAATCTGGAGCCTCCTAACAACTTGAAAACCATCAACTATTGTCTTCTTTTGCCAAGATATCAGATTACTAACCAATCCTGAGAGTCACCAGATTTTCATCCAAATCTTTACTGAAAATTGGCAAACTGTGCCCAAACTGATGATTATGTCCGGAGCACGGAAAGGGAAATCTGTCCTGAAGAGCAGCTATTATGTGACGGCAAAAAAAAATGCAGCTATTATGTGCGAGCAAAACAGATTTCCCCTATGCGATACTTATACTTTCTGAAAAGTAAGGCACTACCGTATCTGTACTATAGCTAGCGGCAATGGTTTCGTGCACCAATTTGCAGTCTAATACTTGCTGTTTCGTGCACCAATTTTTTTTTCATTGGTGAAATTGTGATGTATAATAGTGTGTCTGAATATTCACAGAATTAACTTTCATTTGCTGCCGTTGCATTTTGGTAGGCCTTCTTTATTAGGATGGAAAATGCATTTTTGCCGGAATCATTCTTAGATTTAATATCTTCGGTTGAAAATCCAGATAGATGGATTCATTCACAAGACAGGTACGTGCAACTTTAAATGTTCAATAATATACACTATTTATTTCAATTGCTTTGGTTTTCACCGTCAATTTTTTTCCAGCTTTCCGGAATTTGCATTTGGTTCTCCCAATCTATCTTCTACAAAGGAGGTCATCGATCAATATGAAGAGGACATTGATGACGACTTGCATCCTCTATTTTTCTCTGACAAGTAATGTATCCAAATTGATTCCTAAAAAATGATAGAAATTCCTAAGTGGAGGCGTTTATATGATGTTTCGGTGTTAATGTAGGGAATATGAACAAGATTCACAAGAGGATGATTTTGCATCTGATGATGAAGCTATATGGACAAAAGAAGTTGCACCTGGGGATGGATACTATGCAGATTCTTCGGAATCAGAGATGATAGCTGGCAAAGCAAAATCAATTGACAAAAGAAGTCGTTATTGCTATCGGTATGTCTGCTTTATCATACTTTAGAATGTTCCTTTCTCAATTGTCAATATTAACAAATCATTTTAACAATATATTTTTATCTTGTTTTTGTACTAAAGGAAGCAAAGACCAGAAGCATTTTCCATGAGTGTTTCAGCAAAGGAGGTCTCTAATCCTATTGAAATTGCAATGAGATCATTCTGTTCAAACAGATCAGTCCCTATGTTCAAACCTGAGTTAGGAATGACTTTCAGTTCAGGCTCAGCAGCGGAAGGATATCAATTCTATAATCTTTATTCATGGGTTCTAGGATTCAGCATCAGAAATGGCGATGCTTACCAAAAAAAGAGCGGGGAGAGAACGATGCAACAATTTTGCTGCCAGCGCGGGGTAAACTCTCCGTTAATTTGAAATATGTTATGTTTTGTTGGAGAAGTTTTTTATTTGAGACAATGCAATTTATATTTCGGCAGGGACAAACGAAGAACGCAAAGAAATCCACAACAAGATGTGGCTGTAAAGCAATGTTGAGAATTGCTGTTTCTCCGGGTGGAGAATGGTTTGTGAGGACCTTTTTTGAGGCCCACAATCATGACTTGGTTGAGAGTTGTGCCGAGAAGAAGCATTTGTTTTCACACAAGCACATAGATCCCGAGACTAGGTCACTTGTCAAACATCTCCGGGAAAACAATGTCAGTTTAACAAAAGTGAACACAATATTATCTAGCTTATTCTCTTCAACTGAAAACTCTTATTTCACAAAAAAATCTTTGCGAACTCTTATTATCAGGGTTGGGTATCACGCTTATTTCCTGCACTTATTTCGACATAGCACTTGCTAATAGAAACAAATGTTTGTTTGTTGTTGATTTAGTTGGTTCTTTTTGGTCGACACATATTTCAGAAATTTCACATGGTTTTCAATATGCGTCACTCACAGTACACACCATCACCTCCTAATAAAAACAAAAGATTGATTGTCATTGATCTTGTCCATTTTTTAATCAAATTTTCAAAATTTTCACTTAAGTTTCAATATGTTTCGCGAAGGATTCACAATATCCAAATTTAACACTATAGGACAAAATACTGGGACAAGCACTCATTTTTGGGTGAACCATGAACCATTCCTAAATTATGAATCGTGCACGAATAAGTTGTGATAATCAAGTGCATTATAAAAGAATTATATTAATAAAATATGGCGCAAGATCAATAAGTTGTGATAGATCGTCGAATGACTCATGGACAAATATTGAATTATGAATCATGGAGCACTCCGAATTTAATAGGCCTCATCAAATCAACGTGGTAAATATTGAAGTGAAGAACCACAAGTCTTAATAATTTTTCTCTTGTACACTCCCTCACTTATTTCGACATAGTACTTAGAACCAAATTTTTGATTGTTGTTGATTTAGTTGGTTCTTTTTGGTCAACACATATTTCAGAAATTTCACATGGTTTTCAATATGCGTCACTCACACCACACACCATCACCTCCTAATAAAAACAAAAGATTGATTGTTATTGATCTTGTCCGTTTTTAATCAAAATTTCAGAATTTTCACTCAAGTTTCAATATGTTTCGTGAAGGATTCACAATATCCAAATTTCACACTATAGGACAACATAGTGGGACAAGTACTCATTTTTGGGTGAACCATGAGCCATTTATAAATTATGAATTGTGCACGAATAAGTTGTGATAATCAAGAACAATAAGTGCACTATAAAATAATTATATTGATAAAATATGGAGCAATATCGATAAGTTGTGATAGATTGTCGAATGACTCATGGACAAATATTGAATTATGAATCATGGAGCACTCCGAATTTAATAGGCCTCATAAAATATTGAGCAATATCAACGTGGTAAATATTGAAGTGAAGAACCACAAGTCTTAAATTATTCCTCTCTTGTACACTCCCTCACTTATTTCGACATAGCACTTCCTAATATATATTTTTTTGGATTGCTGTTGATTTAGTTGGTTCTTTTTGGTTGATACATATTTCAGAAATTTCACATGGTTTTCAATATGCGTCACTCACACTACACACCATCATCTCCTAATAAAAACAAAAACTGATTGTTATTGATATTATCCGTTTTTAATCAAAATTTTAGAATTTTCACTCAAGTTTCAATATGTTCCGTGAAGGATTCACAATATCCAAATTTTACAATATAAGACAACATAGTGGGACAAGTACCCATTTTTGGGTGAACCATGAACCATTCCTAAATTATGAATCGTGCACGAATAAGTTGTGATAATCAAGAACAATAAGTGCACTATAAAATAATTATCTTGATAAAATACGGAGCTATATCAATAAGTTGTGATAGATTGTCGAATGATTCATGGAAAAATATTGAATTATAAATCATGGAGCACTCCATCTCAAATTTGATATTGAATTATCCATCTCACTAATGAGCTACAGAAAAAATCTAGCTCAATTTGGGGATGAAAAACACAATTTCCGTGCATCAGAACCGATGTCCTAGACTAGAAATCCGGTCGTCAATTGGACACTTTAGATGCTGATGTGCCTGTCCTAGGGAATTAGGAGTGGCGCTGCGATCGATCTCCGAGGGTGACCGAGTAGTTGTCCATTACGAGTGAGACACTTGAAATGGTGTCATGTTCATCAATAGGCTACTTCGACTATTGTTGTGCCAAGCATTGCAGACATGGAGCATTAGATGCAACATCAATAATACTGTAAGAAAAAAGTTGGGTATAGTCAATAATATAACCCGAATTAGATCAGAATATGACTTCGAATTTGAAAAAAGTTGGAGAATTTAGGCTGCTTCCTTTGAAACCCTTTACCTTTTGCTGCAGTAGGTTGTAAGGGGAACACTCTGTGGTTGCGTTGATGAAATGGAACCAGGGCTCCCCTACAGGGGCCCTCTTTGATCTAAAAGAATTTGAAAAAAAAAAGTAAGAGAAGAATTTTTTCATAATACATAAAAATCATTGGGTACCAAAGTGAAGACATTAATAAAATTCATATAGTTTCTCGAGACTGAACTAGCAAAGACAAGTTTTGCAAAATCAGCATTGGAATCCTGAAGCCACTTGGATTATTAGAACTTGATTATGTTCAGATGGCTTTAGTTTTTTGCATCATGTATAGTGAAACATTCCAATAGATACACGATGGGTTCTAATTCACATTGGAATGCACAAACCTAAAGCAGGAAAGGGGATATGCACAACGTTCTACGATGTACAAACCAGGAACTCTGCTATTCGTGCAGAAGACTAAAAACTTGCCTGATGCAAATCCCTAAAACGGTCCTGGTAAATTTGTACGTGTCAACCAAAAGAATAGACAGGGATTTGCATCAGGCAAGTTTTCAGTCTTCTTGCCTAAAAATATGCTAAGGACAGAGGATACAAAGAATAGACACGGTCCTCGATTAGTAGTCAAGGATAGACTTGCCTGATGTACAAACCCAGCTTACCTACCGGACGACGAGCAGCGGCAGGAGTGCCGTCGGTGCCGGAAAGAAGCCCCAGGATGGAGGTGGACCTCGCCACGGCGGCGGTCTTGTCCATGGGCCGCGTGCTGCTCCGGCAGTAGACCTTCTTCCTCGCACAGTTTGCCATGTTCGGATGGATCTCCTCGCTCAGTTCGCCACGGGCGGCCGAGAGAGAGAGAGAGGGCGGTGGGAGCTAGGTACCGGTACTACATCCTGGCTCCGCCGGAATCCTGACCACCACCAGTAGCCGAAGTGGCCGGGGACGCCGGAGTTCGCCGGGTGTGGAGAGGGGTGGCGCAGAAATCTGAAGAGGGAGGGAAAGAGGGGAGTACGGGAGTGAGGGAGGGGACGAGGGGTAGGTGAAAGATGCTCCGTATCAACGTTTTGTGTACGCTGCGCAGGAAATACCCCCAGAGATACAAAGAGTTTCCACGGTCAAAGAGCTGGAAATGGGGAAGTTCGGCGCGGATCTACAAGCAGTCATCGACGGCAAAAACTGCACCGGTAGGTAGCGGTACCGGTAAAATTTCCGCGTTGGATCTTGGCAGGCAACTGGTGGCCAGCCAGAAGAAACTGTTTTTATTTTTTGTGCTGGCCTTTTCGCCAGGTGTGCCTGCCCTTGGCCCGCGTGCGAATGATGAGCTGGAGTGGGCTGGGGCCTGCCTGTGGGTCGCTGGCAGGTGGGGACTCCCGCTCGCTTGTAAATGATGAGCTGGAGAGGGCTGGGGTTCTGTGGGTCATGGCAGGTGGGGAACCCTTGCTGCGGGGGCCCGCAGGGAGGTGTGCATGTGTTGATGGCTGAGCGGTGGATCGGTCACCGATTCCATGATCCGAAGCTTCTTCTCAAGTTTAAAAACCTGAGGCTCAGATCTCAAGGAAGGGCGGCACTCGCTTTGTTGTTTTTGATTCGGCGTCATTTTAATCCTGCTGGTTCGACGATTTATTATTATGCAGACTGGTTCAAACCACAGCAGCCGCTCCAGACGGGCATTGAGGATTGCTCCAGACGGGCAGTCGATATCTCCGATCCAAGAAAGAGTTCCATAAACGGATTTCAGTTTTCCTTTGGACCAAAAGTATTTAGACCCGTTTGGAACACATGAAGTAAAAAAAAGTAGGAATAGGAGCTGTCATGTTTTCTAGATTCCTACAGGAAGTAAAACCGCATGAATTTTTTTAAAGTGTTGTTTGGATGTCACGCAAGAAAAACACAGAAATTGTAAACATGGGAAGATGAAAACATGAGGTGAGACCTCATGTTTGTTTTCCTCCAAAATTCCTATGAAATGAGCTATTCCATAGGAATTCCAAAGGAATCTAGCATTCCTATTCCTGTGTTCCAAACGGTGTCATAGGAAATTTTCCTATGGTAATCCTATCCTCCAAGATTTTTACATTTTTCCTTAGTTCTAAACGGGGCTTAACATAGTTTAAAAAAAACATTTAACTTACCACATGGCATATGTGGTGAGTAACCCAAACAAAATCAATTTCAAGAATAGAAAAAGCCTTTAACATGCCTGATGAATAAGGACTGAGACCAGCCACTCGATTACTACGAGCAAGTAGGCCCCGTCGCATGAGTGTTTACCACTTTTTTCTTTGAATTGGAGTGTTTCCCACTCCTTTCCAATTATTAGACCGTCCTACATCATTCCCTTGCCGCTGTTAATTGATAGCGAATTGGCACGTGGTCGAAGGAGATGGTTATCGTGTGAAGGTACTCAATTTCAACGAAATATTGATATTGTTTCTTTTTTTTACGGTTAAATATTGATACTATTTTGTCTTTCCATCAATGACAAATTCAAAACATGGGTGGCAAATTGAGTAGGGAATGTACTAATAAGAAAACAATGATACAATTGATTGTAGGCATATCACCATTTTCAATCTACAATTTTTTGCTTCTGTCCATGGTATCGGAAATTAAATTGCCGCTTGGTATATTGTGACTTGGGACACATTCTTTGCATGGCTAGTTATCTATTTTTAAATACGCTTGCTAGACAGCCCACGAGACTAGGAACAAAAGGGGTGAGACTAAAGAATCAGACACCTAAACAAACTTGGCACGACCGCTAACCAAACTTAAGGCACAGAGCTAAAATGCATCGAATGGAGAGTGGCCACACTATGGAGTACGATTGAATGATGGTTCCTCGGGTTGGTGCAGCCATGCCAAGACGTCGATGGAGCCGAATAACCTTCATGTCATACTGTACTAAGTACCTTTGTGGCCACAGGAGCACACGCCACCAGGACACAATCGCCAAAAATACACGAACCACAAAATTATACGTCAAGCGACGAACCAGTATTCTGCCCTCGTGTGTTGGAGGTCAGTAGGTGACAAGAATGAGCAAAGACGGTGAAGGAGGAAATAGATTGTTGTGTGGCGTGATGACAGATGAATAAATGGTCAGCGTTAGACCCTGTACTGTACAAAAGCAAGGCTGATCCATAGGCTGAAAAACAGAGTGACTACCCCAGCAATTACTATTTCTATTAGATCTTTATTATGACAAAGAGTCTACGTAGAAAAAACAAAATATCCAATCTCTATGATTAAGTCTACACGACAAACAAACTGATAATCTGAATATAGAAAGAAATTATATGATAAGATCAACAAGGGCGGTTGGTTCACTACTTCACTTAGACATCGAGTCTAAAGACCTTCATAAGAAACATTATAAAAATTCAAAAAAAAAAACATTATAAGACCTTCATCAACAAATAGATAATCGAGTCTAGCTAAAGTAGTTCGTAAACTAAAAGCAAGACATCGAGTCTGCACCAACAATAGATAATCTAAAGTACTTCGTAGCTCTAGCTAAAGTAGTCTTTAGTACACCTTATAAGACCTTCATCAACAAATTATGGAACCCATTATTATATGTAAGAAACATTTAACCTAAAAATGACACTAACATGCCAAATATTAAATTGGTGACAATGTCCTCTTAAGAATATATACTCCAGATTATCTATTTGATATAACGAATCATAAACTAGAAACATCTATGAAAATATTCTTATAACAGGCATTTTAGAAATTATACCAAGATATAGAAGGATACACATGTATATACACTATATTCTACAAGTGACACAAATTAATCCCATTAGACA
This sequence comes from Poa pratensis, assembly GCA_947311845.1. Classification (NCBI taxonomy): domain Eukaryota; kingdom Viridiplantae; phylum Streptophyta; class Magnoliopsida; order Poales; family Poaceae; genus Poa; species Poa pratensis. The sequence goes on from CAMZMU010000063.1 coordinate 42,660,785, forward strand.
TATGATTTTGTCTTTTCTTTATTTCCCATGTTTGACATGATTTTTCTTATATATAAAGACGCAATGTATTAAAACAACAATGTATTAAAACAAGTGTAAATTTATTGTAAATGTGGTGACGTCAAATCGGTTATTGACAAGTATACAAGTTTAGTATAAATTAATTACATTCATTTTCACACGCTCCTGAGTCTAATTTGCATGGACCGCTCCACCAATTGATGGTGCAATAGCCGATCAAAATCACCGGAAAATATAATTGTTGCAGATATACCGCCTATGTCCAACTAACCACAAAAACAAACACTACAGAAAGAAGACATGCATCTACAATAGTTGGTAGTCAACACGAGATTCTCTACTTGTACAATGTTCACTTCCACTATCTTCTTTTATCTGTCAGCTGCGAGCATATTGACATCTTGGTTTAGCTGTGTTCTCAGGTCACAGCTTCAGCTTCACTGTTCACCTTTAATCAGTGGGGTGGCAGTGTTACCCTCACTGTTGCTATCATTGTTGGTGGTAGCGGTAGCAACTAAAGCTCCAATAGCAGCGTGTGCTCCTTGTACAAGGCAATGAAGTACAATAGGAGCTGAGAGTAATCTTTAGTCTCCTTAACAATCGTGTATATAGACTTGCCTAGAACCACGAGCAGAGCTGCCCTAGTAGCCAGCATCTAGGGAACTTGACCCTGGTAGAGATATACTCGGCGACATTTGTAAGACCTACCAGGTAGATAACAAGCCTAACTGTGACCCCCACAACACCCACTGCAATATGAAGATCCCACTTGAAGTCTGCTTTCTTTGTGTTCTTGTCGGTGACCCACTCGGAGTTCTCCACAGGGGTACAACGTGTGCGTCCAAATTCCCTTGGCGTTTGTAACATGTTTCAAAAATAATGTTACAACTATTGAACAAACTCGAACTGTAATATATTTCAAAGAATAGTTTCACAAAAAAGATTTATAACTTCATAACTTAGAATGTGGCATGACCATTACTACTAGATCCTCACCCACGAAAAACAGCGCATAGGAATAGTAGTTAAGGTCGAAACACCTACAGACAGGAATTACAATGATATACTGATATCAAAATGGAGTCTGGGAACCGATGGCCATCTCCTGATGCCATTGTCCCATTGTAGCTAGCTTCAGCACCGCAAGCCAAACAACAGACATACCATGCTAAACAACATCGTAACATTGCAATTGTGCCACCTCGAATCGGGATCATGACGTACCATAATGAGTGCGTCTGGGCAGAGCATGAGCATGGGCGAGCTTATGTAACAGAGACGACGCCTGAGATCCCGCGCCAAGCGAGTAAGCGTGACACATCACGCCGTGTCAGCCTAAGCCCTGGAGACCCGGTTCAGGTGCTGCCGCACGGGGATTGCGAGGACAACGACAAGCCCCTCATTTGTTGTGAAGTGGATGCACGGGGAAGGAGAGGGCGAGGCTGCTGCGAAACCCTAGGTCTCGGTCCCGTGTGGCCTGGGCGCGGCCGCGGGCTATGTGTCAGCATCGGACGACTGCACGTGTGGCGGCGGCGTACCGGCAACATACGTGTTGGTACATTACAACATTTTCAGGGCACCACCTCCCATACCACCGCCATCTTCGCCTCCCCCTTCACGAAATTTAGGGGCAGACTAAGCGAGTTTCCTAGCAGGCCTCGCCCGCGCGACGGATCCAAGCCCAGCCGCTGCGGGGTGAGGCGAGGCAACGACAGTGCGGGACGGGGCAGCAGGGGTAAAATCTATACATCGCGTACAGCGATGGTTGCTTAGCTCCGCGTACCCCTAGTGGGCCGAGCCCACGGCGCGCACGGGAAGAAGTGGAAGAAGAAGACGAGGCGAGCACGGGAAGAAGAAGCGGTCGCCGCGGATGCTCGCTGGCGCCATCGCCACTCACCGATGTAGGGGTCGACGCGGCTGGCCGCGTCGCCCCGGCGGAGGTGAGGCCAGGACCTCGCCGGAGACGGGGACGACGCGGCTGGCCGCGGCGTCGCCGGCGGAGGCGAGGAAAGAAACTTAACGCAGGTGGTGCGGTGCGGGTGCGAGTGGGTGTGGAGCTCGCCGGAGAGGGTTCGGGGTGCGGGGAGGGGGGCTTAGAGGGATGGCCAGCCGGGGGGCGGCGGACCGGCGGAGGAGGCGGCTTGGGCAGGGCGGGGCGACAGCAGGCGGTTAGGCCGGCGGCGGTGGGCGGGTCGACGACGGCGAGGCGAGGAAGACGATGCGGAAGGACGGCGAGGCGAGGAAGAGGAAGACGACGCGGAAGGACGGCGAGGCGAGGAAGAGGAAGAAGGTGGGCCGCGGCCCATGCAGCAGGAGGCGGGTACGCGGAGCTTCGCTCCCTCCGTGTACCGCGCGATATAGGGGCTCCCGGCAGCAGGCGGAGTCGTCCAAGTGGCGCTTCGGTGCCGCCGCTGGCTGCTGCTGCCTCGGCAAGAGAAGGAACGAATAGTTTGAAAAAAGCAGAGAAATGTCGAGACCAGGGAGCGGAAAGCTTGAGGGGAGAAAGCGAAACGGGTTCGGAGACCAGAAAGAAGAAACTGTTTTTATTTTTCGTGCTGGCATTTTCGCCAGGTGTGTCTGCCCTTGTCTCGCGTGTGAATGATGAGCTGGAGACGGCTGGAGCCTGCCTGTGAGTCGCTGGCAAGGGGGGTATTGGCTCGCGTGCAAATGATGAGCTGGAGAGGGCTGGGGCTTGGGTGGGTCACTGGCCGGTGGGGTCCAATAGGGAGGTGGAGAGTGTCATGGCGTGAGCGGTGGAGCTGGCGAACGTGAATGGGGACGGTCGAGGCCTCGACCTCGAGGCAACGGTTCGGCTCCGATTCCGTGATCCAAATCTTCTTCTCAAGTTTAAAAATCTGAGGACTGTTCCATACTCAGGCGGCACTCGCTTGTTCGACGATTTTCCCACCTCTTGTTTATTTGGTCAAAATTGGTGCGACCTACTGCGAGTGCTAGTATGCCTGATGTGCTCTGGTACATTGCATGTATAAAGACAGTCAGATGTGGGTGGTTTCTGGTGAGTAGAAGCGCTTATTAACATCATTGAGTGAATTCACTGGGTGTGGGGGCTGTGCCAGTTCAGAAAACACATTACGCTTGTCATCGTGTTTATATTAACTGCTTTTTTTTGGTGGTGCCTTATATTGTTATTATCAAATATTGCTGGACGATATTTTCGCAATCCATCTAGCAATCACTAGTAACACTTTGCTATACTACTAACTCATTCTATCATACAAATCATGTACAAGTCTAGTGATCATAATGTGCGGGTTACTAGCCGGGGATCAGATCTATGAGGAACCCTCAGAACAGCTTATCCTAAACAGATCTGATTGCTGCTTGCACCGGAAACTCTCATGAGCAATATTCGATGGATCTGGACCGGAAACTCTTGTCTAACATCTCTTCATGTGTGTGCTTTCCAGGGCATCTCCCATGAGCAACATACATTGTCATGGCTCATTTGATACCACAAAATGCTACTGCAAATGTAGCACAGCTAGCTTGATCCATATGCTGGGTGAAATTATATTCCGTGGACGGTCATCATCCAGTATTTTTTTAACAGCGTGATCCTCATCGTTTTGATAGTTGCTCTCGTAACTAGTCAAGGCTATCTCTACATGGTGCTACTGCCCAAGCACGATTGTCATGTCTTCAAAAGAAACCTTATCGACAATGACATGATGGAATATAGAGCGGTATCCCGATAACCGATACCAATATAACAGTCACTTGGTTACTTCTCCAAACTGTCAGTCGCTAGCTCTAGTGACGAAAGAAGTTGGTGAAAGCTGACTTGCCAAATCGCACCTTCTTCCATCTGCTCTTGAACAGGTTAGGATGAATACCCAGTACGTGCTCAGGCATGAAATCGTGCCGTGTTAGTATGCCAACGACAGGTGACCTCTGCATTCACAGAAATTAAATGGTACAGAATTTATCAACGCTGATCACCAGAACAAAAATAATATAATTCAAATAAGGAATACACGTGCCTGCAGTATAGAAGATAATTCTAACTGTACATGCATTTTGCGACCTTGTACGACTACTCATCATGGTTACCGTCAGAATTAGTCAGGGTTAGTAATTCCCAGTGAAACACATGACTATTGCAATTTGCAAAATAGGTGCTAGTCAGCTAGATTTGTCGAGCAAGCACAAGAATCAATAACAAAGAGATACAAAGTAGATTTGCGAAATAATACTTGAAAACCTTAAACGCTGTGATAAATGAAATGTAAACAAGTCGCTAACCTTAGAAGATTTGGGAAGAACCAAAAGGTGTCTCAATCCAACTTCACGAAAAAGTATAAGAGCCTTAGCCAAAGACATAGTCTCAACCACAGTGTAAGGAGATGTGTTTGTGAATGGATGCAAGTCTACAAACATTTCCATCTCCTCTGCAGTTAATTCAATGTCCTCAATTCTGTCATGTTTTCCTGAACCACGTTTAGCAAAATCCTCAGGTGAGAAATGCTTCGAGGCATCTGATGCTGAAGCTGCGCAACTACTGACAAAATCTTTCTTCCTCAATAGAACAAGCAGGTGGGCTCGCAGAACAAGACCATATAACTCGGGAGTATCTGAAAATGGTGGCTCGTCAATGACAGGGAAACCATTATGACCGGTTGTCTTCAAGACATGTACAATACGGCCAACCTTCTCTATGCCACTGAATGTCTGTAGAGGACCAGTTACAACATCACTAACTGACAATTGCCTCATATAGGGTTCACATGCCCTTCAAGAAAGGGAAAACCTTTCAATTTAACAAGCAAATCATAGACATTCGCATTAAAAGCATCTGCCACTGTCTTTGATATGATAAGGACCAGCATAACCAGAGGAAGCATGAGCAGATTGTTTGTCAGTTCTAGGATGACAACACAAACCGAGACAGTCATTCTCATTGATCCACCTAGAAGGGCAGCAGAGCCAAGAACTGCAAAAAGACCCTGATCTAGAGTTGATCGCGACCCAATCAACATGCCAACCAGACGACCGTAAGCTGCACCAGTTAAAATAAGTGGCACAAACAGGCCAGATGGTAAGGCAAGCCCATAGCTGAAGATGCCGAGAAAATATGATGCCAAAAAGAACAAAAGGATGGAAGAGAGATGGAACTCATGATCGGTGCCAGAGCTGTAGAGGTTTCTAATAGTATCATCATTGGTGTTGAAGAGCAGGCTAGCCAAGTCATTGTATTGACCCATTGGACACTGGAACTTCTTGAAATTTCCAGATCTCCCTATTGATGGACAAGCTTCTTCTGAGTCAGCTGGACAAGGTTTGCAAGCAGCGACCCATGGCAAACCAAAGAGGCAACATGAAGTACAGATGGAGACTGTTGCAGCCAGGAGTAGTTTGTAGGTTTGCCCTCTCCTGAGAGTGTAAATTGAAGAGATTAGGAAAGAAATTAAGATGGGGAAAATGCAAGCACTTTAAATGGAAAAATCGAGTCTAATTGACAACTGCAATTAATTATCTATGAAAAGGAGCAGTACATGCACATTGAGGTTGTTATGATTTGTGAACTACTTCTCAAAATTGATAGGAGATAATGGTAAAAGGAAGTGATGTATTTAGGACTACTAAGCTTTACCAAAAGGGAATGCCTGCAAGTTAAAATTATGAAAGTGAAGACCATAAACAGTAAGTCGTCACATACCCGTTGATAATATTGTAAAGACGAAGAACCTTGTCAAGGAAAAGGTTGTACAAGCTCCCCAGTACTCCTCCAAGAACTGCTAGAGTGATTACGGGGGGTAAATCAACCACATGATAGTTGACGTAACTCGAAGTCACATCAAACATTATAAGACCACCTTTACCAAACAATCCACACATGCCACTTTTACAAACATCTATTAATGCCCTAAGCACAACAGCAACGATTGCTGTTGTGAAAAAAGCTCGCCAGAGTAGGGCACTCCTCCACCTGCAAAAAAAAGATAGTTCTTAGTATTTTATTTTTATGCAGAACTTTGCATACAGGTACCATGTTGTAGGAGGCCTTAGAGATATACTTTCATTTCAAAATATTTAGGGTCATGTCACATGGCAGAAAATGAAAGGACATATTATCTTGTACGCTATCCTCCCTTACTCTAACAATTTCCTGAAATTCTAGTAAGAATTGGTCGGGAAAGTAAATGATGATTCAAAATTTCAGATAACCCTAGCTGAAGGGGGAAGTGGTGAAAAAAAGGAGAAACTAATTAAGATAAAGGTGGCAGATGATAAAGCTATAATTTGTTATAAAAATTTCTAATATCTTAAATTATGTTTCGGGTTTATCGTTTTGGCACTAGGTGGTGCAGCCCTTTCCTTGCCAGTAAAAAAGTCAAGGACTTGAGGAATGCCATGGACATCTTGTGTAACACTTTAAGCATAGAACCTATTGTTAACTAAACGTAGAAAAAATGCTCTCCTACATTTCAGCTGGTACGGACATTATTCTTATCTTAATCAACAAAAGATGAAATAAGACAATTCATCGACGTAAGTATCACTATTTCAAGTAAACTGTAAAAGAAAGTTTTTACCGTGAAGACACTGTTTCCAGAGCAAAAAGAACTCCAGCAACTGGAGCCCTGAAAGCACCAGCAATACCAGCACCAGCACCACAAGTGACAAGGTCCCTCCGATCCCTATCATTCTTGAAGTACCTTAGCCATTTACTTGTCATTCGATATTTACGTGAACCACCTTGCCCAAGTATTGATGCAATGCATGCACCTATGTGTACCAGAGGACCAGCTTTTCCCACATGCAGTGATGATGATACTGCAGCAATGCATCCAACAATCTGCTCAAAATAAGAAAATATGAAATTCAGGTATATTAATAGAAGAGGAAAGAGCAGAAACAATTTGAATCATACAGCAAAATGAGATGAAATATGCGAGGGACCGTATTTGGCTGGAAATGGTGTAGATGGCCACAACGGCATCTGAACAATTCCAAGTTTACAACAAGTGAGCAGTTTACGAAATAGAACTTTTTCCCTCAAAAAAAAACTTTGTAGGGACGTTCCTAGAAAACACACACTTTGCAGGGGCATATATATACATAGTTCCATACTTCTATTGATAAAATTTCCTAGCCCACAGAGATCCGATCAAATCCAACACTCCAACTTGTGTAGAGCATCTCTGACGCGATGGAGAACAAAAAACAGAGTAATACTGTAATAAGTATAAAAAACAGCGCTACTGCAGATCCAGTTCAAATGTCTGACAAGCAGATTAGAAATACCTCTGCTAGATCACTACCAGAATCACAGATCAAGAAACTAATCGAGCAGTTCATTGCTTCAAGTTACCTAAAAGCCAAGTAGTACTCTATTTGATTACAAGGAAACTAAAGGAATGCTTCCAAGTTCAGTTTCATGAAACACCACGAATGAAGGCGAACTGAATTGATGTATGATGTTACCTTGACGAGCAGAGTCTTGAGACAGAATATCTTGGGGGCATCGACGCCGTTCAAGTGCCTTCACCTCTGGGATGCCGGACCCGGCCGCCGCCGGAGCCACGTACACCGTCAGCGCCGCCGCGAACATGGTGAGCAGGAAATTGACACCAGGAACACCGTGAACGCCGTTTCAAACCTGACGGAGCAGTCAAAACCAAATTGAGCGCCTGAATCGCGACAGCTAGCTCAACCAGTAGAGCGTGGAGTGCCGGCTGCTTACCTGCGCTCGAACATGAGTGTGGAGGTGACGACGAACTTGACCCCGGCGACGTTCTCAACGCCGAGGTTGGCGAGGAAGGCGGCGGTGGCGGTGAGCGCCCCGACGAGGAAGCAGAGGGCCCACTTGAGCGCGAAGTAGCGCAGGATGTGGGACCGCCCCTGCGCCCTCCAGTCCTGCTTGAACACGTCGTTCTCGATCAACCTGCGCGCGCGCGGTCGACGGCGTCAGTCAACACCAAATGGAGCCAAGCCAGCGAGCGAATCGCCTGAGATTCGGGGGAGTGAGGGGCGTACTCGTAGTCGAGGCTCTCGACGGGGCAGACGTCGGTGCCGACGAGCGCGACCTGGGAGGTGAAGTTGGACCGCAGGCGGCCGAAGGAGGAGAGGAACCGCCACCGGGCCCGCCGCTGCTGCTCCAGCTCCAGCTCCTCCTCGCCGCCCTCCACCTCGTCCTGGAACAACAAGAAGGACGAGCCGGATGAGATGAGAGGGGCCTCGATGTCAGCCTCTGGATCCGCGCCCCCGCCCCCGCCCCCGTTCGGCTCCTTCGGAGCCGCCATCGCCTCCGCTGTTCCGCTTCCGCTACCCGCCACCAGTCCGCCACACACGACACGAGCAGGGGAGTGGTGGCTCTGCTCTCTGAGCTCAGCGACAAAAATTCCCCGGGGCCGGGATAGCGAGACGCTTTTATGACTGGGACAAGAAGAGGAGCAAACCGAAACGCCTCTCGACAAGAAGAAGCTCCGCCGGCGTTAGCAAAACGTCGATCGGATCTGATTCTGATTCCCGTGGGCGGCGTGTCTTGTGCAGTTGGTTTGATTCTCTCTGTTTTTTTTATAACGAGTCTTTGTCTTACGGGCTTTTTGCTTAAAGAAACTATAGTGGTTGTTCTAGTACATCTTGATTTTGTTAGCAGTACGGTGTCACTTTCCACATGTCGATTCCAACTTCAAACCGGAAGTTTATTTCTGGCTCCACAAACCGCAATTTTGTTGTTCCAAGATTTTTTTCTAAATATCTAGAGTTATTTCTTATTTTTACCAACTTGTATGTCCAAATGTCAAGGTATGTTGTAAATGACTGGACGTGTTTGTAAGTTTGCGTGGTGTAAAAAACAATTATTGCATTCTTGGGTGTGTGCGTTTTATATGTTGGTACTTTAACCTTGAGTTACGGTCTTTTGCTACAATAATCGATTTCGTAAATTGCTACATTCTTCAAAATGTGTTTTCATGATTTTTTATAAGATGATTGAATATCGAACATGTACTAAGTTTAGTTTTCTTACCTACTTCTAGTAGATGTGCATCTTTACATTATAATATGGTTGTCACTTTCACATGTACATTTTAAATCAAAACAACAATTGTTTTATTTCAGCTTTTCCTTAGAAAATATTGGAATGTTTGGACGGTTTAAGTGGGTAGTTGTGCGTCTAAATGTCAAGTTACACATGTAAATAAGGGTGATATTTGATATTCATGTGTTCATAACACAATATTTGCATCTGTTATAGAAGTTTAGTGTCAAGATTGGCCCTTAAAGCACTATTTTATTTCAGGGTGCATTTCTTTCATGAAGTTTACAAGCAGCTTGAAGATTACAAGCAGCTTGAAGACTCCGATATGTATTTTTTTTGTGGATTGTTTTTACATTAAAAAAACCATTGTACTTATCTCAAGTTTACATGCGCTCGGTGGGGCTATTTTGCACCTCTCCCCAAGAATCGTCTGGCCTTCTCTTTCACATTCTCTTGGATGGAAACTTGGTTGCATTCTTTTTCTCAAAACATAATTCTCCCCCTAGATTTTCTTTGAGACATTCTTTGTCCCAGAAACATGGTTCTTTCCCTAAATTTTCTTTGAGGCAGTTACCAAGGGGCCAAAGTGGAGGCGGGAGGCTGAACAGGTTTAGGCCCCGCTTGGTTCACCTTTTTCCCCCACTGGTGGAAAACGACCTATTCCTTCGGAAAATTACGGAGCATTCCAGGTCCGTGGAATTATACCAGCTATTTTCGGTCCAAAAACCCCGTATCCAAGTGGGGCCTTAATGGTGGAGCGCAAGAACACAAGGAGAGCTATTTCCACGAAGTTTCCCAGATTGTTTGTTCGCAAAATACATGTTCAATCGAATGAAAGGAAAGTAGCTTCGTTCTTCACCATCTATACCCCTGACACCTAGTTAGCTCCCGAGTCTAACATTTCCTTGTTTCCTCACATCGGTGCACCTAACTGTCGCCACCTCCCACCTCGTTTGGCATTGTGGATCGCCTTTATCAACCATCCAAAACCTTCCTATGCTTCTTCTTTTGTAGAAGTCGGGTGTAAAATATCTTGCTTGTATTGTCGTGATGAGAGTTTTGAGTTAATTAAATTTCCTTTTTTATCAAAAAAGAACCCTTCACGTGCCAAATGGACGAGGTACCACCGTTCCCCTTCTCTACCACACATTCTAATTAAATTCGCGAGGTTCCAATAACCTCTAATTCTAGCCCAATGTGGCATACTCGCATATGAGGGTGAGCTCATCGGATAATGAATTTTGAAGCAAATTGATCCAAAGGTCTCATGAACCGACTGGTTTGTACTACAATGTATAGGTACATCGGAGTGATATTTACCAAATCCGATACTTATATCTAGATTAGCAAAAATCAGGAGGTAGATCATATGCAACTAACTATCAAAAACCCGTACTGTCAAGAAAAAAACGTAGTGGCATGGCAAAAGCAAGCACCGTGAGAGCAAGTGTGCATTCGTCAAGGCAGACGTAAGTAGTTGAGCATGCACGTACGTCGACCTCTTCCACTAATGTATATCGATCACAGTGCAACAAGAAGTGCATACCACGCGAGAGGTAAAAGCAAATGCGATTCTTACCCGTGGAACGACGACGCATATATGGTCGTCGGCCATCGCCGCAGCGGCAGAAACATCGGGTGAGACGGCCTCGGCGGGCAGGTCGCCGGTGCCTGATCCTCCTGCCGCCGCCGTCGACATGGACGATGGGAGGTGCTCTGCATGAGATCGAGAAGCGCAATGGAATCAGGTCCCGAGCGCTGCACTTGACAGTTCCAGAAGGATCGGGACATCATTATTCCGAGGCAGAGCTAAGGGAAGTGAGAGCATACCAGCTGGGTGGACAGCGTACATAGTAGGGAGCTGTACGTTGAAGTGTTGAGACCAGCTAGCGGAGGGGCTCGATCATTAGGGATTTGTACCCGGCGTAGCAACTAAACGCGCGGGGACGAAAGGGTGCCCATCGGAGAGGGAAGCATGGCCATCACCTGACAAGCAACGTACGCCTTACGGAGGAAACAGCAGCGTAATTTACGGAAGGCAACAGCGGGGGCATCAGGGCAGAAGGCCGGGGAAGCGGCTAGCAGCCTCGGCGACATCGCCACCAATGGGAGGGCACACAACCCACCCACGCCCACACGGCAAATGGAGAGATCAAACTGCACTTTCGAGCAGAATCATCGCACTGGTTAGCAGGCAACTCGGCCGACCCATACACGCGCACAGGGCGCTGTCAGCCGCCGGCCGGGCAAGGAGACAGAAGCCCAAGGGAACAGAAAATACAGGCAGCTATACTAGCCCGGGGATACGCTGACGGGTACCAGCCAAATTAAACCCCGGTCGCCATCGACCGGCCAGAACGCGCGGGCACCAGCCGCTGCCGCGCTGGGCAGGTTAACCTGGCGGCGAACACGCGCGCACGTGGCAAGCCCCTTGAACACCGCGATCGCCGGCAAATGGAGGGTACTGACGACGAGACGTCAGGCTTCTCTGATCGCTTATCAAATCATCATAGGTTGTGACGGAGGGTCAACTGATGGTGAACTCATCGGCGGCACCGGGGCATGCCGATCGCGCATCGCGGCTATCAGTCGTGATACCAACTCGCGACCGCGAGAGCAAGCTCATGCGTTGTTGTGTTGTGTCACGAGGCGGCACATGTATTTGCCACCTAGCTAGAATGAGCAGGCATTGGGCCTGATCGATGGTGAAGTTTTACAGTGACTCGTTAAAAAAAGTTAAGTTGACCTTCGAGATTTGGAAGTAAGCATAAGAATTGTTATTGTTCTGAATTGGGTGCTGTGAGACAAGAGTGTTTGCTTTGGTATGTCGAGCGACAGGTTTAGTTGAAAAATACAAGTGAATTACTCATGCCACCGCTTGGCAGGCTCTGTCGAAGCTGTCTTCGGCAGAGGACATTCGCTTCACCAGTACGTGCTCGGGATGCGCTAGCTTCAGTTGGCTGCAAAGAAACACAAAGTTTGCGTCAGTTCAGAGTGAGCAGACAAATACTGATAATACTCAAGCTAAGCATTGAGCACTATGCAAGGTAGTTCAGCTTATCAGGCATAGATAATTACTTTGTGCAGGTTCAGTTGATTGAAGTTTGTTTATGTCTCAATCGATTGGAGTTTTTGTAAGGGTCAATTGATTCAGAGAAGCGCAACTTCAGGTTAGTGAAAGATGCAGTTTGCACTTTTTCATCTAGTGGCGCTTAAATAAAATGCAAGTTGCTTTTTACTAAACCGAACTTGCACGTTTTTCTAAATCGACTAAGACTTGAAAATCTCAGTCGATTGAGACCCATCATCAAAACCTGACCAATAAAATACTATGTATTATAGCTTCTACCTTCTACGGTGCAAAATGTGTGGAGTTCACTTACTTGACATAGCGCGATGCAGGTTTCCCCAGTTTCAGACTGCACACGGCGAGGTTGGCAAGAGTTTCTGCATCCTTGGCATCCTGAACAATTTGAGGCATTCAGCGAAGTACTAGTACTTTTCACTTTGCGTGAGAAACACACAAGTTTTGTGGTGACCAAGAAATTAGTTGCTCAGATGTGGGCTAGCTAAGATGATCAGATTCAGAGCCGACCTTGTTCAGTGATTCCAGCAGCAAACCCTCTGCCTGTTCAAAGTTGCCCATGTGCATCAAGCACTGGGCTTTCCCGTTAAGAATCATGCAGGTCGCCGGGTATTTCTCCGATAAGTCCTGAAAGGTGAGGTGCGCCTCTTGGATCTTGGAGCCACCCTGCGGAGAGTGCAGATATACAGACTGAAAGTGATGGCAAGCGACAGTAACATTTTTTCCGTCCCGTTTTTCCCTAGCAAGTAAGTTTTTCTTAGTAAATGCTTACCGTGACAAGATGTACCCATGCGCTGGCCAGCTGCGTCAGCGTGTGGTCTTCGTCCAGCTTCTGCATGACCCTGAGCTGCTTCTCCGCGTGTGGTGAACATTCAACGCCAGCCTGAAACATATCAATGAGACTTTAGTTTAGTGTCCTAATCTCTCAGGAAAACTGAAGCATAACGCATCTATATGAATAATCTGCAGTCAGCGAATAATATATGGAACAAGACATGATTCCACGCAGATATACAATATTCAGCAAAGTGGTTAACTGACAGAGGGAAAATGTTGAAGAAGGGGTCCTTACAGCTCCATAGTTCCACCAGAATTCGTGTACTTCAGAGCTTCGGCGCAATCCTGTTCGTGCATGAAGACAGTCCCTGCAATGAGCCGGAGAATCGGGTTGCTCCCCACCGCGGCATCACCCAGGAGCTCTCTGAGTTTCGAGACGGCCGACCCCTGGCACACACGCGCGAGCGAAAACAAAAGCACAACGCGTGTCATATATAGGTGGACGATCTACGAATGTGGCAAGGAAATGGCACGGAGCCAAGTAGCCAAACCTTGTTGTCGGAGCCGCCGGAGAGGTACACCGCGAGCAGTTTGATGGCTTGGAGCGGCGTGGCCGCGCCCGGGCCGATCTCGTCGATCACCAGCTGGTGGGAGCCGATGGCGATGTAGGAGCGGTAGAGGAGGGCGTCGCGGCTGAGGACCTCGTCGGGGGAGAGAGCGTGGGAGGGGACGGACTGGCTGCCGGTGATGGCGGCATGGTACGCGCCCACGTAGAAGCTGTTGCGGAGGCCCAACAGGTGGTCCGGCTCCGGCGACAACGCCATCGCCATGCTTCTCTCTGTCTGTTCCCTGGTCGATCGGCGCAGGTTTTGATCTCGTCTACGACGATGCGCTGTTACGCAAAGGCCAGACGCGCGCGCGTGCGACGTACTCCGTCGACGATGTCGCGGTTTAAGCATGCAAAGCTTGGCGGTTTTCCGGATCTCGCCTCGTTCTATGCAACGCAGTGATCACTCCGGCTGATGCAGCTAGCCTCTGGCCCGAAAACAATCCCATCTACGATATCAAGAGCATGATGACTAGTGCAGTAGTGCTAGTACGTGTGATGAGACTGAGAGACGCGACACAAACGCTGACACGGATAGCAACAGCTAGCGTAGGAACTGCAGTTCACCGCCCTTTTTGAGGTTTTATTTCTCGAAAGAGGGAAGCACGATTGATACACACACAACCATTTCAACTCCTTTTGCTTTACTTTATCGTACAGGATTGAGATTTTCCCCCCTTCCTGTATCGAAAGGATTGTCATATTTTTTTTATTTCTCGATTTTGTGTGAAAATGATTAGGCCATATACATACATGAAAATCAAAGACATAAATCCCAGTACCACCCTAATTTCTGCCTTTTTTTTCTACTGAAAGAATGTGGGACCCTTCCTGACCTTTGTAACTTGCTCAAACGCGTACGACATCTCAATCAACCTCGGTTCGTACCCCCTCAACCCACCAAATGAGAGACCGAATGGCACCCCTAACTCGCTGTACCCAGCTGGCACGTGATTCCCGGCATCCCGCCAATGGCGAGCACAGGGGACAAGGTGCTGTTGGAGTCACGACGGCGTCCAACTCATGCTCCTTCATCAGCTTCTCCAGCCCGTCGACGGAGAGCTTGTTCAGCCGGTTGATCGCTGCTTTCTCCATGGCGTTGATGCCGGTCGTGTTCTCCGCTACCTGGAAGATGAGCTGCCCGATTTCCTTCAGCTTCTCCTGCCATTCATATGTAAGTATTCGTCCATCGTTATGTTGAGACTGTAAGTGAACAGTTAGATAATAACAATGATGGAATGTATACATAATCAAATCAAATTAATCTAAATTTGAATGTTGGAACTGACCTCAACGGGATGTTCAATGTTGAAAGCAATGATGTCGGCGAGTGACCTAACCGGAGAATATGACAAGTCTGACAAATAGGAGTCGAGACTTGATTTGAACTCTGCCGCTAACGCAATCTGTTCACCGTTGTTAAGGGAATCTAGTATGACGCTTAGGTTCTCTATGTCAAGGTTCTCAATCACGACTGCTCCTTGTTCCCTTCAAACAAACAAAATGCAAGTCGATGTAATATGATATCATGACTATTAGTCGATCTTATTATAAACTTAGCAATAGTTTGAGCATGGTGCATATGCCAGAAAGTTCCTATGATTTTTTGTAAAATAATATGAAAATGTAAATAGTACCTCATGGTATCGAGATGTTGTTGGTAAACCGTTTGTTGCAATGACCCATTTGGATAGGTGAAGAAGCCATTGGGGACACCAATCTTCTTCCCTTTTAGTCCATCTTTCTTAAGAAACTGTGCATATCCGCCATGTGGGATGTATATGGAAGCTTCCATCGTAGCAGCCGCGTCGAGCGTGTCATAGCCAACGATAGCATCCAACACGTGGACCGCGTCCGTCACGCTGCGACAGATTGGCCTGCAGTTTGAAAATCTCAAGATTCTTCTTTTTGAAAAGTACCGCTTGACAAAAAGGAACATCATATGCTGACACCAAAGGGGCCAATGGGGTCTATGGGTTGTGGTTCTTATATGAAAAATAGATGTCCGCGTCGAGAAGACTACCGTGGTGCACTGGTCTGGAGTCTGAAGCGCCAAGCACCAACACCCGGGTTCGAATTCTCACCTCTATCTTAATGACAAATCTGAGGTGAGGTCCCTCTCATGTCTTTGTTATGTATGTATGTATGTATGTATGTATGTATGTATGTATGTATGTATGTATGTATGTATGTATGTGTCCAATAAATCAGTGGCTGACATCTAACTCGATAATTCAAGTAATCCGGATATATAATTAATAGTACATGTTTTTTTTGTTGAAGCTAAAATAAGACATCTATAACTTCAATAAAATTAATAGATAAAGTAATGCATAACTAATTGGCATTTTTTGGAATAATTATTTTGAGTGCCTATTGAGATCTTTCAAATACAGCTATATAATAGACATGCAACTTTTTGCGCGTCCGCAAAAAAACCTTGTTGTCATCAAAGTAGCCCAGATTTATTTTCTACTCCCTCCATATTAAAATATAAGAATTTCGTTTTAGTTTCTGCACACATATTTTTAGATATGTTTTAATGTAAAATTCATGTAAATCTTGCACTAAATATGTCTAGATGTATGTGTGAATAAAACATGTCTAGGACTATGAGAAAATATTTCGACGAAAAAAAAGTATGACGAAATACTCCATGTCAATCACTTACCCAACAGTGTCTTGCCTAGGTGAGATGGGGACGACCCCGGCCCGGCTGGTGAGCCCCACCGTGGGCTTGATCCCGACCACGGAGTTCAGCGAAGCCGGACACAGTATCGAGCCGTCTGTCTCCGTCCCCAGCGTCACCGCCGCCATGCTTGCCGCCGCCGCGATCGCCGACCCCGTGCTCGACCCAGACGGGCTCGCCGTCAGCACGTACGGATTCTACACCACAACGCGCAAGTCCATTATTTCTTTCGGTCGATCGCCATGAGAGGAAAATGAAAAGGATTTCTCATGCATGGTTCATTGGCTTACCCGGGCCTGACCGCCGCGGGCGCTCCAACCGTCGGTCCCGGGGAGGCTGCGGAAGTTGGCCCACTCGTCCATGTTCGCCTTGCCCAGCACCACGGCGCCGGCGCGCCGCAGCCGGGACACCACGCCGGCGTCCCGCGGCGGCACCGACCCGAGCAGCGCGAACGAGCCGGCCGTCGTGTTGAGCGCGTCGCGCGTGGCAATGTTGTCCTTGAGCAGCACGGGCACGCCGTGGAGGATCCCGCCGGCGCCGGCGGTGGGGCATTTTCCAGAGCGGCGCTCGGCGTCGGCGCGGGCGGCCTCCCGGAGCGCGTCCGGGTTGACCTCGATGACGGCGCGTAGCAGCGGGTTCAGCGCACGGATGCGGTCCAGATAAAACTGGACGAGGTCCACCGACGTGACGCTGCCATTGCCGAAGCCCTGCTGGATGCTCTCCAAGGTCGCCTCCTCGATCTGGAAGCCATGAGCACCGCCGGCAAGCAGAACTAGGAATGCGGCAACTGCAGGGAACACACGCGGCATCGTTGCAATGTCTAGCTTCTTTGTGTCGACTGAACCGTGCTCAACTCAATTCAAGCTGCTCACCCTACTAATATGTATATCAACGTAAAGAGGATCGATGCCCTCTCCGAGGGATCGGCTGCTGTTATATGGATCGGGAAGAGCACCCGATATGGCAATTACAGAGTCGGGTTCGGAATTCGGATACGACATGGAGTACGATTCGGACTGGTATTACTATGTCTAACAATGTACCGGAGACCTGGAGTACTGCACTACTACTACACTAGTATATTACTGTACCTTTTAATGCCTGGCCCGGTAAAAAAGACCATCGACGAGAGCAACTTTGAGATTATAAACTTGCTTATTATAGGAAGCTGTGCGCTGACAAGGGTAGTCTCACTAGTGGGTATTATGTGATGGACTCCAATTGGCAAAACTATAGAATCACAGAAACTGCAATCGCCGATGGATACAAAGATAGACGGCATAGGTTCCGTTTAACTTTGGGGAGTCGGCAGCAAGCTGATTCTTTCCTAACCTGTTTTCATACATCACGGTGATCAAGACAGGGGTGGTCCAAGAGGAGCGAATCAAGACAGGGATGATCCAAGAGGTCAGAATCAGGGGCGAAGATATGGTGGTTTTGTGGGAGGTGCTGACCCCCGCAACAACTACAATGGTCCGAGATACCCCACGGAGCAGGAAATTCTGAAGGAGAAAGAGTTTAGGGACAAGTTGCTGCAGGAGAAATCTGCGCCAGCAAGGAGTGAGGTGACGGGTGATGCCAAGAATGCTGGTCAGGCGGTGCCGCCGTTGGGGAAGAAGAAGGCGGTCCTCTACTGCCACAAGTGTACTCAATCTGGACACACTCAGAAAGATTGTTTGGCTCCACCAACATGTTACACTTGCAAGAAGTCAGGCCATGTGGCGGTGGATTGCCTGGAGAAAGTTCCGAAGCTGCGCATTTGTGGGAGCGGTGCAGGTGACAAGATGTTTTTCAGTATTAGACTTGCAGTTCCGGAGGGGGTTACAGTGCCAAAAACAGTAATGGGGGTGCTGCGAGTGTTAACTGGAGAATGCAGTGCTGAACAAGTTCTTCGGGAGTTGTCCTTGCTCTTTGACAGAGAATGGAACTGGAGGCTCAAGCCATTGATGGGTAGTGAATTTCTGGTGAAATTTACTGACCCTGCAAGTAGAAGGGAGTTGACCAGGTTTGTAAATGGCTTCAACTTTGTATCAGATGATAACATTCGTGTGAAGGTGACAGAATCAGTTCAAGAATTTGAAGCTTTTGGTGTTCTGGAAGAAGTATGGGCAAGAGTGTATGGTCTGCCAGATTGGGCTAGGTTCGAACAAGCGGTCTCGGAGTTGTCGTTCATGGCAGGAGAGCCAAGGATGGTAGACATTGAGTCTCTTAATGATCTGAACCCTCTCCCGGTGCGTGTGAAAATTGCCTGCAAAGATAAAAAGCAGGTGGATGGGTTTTACAACGTCTACATCAATGGGAGGGGTTTTCGCCTCGAATGGGAGGTGATAATCAACTCTGACTCCACCTCTTCGAGGCTCTCTCCCAGACCAGATGACAAAGGTGGAAAAGGAGGTGGTGGCGATGGTGCTGAAAGCAAGAAACGCAAGGAGAACGATGACAGAGAAGGTAATGGGAAAAACAAAGAACAGGGCAAGGATAGGGAGCAGCAGGACAAAGATGGAGAGGGTGGCTCAAGTAGCACTCCTTTTCAGCAGGATAGGAGTGGCACTTATGGTAGGCGACATGCTGGGGGAGGGGAAGAGATAGAGGGTTCTGAAAGGGAGGAGAGTGACGATGTTGATGATATGCTATTCAGGGAGAAAGTTAACCAGTGCCCCAAGCTCCTAACTTACTATGCTGAGAAAGTGGACATTCCTGAGGTTTGTAGATCAGAGGATGATTCAGAGCCTATGGATGTTTCGCCGGTTGCGTTTGCTCCTCCAATAAAAGGGCACAAGCAATGGGATGGTAAAACTGAATGGACCTTAGTGTCTCACCACAAGAAGAAGGAAGCAGCGATGCCAGCACAGGGGGAGGAACCAGCAGTGAAAACAAGACACAGTAGCAGGCTACAGGAGTTGGATGATGGTCTTTCGGTCCAGCTTAGGGCTGAAATGAGGGCGTCAAAAAAGAACACCATATCAGGTAAGCTATCTGGTTTCCATGTTCTTAATGATCTTCCCAATGAGGTGATAGATGAAATAGCTAGGGATAGCAATGTTATTTTAGGGGATAATGTAGACGAGATAAATCGCCAAATAAATGTGTTCAAAGCCAAGGAGCTTGCAGAGGCTGTGCTGGCTGCGGCTCGTGCTCAGGTAGCTAGGGAGGACAAAGATAGTCTGGTTAAACAGACAACAGATGGTGTGGTGGCAGGGGAAGTTCGGTTGGGGAAGAAGTTGGGAGTGGGAAAAGGTAAGCAGGGGGGTGATCGGGTAGCCGATGGCACCCCTGTTTCACCTTTGAGAGAGATGGAGGAGGAACTGGAAAGGAGCTTGGATGTAGGTGAGATGTCACCTGCATTCAAACTTAATAGTGCAAATAGGAAAAGTGGAGGGAGCTCCACTAGGAGGAAGAGCGGGAAGCAGAAGAGGAAGGGGGAAGAAAAAACTCAAAAAGATGAGTATTCTCTTCTCTAATGCTAGGGGTTTGGGGGCTGGGGGGAGGAAACAGCAGATCAGTGGCTTTGTGGCTGATAAGAAAGTTAAAATAATCTGTCTCCAAGAGACGATTTGTGAAAAAGTGTCACGCAGGGCGATGAGAATGATGGGTGGTGGTGCTGTTTTTGACTGGAATGCAACAACTAGATGATATGGGGGACTTGGGGGCTTTGTGTGAAGAAGATTGGCTGAGAAGATATAAAATGGAGGAGGAACTCTACAAAGTGCTTGCGGATGAGGAAGTCTATTGGCAGCGTAGAGGGGGGGAACAATGGCTCCTGAAAGGGGACAATAATACAGCTTTCTTTCACTCGGTAGCTAATGGCCGAAGGCGGAAAACAAAAATTCTTTCTCTGGAGGAAGAGGGGATAATGATTGAGGAGCCTGAAAAATTAAAACAACACATCACGGAATTCTATAAAGATCTCTTTGGTAAGATGCCGCTGTCTCAAGTGAGACTTAGTCATGACATTTGGAGGGCCTCAGGGAGAGTTTCGAATGTCGATTGTGCTGAGTTGGTGAAGATTTTCTCGATGGAGGAAATTGAGCTAGCTGTTTCTGAAATGAAAGTAAATACGGCTCCCGGGCCTGATGGGTTCCCAGTGCAATATTACAAAGAGTTTTGGCCCAGATTGAAGCTGATTATCAAAGAAATGATGGAAGACCTGCATGCGGGAAAGCTCGATTTGGAGAGACTGAATTATGGAGTTATCACACTTATTCCGAAAGTTAAAGATGCAAGTGTTATAAAACAGTATAGGCCGATATGCTTGCTGAATGTCGTGTTCAAAATTATCACTAGGGTTCTGATGGTTAGACTCTCTCGGGTTGCCGACAAAGTCGTCCATAGGACTCAGACTGCTTTCATTCCAGGGCGTCACATATTGGAAGGTGTTGTTGTTTTGAGTGAAGTAATCCATGAGTTGAAAAAGAATAATGCGCAAGGCATTATTTTGAATCTCGACTTTGAAAAGGCATACGACAAGGTACAGTGGCCGTTTTTGTTTGATGTTTTGAGGAAGAAAGGCTTTTGTGAGTAGTGGATTAGTTGGATTAAGTTGGCTGTGGAAACAGGAAAGGTGTGCATTAATATAAATGGAGAGAATAGTGATTATTTTCGAACCTATCGTGGGCTCAGGCAGGGTGACCCCCTGTCTCCAATCCTTTTTGATGTTGTGGGAGATGCTTTGGGGCAATGATAACCTCCGCCAAAAACAAAGGTCACCTCCGCGGGCTTGTGCCACATCTTATTGAGGGAGGACTGACTCACCTTCAATATGCGGATGACACGATCCTGTTCGTGAACAATGATGCTAGCTCAATTGCGACAATGAAGCTCTTGTTATACTGCTATGAGGCTATGTCTGGGTTGAAAGTAAACTATCAAAAAAGTGAGATCTTTGTGATGGGAGTGGACCAGGAAGAACAGAACAGGGTGGCTAATCTTTTTAATTGCAATATTGGAACCTTGCCAATGAAGTATCTTGGAGTGCCGGTTTCGGACAGGAAGTTGCTAATATCTGATCTGGAGTTTCTAGTGACGAAAATGAAGAAAAAGCTTGGGAATTGGCAACCGGTGTCGTCTGGAGGCAGAAAATTTTTAATCGACTCGTGTCTCAACAATGTAGTGACCTACTTAATGGGTTTCTATTTTCTGCCGGAAGGAATACACCATGCAGCGGATATGGCGAGAGCAGGCTTCTTTTGGGAAGATAAAGAAAATCATCACAAGTATCATATGGTCCGGTGGGATCATTTGTGCAAACCTAAGGAATATGGAGGGCTGGGTTTTGTGGAGAGCAGAGCTATGAATATTTCCTTGTTGGCAAAATGGATCATGAAGCTTGAGAGAGGCGATCAAGATTTGAGCTGTCAGATCTTGAGAAAGAAATACTTGGGAGAAGGAAGCTTCTTCCAATCTGAATCTGCTGGGGGCTCGCAATTTTGGAAAGGGTTGCATGCTATTAAACCTTGGGTAGCTCGGGGGGTTGCCTACCGTGTTGGGAATGGTAAGAAAGTTAGGTTCTGGACAGATGTTTGGAAAAAGGAGGTACCTTTGTGCTATTGTTTTCCGAGGCTGTATGAGATCTGTGACGACACAGAAGTTCTAGTTGGCAGTGTGGTTCGACAGGATGGGGTTCATCTGGGGTTCCGGAGGTCCTTTGGGAGCAGAGAAACTATGGAATGGGAGGAGCTTTTGAGGGAGCTGGGTGGTGTTTGTCTTTCAAATGAAGTGGATGTGGGTTATTGGGCTTTGACAGAGAAGAAAAACTATACAACGAAATCAATGTATAATATGATCCTGGATCCGGGTGTCCGAGATACTCGCATTTCAGAAATGTGGAAAGCATATATGCCTCTCAAGATCAAGATCTTTGTCTGGATGTGCATAAGAGGAAGGATTCAAGTTACTGTTGACCTGAAAGCTAAGGGTTGGCCAGGTAGTGTTGCCTGTAGTTTGTGTGGGGAGCCGGAGACGGTAAATCATTTGATTTTCAATTGCCCAATCTCCCATTTTAGCTGGTGGTGTCTTAGAGAAGATTTTAGTTGGGATCATCCCCCGTGTAGTTTTGATGATTTTTCAGAGGTTGCTCTGAGGAATCCTGGGATTAAAACGAACCTGAATTTCTGGCTGTGTATTGGTGCTTTGGCGTGGGCAATCTGGAACACTAGGAATGATCTGGTGTTTAATCGCAAAGTGTGTTCGTCTCCTCTAACTAACCTTCACCGTGCTATCTCTTATATTTCCCAGTGGAGGGTGCTCTTGCCGGAAAAGCATAGGGAGGGGCGTGATGCAATCCTTGACAAGCTGAAGATGGTGGCCAAAAACTTCCAGATGCTGGTGGCGGCTCGTCGAGGTGTTGGCTAGTTTTACGCGCTGATGTCTGCTCCTGCGTGAGCCTGCGTAGTCCTTGTTATTTTGCTTTCTTTTTCTCGTTGCTCCCTTGCTGGTGCGGTTGTAAACAGTAGGGTGGTCTGTCCCCTTAACTGCTGGTCGTCTGTTGCTTTATAAAAGCAGGGCTCTTTGAGCCTTTTCTCTCATTATCATTATATTTTTAATGACTTTTCTTTACTTTATTTTACGGTTAGGAAAATATTTGTGGTTATTTATTTCATTACAGGTTTTGGAATGTATTCAACACACCATAGTTTAGTAGCCATAGATTAAATCTTAGTGCGCTGGAGTTTCTAATTGAGAACCCGAAGAACAAACTTCTACCCCCTGACTAATTTAGGCCATGCCCTCTTGGTTATCCGTTTGTGTTTTGTCGTGATCAAGATTTTGATCTTTATTTGGACACTGCCAAACTTTTCGCATCTAAATGTCATTTTAGCAACTTTAGGTCATTTTCTTGTCAATATTATAAATGATGGCAAGCAAAAGTTTTACCAGCTAAAACCTGATATACTCCAAATGTTTGTATCCACGAAGTTGTCTGTCCATTATTCCTTAGATTTATTTACTTATTTTAGAAAATGTATGAAAACATTTTCTTTGCTATTTACATCTGCATATGCATTATATATTGTTCTAAGGCTTGAACATCGGCCGACGCCGTGCTTTGGTACCCTGTTCGAACCCATAAGCCATTTCAATAAGCCTCGGCTCGTATCCCTGCAGCCCACCAAAGCACACACCAAATGGTACTCCCTCCTCGTCATACCCCGTTGGCACTGCAATGCCCGGGAGGCCATTGAAGGCTAGGATGACGGCGGCATCGGCATCGGGGGCGATGATTGCATCTAGGCGGTGTTCTTTCATTAGCTTCTCCACACCATTCTCTGATAGCTTGCGGAGCCGGTGAATCGCCGATATCTCTACAACACCGACGCCTATAGTGTTCTCTGATAGTAGCAAGAGGCTTTGCCCGTACTTTTCGAGCTGCTCCTGCATTCCATGTGTCCATTCAAAGGTTCAAGATATTTTGTGTTCAAGAAAATTTATAAATTTGTAGGCTAGCATATATGCAATTTTTGAGTTAGTTTGACATTTTTGTTTTGTTTTGGGGTAACCTCAACCGGATGTGCATCATTGAATGCAATTATTTCGTCGAGGGAGCGGACTGGCGAATGTGACAGCTCTGACAGATAGTTGTTAAGATTTAGCTTGAACTCTGCCATAAGTGCAGTCAATAATCCACTAGAAGTGGAGTTTTGTATGACAGCCAAATTTGCTATCTCCAGGTTTTGCATCACCACCGCTCCATGCTTCCTTCAAACAAGAGGATAAACTGACTGACTAAATTGTTGCACAAATTCAACTATTCGGGGTTATAATATAATCTGCTTTGAGAAAATAGTCACTACACTAAAAAAAAAAATTAGCTAGCAATAAAACATGCCAAAACTGATTGAGCAGACGAGATTATCATGATCCACAAGGAACCCAAATCTAACTAGTATGCTTAACTCAGAATTCGATTGAACAAACTTATTTACCTCATCGTGTCTAGGTGCTGCCTGTACACTATGTCCCGCACTGTTCCTTCTTGAAAATCATAGAAGCCCTTTGGGACGCCTATTCTCTTACCCTTTAACCCATCTTTCCTTAGGAACTGTGCGTATCCGCCGGCCGGTATGAAGCGTGAGACTGCTCCGGCGGCCACAGCGTCAAGGGCGTCATAGCCGACGATGGTGTCCATCACATGAACGGCGTCTTCTACCGTGCGACACAATGGTTTGCATGTATTTGAATTTTCAAAAGAAGATATTTATGAAAGATTAAGAAACGGTCGCAAAAGGTCGGTTTCTCATCTGTGACATAAAGTTGAACTGATTAGAAGACTTGTTTTTCACGGATCCAAACTGGATTGATTTCCATCATAGATTAGAACTCTAAACTCGTAGAGGAAGTTAGACAATATACACTTAGTACTATGGCTATAAATACGCAAAAAAAACTTGAATTTTGTCTTTGTCTTTACTTTTGTCTTTTTAAACATCTGATAGATATTTCAATGAAACTTTAAAGGTATATATTAGGCATCAACATCTATATGTTCTTTCAGAATTTTTTAAAGTACAAAAAGTGAACCTTTTGATTCTTTAAGAAGGTCACCGTGTAGCCCGAACTCCATTTGAAGTTATGGGCATTCTGCCATTCAGTTAGATAGAAAATTAGTATTATGTACAAGAGATGCTCTATTTTGGGAGTGTCTAAGTCTCATATATTCTACTACCATTGTTCCGATTTAATTTACGCAATTTGTATATAAATTTATAATATCTTAGTTCTCCCTCCGCACAAGTTAATTCGGTGATGAGGAGTAGAATTTGATCATACATGTAAAAAACAAAAACAGAAGTGTATGCTGCAGAAAGATACTGTAGGCTCTTCTTCCCCTCCCTGCTACAGTGTCCCAGAGAGGAGAAAAAGGAGTCGTCCTCGTCCCTCTCACCGCCGAAGGCCAGATCGGCGGCCTCCTCCCTCCCCGGCCGCTGTTTCGGTGGTGGGAGAGTGGAGCGGCCCCGGATCTGAGCCCTAGGTGTGTATATAGTAGGGTAGTGTCTCCCGGCGGCGCTGGATGGGTGGTGCTGGTGTCGTGGCTGTGGAATAATGGTGCCGGAGCTCTTCTTCCACCTCGGCGTCGTCTCTTGTGGCGGAGCCGCAGGGCTGCTGGCGGTTGGTGCTCACAGATTCGTCGATCTGTTGAGCGTTGGTGCTCCGAGGTTGGTCATCGTGGCGGTGGCGGTGGCCGGCTGTTGGAGATTTTGTCCCTCGTCCCCGTCTCCGTCTCAGTGAAGTGGCTTCTGGCTTTGCTGTGGGGGCTCTGGGGGTTGGGTGGCGGTGCGCCGGCGGGTGGCGTCGGTGGTCTCCGTTGCTTGTACAGAAGGTGGCTCAGGCTGAGGTTTCCAGGCGTCGGTCTGGAGGTCGTGAAGGTGTGCGTCGGTTGCGCTTCTCCGTGGTTGCTTCTCCGGCCGGCCGAGGTGGCGAGGGGAGGAGTTGCCGGAGCTTGGCGTTGCCGTTTTGTTGGTGTTGTTGCAGGTGGTCTCCTTCGGTGTCTTTGCTCCGGCCGGCCGTGGTGGCGTGGGGAGCGGCGTCTGGAGGCGGGTGTGGTTGGTGGGCCTGGGCGGCGCTGCGTCGGCGGGAAGCAGGGTGGTGCAGGGGTGCAGGAGCTGTGGCCGTTTCCGTTCATCGAGCCAGATTCCGTCGCTCGGCGGCGGATGGATCCTGCGGCCGTCTACAGCGTGTGGTGGCTCCTCCTCCCCGGCGGCAAGCGGTACGGCGACGTCAGCGGCGTCTAGGTTTCTCGGGAGCGCGGTGGTGGGCCTGATCGAGTTTCTTCCAGGATGCTCAGGGTGTTTCGTGCAAGTTGCAGGGGTTCGGCTGTAATGTCTTTTCTTTGCTGGACCTGGATGTAATTTGTACTGTGCATTTCTGAATATATGGATCAGACCCTTTCCTCAAAAAAAAAAAAACAGAAGTGTATGCTGATGTAATAAATGGTTCATATCGTGCAACAAAATATACATTCTGTTCTCAAAGTTTCAAATATGATCTCAACATGGATGCAACGAGCATTCAAACAGAAACATCAGAATTTAGTAAAACCTTTTTTTTGGGTGCAAAACCTTTTGTTTTTGCAAAACCCTATTTTTCTGTGATTACAGGAGTAAATTAAGAAGCTCTGTTGCAATACAGTACAAAGCATAGTTGATTCATATTCTTAGAACAGCGTTTAGGCTACATACCCAACGGTGTCCTGCCTTGTAGAGAAGGGGATGACGCCGGCTCGGCTGGTCAACCCCACCGTGGGCTTAATCCCGACCACGGAGTTCAACGCCGCCGGGCACAGTATCGACGCCGTGGTCTCCGTCCCCAGCGTCACCGCGGCCATGTTCGCCGCCGCGGCGATCGCCGAGCCGGTGCTCGAACCGCACGGGTCAGCCGACAGCACGCAAGGGTTCTGCACAGCACGCATAACTCAGAAAGTCAACTCATGCAGTTTCGATCGAGCTGCTCTGTTCACCGGCGCTTCTCCCATGGCGCGCGCGGTGCGTCCGACTGACGTACGTACTTACCCGGGGCTGTCCGCCGCGGGCGCTCCAACCCCTGAGGCCCGGCGGCGCGCTGCGGAAGTTGGCCCACTCGGGGAGGCTGGCTTTGCCGAGCACGACGGCGCCGGCGCGCCGGAGCCGGGCCACCACGCTGGCGTCGCGCCTGACCACGGAGCCGAGCAGCGCCAGCGACCCTGCCGTCGTGTTGAGCGCGTCGCGCGTGGCGATGCGGTCCTTGAGTAGGACGGGCACGCGATGGAGGAAGCCGGCGGACCGCCGACGGCCGGAAGCGCGCTCGGCGTCCGCGCGCGCCGCCTGCCGGAGCGCGTCCGGGTTGACCTCAATGACGGCGCGGAGCAGCGGGTTAAGTCGGGTGATCTGGTCCAGGTAGAACCGGACAAGGCCTACGGAGGTGAGGGTGCCGTTGCTGAAACCGAGGTGGATGGCCTCCACGGTGGAGTCGTGGAACTCGAATCCGGTGCCGGCAACAGCGGCCACAGCCAGGGCGGCAGCGACGACGAGCAGCGCTCCTCGCGGCGGTGCCATATGGTACCGTTGGGTGGTTAGTGTGAAGTGAACTTGTGATCGAGCAGTGGATTTTTGGTTTGTTTGCACTTTGGAGCCGGAGCAAATTCCAATCCTTGATGACACGATGAGATGGGTTTTAATAAGTAGCACTCTCCTTACTTTAGACATTTTTTGTGTACTCGATTTAAAAAAAAAAAATCTTAGTGACTTGTATTATTTGAGAGAAATAAATATATAAATTTAATGAACCTTATTCACATACATATCCTATTGGTAGTTATTTTTGTGTAGGCACATACATGATGGTGTGGCAGTCGTCAGAGTTTTTCTTTTTGAATTTTTTCACATATATTAAACCAGCAAAGAGTACACGATTATATCGATTACAAAAACAAAACTAAAAGAGGCTAGCAAATCTATGAGATTTTCAAGCCCTTTCTTCATCCATGACACAATCTTGTACTTTTCTGAAGGCAACCATAGAACAACGCCGAAACCAACAAACCACAGACCTGTGAATACCACCGAAGGTTCTCCCTTTTTAATTTTGAGCCGCAATGCCAAGGCTTTGTACACGCACGCAGCCATTAAATTAATCAAGCAACATCGGCAAGAGCACCACCACTGATATTTCAGGGACAAATAACCGAACCACTTTGTCGACATCGTTGGGAGTCGAGAGAACGAATCACCAATGCCGAAGACGTAGCAGCCGGGATAGATATTGCGAGGACAAATCTCCTCGCGACAACCAGGAGAAACAATGTTGACGCAAGATCTGAAGAACCATACCTAGACAGACTTAATATTCCAAAGCCACCATTGACGTCGGGAAGGGTATCTCGCCGTCGAACGAAGCGTGGTAGATCACTTATTACAGACGAGACCATCTCCATTAACGAAGAAGATGACGACCAAAACGAAGCTCTAACATTAAGGACATTGAAAAGCGCTGTGCGCAGGTCCGAGGTCTCCACCCCTCCTAGTGCCAGAACGACACCTAGAGAAGGTGAGGACCCGTCGAATCCTTGCCGGTGACGACGATAAACTGCAGATTTCACCGGTGGCGGCGGCCTAGGTTTGCAGTCGTCAGAGTTGGACTACGAAACAACAACAACAACAATAACAAAGCCTTTTATTCCCAAACAAGTTGGGGTAGGCTAGAGTTGAAACCCATAAGATCTCGAAACCAGGTCATGGTTCTGGCACATGGATAGCTAACTTCCACGCAGCCCTATCCATGGCTAGTTCTTTGGTGATATTCCAATCCTTCAGATCTCTCTTAACAGACTCCTCCCATGTCAAGTTTGGCCTACCACGACCCCTCTTAACATTCTCATCCCGCTTTATCCGTCCGGTATGCAATGGCGCTTCCGGAGGCCTACGTTCTATATGACCAAACCATCTTAGACGGTGTTGGACAACCTTCTCTTCAATTGGTGCTACCCCAACTCTCTCACGTATATCATCATTCCTAACCCGGTCCTTTCTTGTGTGGCCACATATCCATCTCAACATGCGCATCTCCGCTACACCTAACTGTTGGATATGTCGTCTCTTGGTCGGCCAACATTCTGCGCCATACAACATCGCAGGTCGAATCGCCGTCCTATAGAACTTGCCTTTTAGCTTTTGTGGCACTTTCCTATCACAGAGGACGCCAGAAGCTTGGCGCCACTTCATCCAACCAGCTTTGATTCGATGACTCACATCTTCATCGATATCACCATCCTTCTGGAGCATAGACCCCAAATATCGGAAGGTGTCTTTCTCAGGTACCACCTGTCCATCAAGCCTAACCTCTTCCTCCTCGTGCCTAGTAGTACTGAAACTGCACCTCATGTACTCAGTTTTGGTTCTACTAAGCCTAAAACCTTTCGATTCTAGAGTCCGCCTCCACAGCTCTAACTTTCTATTAACCCCCGCCCGACTATCGTCAATTAGCACCACATCATCCGCAAAGAGCATACACCATGGGATATCTCCTTGTATATCCCCTGTGACCTCATCCATCACCAAAGTAAAGAGATAAGGGCTCAAAGCTGACCCCTGGTGCAGTCCTATTTTAATTGGAAAGTCATCGGTGTCGCCATCACTTGTTCGAACACTTGTCACAACATTATCATACATATCCTTAATGAGGGTAATGTACTTTGTTGGGACTTTGTGTTTCTCCAAGGCCCACCACATGACATTCCGTGGTATCTTATCATACGCCTTCTCCAAGTCAATGAACACCATATGAAGATCCTTCTTCTTCTCCCTGTATCTCTCCATAAGTTGTCGTACCAAGAAGATGGCTTCCATGGTAGACCTCCCAGGCATGAAACCAAATTGATTTTTGGTCACGCTTGTCAATCTTCTTAAACGGTGCTCAATGACTCTCTCCCATAGCTTCATTGTATGGCTCATCAACTTGATTCCACGGTAATTAGTGCAACTTTGAACATCCCCCTTGTTCTTGAAGATTGGCACTAATGTACTCCGCCTCCATTCTTCGGGCATCTTGTTTGACCGAAAAATGAGGTTGAAAAGTTTAGTTAGCCATACTATCGCTATGTCTCCAAGGCCTCTCCACACCTCGATGGGGATACCATCAGGGCCCATTGCCTTGCCTCCTTTCATCCTCTTCAAAGTCTCCCTAACCTCAGCCTCCTGGATACGCCGCACAAAGCGTCGGCTGGTATCATCGGAGGAATCGTCTAGCTCAATGGTAGAGCTCTCATTCTCTCCATTGAACAGGTCGTCGAAGTACTCTCGCCATCTACGCTTGATCTCTTCGTCCTTCACGAGGAGTTGATCCGCTCCGTCCTTTATGCATTTGACTTGGTTGACATCCCTCGTCTTCCTTTCTCTCGTCTTCGCCATCTTATAGATGTCTCTTTCGCCTTCCTTCGTGTTTAGACGCTGGTAGAGGTCCTCATACGCCCGACCCCTTGCCTCGCTCACCGCTCGCTTTGCGGCCTTCTTTGCCCCCTTGTATATCTCCATGTTGGTTGCGCTCCTGTCCAGGTATAGGCGTCTGAAACAGTCCTTCTTCTCCTTAATAGCCTTCTGGACCTCAACGTTCCACCACCAGGTATCCTTAGCATCCCTTCTACTTCCCCTGGTCACCCCAAACTCCTCTGATGCAATCTTCCGAATGCAAGTCGCCATCCTCATCCACATACTGTTTGCATCGCCTCCTTCCTCCCAAGGGCCCTCCTTAAAAACCCTCTCCTTAAAAGCTTGAGCTGCCTCTCCCTTTAACTTCCACCACTTTGTTCTAGCAACTTTTGGGCGCTTATCCCGCTGGACACGAATCCAAAAACGGAAGTCAGCCACCACCAGCTTATGTTGATGGACAACACTCTCTCCAGGTATCGCCTTACAATCAAGGCAAGCGCGTCTATCTTCTCTTCGAGAGAGGACAAAATCAATCTGGCTAGAGTGTTGGCCACTACTGAAAGTCACTAGGTGGGATTCTCTCTTTCTAAAGAGGGTGTTAGCTACGACCATGTCGTAGGCTAGGGCGAAGCTTAAGACATCCTCCCCTTCTTGGTTCCTGATGCCATAGCCAAAGCCCCCATGCACCCCTTCAAAACCTGTGTTAGATGTACCCACATGGCCATTGAGGTCTCCTCCTATGAAGAGCTTCTCACCAGTAGGTACTCTCCTAACCAAGTCCTCGAGACCTTCCCAGAACTCTCTCTTGGTGCTCTCGTTGTGGCCTACTTGCGGGGCATACGCGCTGATAACATTGAGAACTAAGTCCCCAACAACCAGCTTGACTAGGATAATCCGGTCTCCTTGCCTCTTGACGTCCACTACTCCATCCTTGAGGCTCTTGTTGATCAAGATGCCTACCCCATTTTTGTTTGAGGTTGTCCCCGTGTACCACAGCTTAAAGCCGGTATCCTCCACCTCCTTCGCCTTCTGTCCCTTCCATTTGGTCTCTTGGACGCATAGGACATCAACACGCCTCCTTATCGCCGTATCAACTAACTCCCGTAACTTGCCCGTCAGGGACCCTACGTTCCAGCTACCTAAGCGGATCCTCCTAGGCTCGGCTAACTTCCTTACCCTCCGCACTCGTCGAGTCAAATGCGAAGACCCTTGCTCATTTTTCACTACACCCGGGCGTCGATGCAGCGCGCCACTAAGGATGCGACGACCCGATCCTTGCTCACTTATCACCGTATCCAGATCAAGATACGGCGCGCCACCAAGGGGGTGGCGGCCCGGCCCTTGCCCATTTGACACCACACCCGGGTTCCGATATGGCGCGTCGCTAAGAGGGTTACGCCCCAACGAGGTTCTTTTGGGTTTCATCTCCATAAGAGTGGCTGGGTTTTTTCCGTTGGCTTGCCAAGCCTATCACAACCCTCCTCCTTTATCCGGGCTTGGGACCGGCTATGTTGAGACAACATAGGCGGAGTTAGAGTTGGACTACGAAACAATCCTTAAAAATGGGTCAGCTGGATTGAACGTAAGATCCAAAACGGGTCCCGTTTCTCCCACATTTCCCCCCATTTTATGCATAGCTAGTACACATTTTGATCCACAATTTTATACTAGCTATGGACAAAATAGAGAAAAATTGGGGTAAACGGGTCCCATTTTCACATCCCTAATTAAACGTATCAAGATAATTTTTCAAATAAGACAAAAAATTATCTTTTATATTAAGACAGGAGGAGCAAATACAGGGTGGCCGAAGCCATAAGCAATAAAAAGGAGAAGGTGATGAAGGCTTATTTTTTTCCCATCATACTCATTATGTAGAAGCAGAGCAAGGCTTACCCTCGGGATTCTCCTCTCAACCAGCAGATCAAGGCTTATTTCACAAGGATTATACCGTCTGTAAATTCTTTATGTACCATCGTGGTCAGAGTACATCGTGGTCATCGTTGGATCTCTCGTCGTGTACATCGGTGTCATGGTCGTTATTGCCCCCGTCGTGTCCATGCCGTTGGCTCCAGCGGCAAAAGACTTATCTCAGGCAAAATGGGTTGCTAATACATCACAAACCAAGCCCTCACTGGCGGTGCGTAGGCAGAGAGGTCGGCGGTCAAGATGTTGGAGTCATTCTTCATCTTCTGAGTGACGGATTGCGATGCCTCCGACATCGTCTTGATTCATGTCGTATTGGCTTGCATGATAGTTGCCTACGCCTTTCCCTCTCGATGGCGAGCATCTCCTTGTCCACGACGACCTTCTCCGCCGCGAGCACCGCCATAGTTGCGCTTGATTGAAGACATGAACGGCGGTCGTGGATCACCCAATGTGGGAAAGGCGGGAAGAAGTTGGGCGAAGAGGCAACTAATGGGAGACTGAAAATGGGCTGGAGCGAGGAGAAAGTGATATAGACCATCCCCTGTCGCTGATGCGTCGGCCCCTCGCGTCAAATCCGACGTGACCGTGTTGTCACGGGTTGTCGGCGCGCCTGCTTATCTCCCTAGAAACAAGGCGCGAAGCGGGATTGCCAGAGGCGAAGTGTATCTGGAACTTTCGGCCTATTGGGCTTGCCCCTGGGACCGTTTTGTTGCCGGCCGTCCAATAGGCATATTGGGTGTGAGGGTGGAGATGTAAATGAATATATCTTAAAAAATGCATTTCAACACTATGAAGATAATTCCCGATTGTTGCAAGATGCTTCATGCACATCGATGCCAATTTATACATCATATGTTCATGATTAGATTACTACAATAGAGGGGTCGTTTGACACCCATCATTTTCTAAATTTACTTTAAGTTTCATATCCAAACATGTTTGACCGTCATGGAATTAAAATGTCATTTCAATTGGGACTCCGAAGAATGCCTTTGTTATGTTAAGTCAATTCATGTCCCGAATGCTACCATTTCTTTGAATATCATTTCATTTCATTTTTGTAAATAAAAAGAAATGATGGAAAATGAAATAAAACTATGGGTGCCAAACGAGCCGTTTTTCATGTACATTTGACGCAAAAAAAAAAAAAAATCCTTGACGTAAAAATAAAATAAACGTTGGGCCCCACGGCAATCCACAGAATCTTCGTTCCGGTGGCTGGCGGGCCGCGACGCCGCAGAGCCAACCGAAGCATTTCGCTTCGCCGCCACATTCTGCCGCCGGAATCCACCACCCACTGACGATCCAGGCAGCAGCAGCCGCCGCCGCCGCCGCCATGTCCGGCTGCCCCTGCCGCTGCTCCACCTCCGCCTCCTCTCCCCTGTCCCTCCTGCCTCCCGTCCCCGCCGCCCCCAACGTCGTCGCCTTCTCCTCCTCCTCGTGCGGCCCAAGACGGAGAGGCGCGCGCGTGGTGGTCGCGGCGAGCAAGGACGAGAAGGCGGAGGAGGGGGACCCGGCGTTCAACCCGTTTGGGTTCGTGACGGACAACCCGTCGAGCCGCAGCGCCATCCAGCTGCCGGAGTCGCCCGCCCAGGACGGCAATGTCGGCCAGATGCTCTACGTAATGCCGACCTCCCCCTTCCTCTTGTCTGATCCTTCCTGATGTGCATTTTTTAGCTGCTGATGGCTAACCTTGTTGCGTGCGTGTAGAGGACAGAGGACAAGGGGAGGGAGTACGGCAAGAGCGTGAGAGCAGGAGAGTTCCGATGGTTCGTGAGAGAAACAGGTACATACTTTGCTTGTTCATCATTGTGTTGCTCCGCGGGTAGTGTTGCGCCATGTGAAACTGTGAATGCCGATTGCTGATTGGCTTGGAACTGCAATTGCATGCAGGTAACCCTGATGCACGGCGTGGAACTGTTATGTTCATTCATGGTGCTCCAACCCAGTCGTTTAGCTATCGCACCGTGATGGCTCAGGTTAGTTTCATTGACCTTTAGTCTAGAGTCTAGACTTAGTATGAAGAACCAGTTGCTCTTAATTTTCCTTACTGAAAAACAACATTTACTAGTTCTGGAAATTATTTGAATTGGTTAATCACAAGTATAGCTAAATATTTCGTAATAGTCAAATATTATTGTGCTGTGCACTTAAAAATTATGTGGTTCTCCTGTCAAGGTTCAAAAATTGGTTAGAAGGATTAGAGCCATACTCAATCTGTACGTGTCTTGAGACACTAGGAACCACAAAATCTGACATTTTTTGTTTGATTATGGGAACCTGATGGGATGGCTGACCTTCCATAGGCTGTAAGAAAATAACAAGGGTTTATTTTGAGCATTTTTAAGGAACTTTTAAAAGAACCTTAAGGTTATAATGAATATGCACATTTCTTCTTTTGTTGTAATCAACCCTTCCATCCCCTAAGCAGCTACTGAACTTACTAGATGGCAGATGCTGGCTACCACTGCTTTGCTCCTGACTGGATAGGATTTGGGTTCAGTGAGATGCCACAGCCTGGGTATGGATTCGATTTCAAAGGTCAGGAAATGTCTATGAAATTCCTGCTACAGAAGTGTCTATAAAACTGGAGTTAACCAAAGACTCACTGTTGAATCGTTTGTAGAAGAGGAGTTCCACAAGGCATTTGATGAACTTCTCGGCACTCTAAATGTCACTGAACCATTCTACTTAGTTGTCCAGGTACAAACAAGGAACTTCTTGGAAAAACCTTGCCATAGAGGTTCACATATGGAAGGTCGGGATCATTTCATTCATTCATTTCCTTGTAGGGATTTATTGTGGGTTCTTATGGTCTAACATGGGCACTGAAAAACCCGAGCAAACTTCGTAAGGTAGCAATTCTTAACAGCCCTCTTACTGTTTCTTCCCCAGTGCCTGGAGTGATAAAGCAGCTCAGGTCAGCTATTTATGTTTCTCTTTTTTCCTTAATATCATTTCTTCTACATTCAACTTGTGTTCTTTGGTATATTTCAAATTAGTATGAATCTAGATGCTTAATCATATGGCTCTCACAACTAAGTTTTGCTTAAAACAAGCATATGTTCTATTGCTCTCATATTTTGCTAATGGAACTTCCATTTATTGTGTTGTTAGTTGTTTTGGGTATGTAATGATGTTTATGTTTGACTCAGTAGTTTTGTCACTTGTGGTATTGTAGAGTGAGTATTTTAGATAGGTATCTAGCCTTTTCGTATTTTTTCATTAATATTTTAGTTGATCTTATTTTTACGGTAAGTTTATACTTATGTATGTGAACTGAGGAAACCTTTTTCAATGCAGGTTACCACTCTTAGGTGAATTTACTTGCCAAAATGCTATTTTGGCCGAAAGATTCATTGAAGCAGGTAGCCCGTATGTATCTCTGCCGCAGAAACTCTGTTTTCTGTACCATGCCGATTTTGTTAGCACTATGCGTCTTTGTTTGTTCGAGAAATGCATGTTGCTTGAAACAAGAAAATAACTTCTGTTCACCATATGATGGTATTTATTATTCATAAAGTCAATATCTATGCAGCAGTATGGCACACTATCAATTCACTTACTGGCCGGGAAATTTTGATTTGAACTCTGTTTTCTTTGGCAGCTACGTGCTGAAGTCAGAGAAGGCTGACGTATACAGATTACCGTATCTATCAAGTGGTGCACCTGGATTTGGTTTGTCCTTTGCTCCTATTCTCTTATTTCCAACTCTCCATAACGTCACTATGTCAGATATAGTGGTTTGATTTACATTCAGTTTGTACTACTGTCTCTAAGCATGAAAAGTACTTCAAATTACCAAACAAGAGATCCCCTTTTTCCTAATAAAGGGAATGTAAGTTTCACATATTTACCCATGGTTTGGCGATTTTAAATCACCTCAAGCCATGCATCCACATAACAATACACACTTGAGCCATTCGCTGGGGAAACCTTCTTCAAGATATATGGTGCATACTGGCCTCACTGTCCTTCTATCTGGAAAGCTATCACTTTGGCTCCTGGTAAAGCTATATGTTCAATTTGTGTATATGTTTTGAACGAAGGATGTACTTCGTTGCATTAACCTTCACGGATAAACCTCAAAGAACCTCGCTGGGTGCAAAATTTTACAATTATATGTTATAATGTTTCAGTTTGCTAGCCTATTTTCTGGAATAAGTTAGTTACCGATTTGCAATTACTAGTTCTGATATGTTTGACAACCTTATTATCTCACTCTCGTAATTGTTTATTTTTCAGCATTGCTTGAAACTGCCAGGAAAGCCAATTTTAAAGATGTATTAAGCAAGATTTCGGCTGGATTTTCATCCAACAGGTAGACTTATCCAAGCAATTGATTAAACAGACATGCTATGTCTCATTATATGCAAGGCCGTATTTAGTAGGCTTTAGTCTGACTGATTAGTCATTCTGAAGTCTTAACACCCAGTATTTATATCAGACAGCAAAATCACTTATCAAACGTTTCATATCTTTTGGATAATTTCCTGCAGCTGGGAAATACCCATATTGCTCGCATGGGGGAGTCTGATAAGTACTTACCACTCTCGATAGCCGAGGAGTTCCAGAAAAGCAATCCTAAAGTGGTGAAACTGAAGACAATAGAAGGGGCCGGTCATATGCCGCAGGAGGACTGGTAATTATCCCGAGTATAACACAGTAAATTTCAATTGATTTCTTGCCTGCGCTACTCAGTTCTGAAAATCGCAGTAGCCAGGCGCTTGACACTATTGCACTCACGCTAACATCTACTCATGCTTCTGCTGGCCAGAGAAGTATATATTTTTTTTGAAACGGGGCAAAAGCTTTGCCTTTTATAATGATATAGGAGAAACAAACACAACACGGCCTAGGACAAAGTAAAAAAACTCGAAAGAAAGGTACAGATACAATCAGCCAACACCGTCCAGTCTCTTAGAGAGATAAATCGTCATGACTTCAGGTGTCCTCTATAATGGCCGCAAGATGCTTATCGCCGGCGAGGATCCAGTTTTTTCCCTCATCCTTGATCTTCTGGATGAGAGCCGACGGCATCATGGAGGTGTTGTTGAAGACGCGAGCGTTGCGTTCCTTCCAAATTTCCCAGGTGATGAGCATGACAGCAGACTTGAGTCCCTTTGGGTGAGCCGTGGGGGATTTTATAGCCGCCTTCCAGAAGTCGAGGACAGTAGCGCGTCCAGAGCCTAAATCCTGCACCAGCGATGGGCAGGAAAGCCAGGAGGCGGCCGCAAGCCAAATGCGCCTCGAGTATCGACAGTCAAAAAGGATGTGTCTTGCAGTTTCCCCTTGGCACTTGCAGAGTTGGCAGAGGGGAGTATGCGGCCATCCCCTAATGGCGAGGCGGTCAGACGCCCATAGTCTGTTTTGCACCACAAGCCAAGCAAAGAATCTGCACTTGGGAGGCGCCCAAGTTTTCCAGACCATGTTATCAAAAGAGCACATGTTGGATCCAATGAATTGCGCCTTGTATGCGGAGGCAGCCGAGTAGATCCCATCAGACATGAGAGTCCAGGTAATTGAGTCTGCGGTGTCAGGATGTAGTGTAATGTCCTGCAGAAGCTCCCACAGGGACACAAACTGCGACATATGCTCTAGAGTGAACTCGTTGACCGCAATATCAGCAACCCAAGTAAGGTTGGATAAGGCATCCTTGACACAACGTTTCTTCTTTTTGGAAGCCTGGAAGATCTTGGGGGAAATGGATTTTGGAGCGGTGCCGTTGAGCCATGAGGATGACCAAAAGCTCGCTGTGGATCCATCCCCGATGGTGACCCTGGTGGCTGCAATGAACATGTCCTTATCGGTGTCGTCGTTTGGGGTTTCCATTCCGACCCAAGGTTTGTCTGGAGCTTTCCACTCATACCACAGCCATCACAGACGTAGAGCACGGGCAAATTTGTCCAGATCCAGGATCCCCAGGCCGCCTAATTTTTTGGGGCGACACACCTTCGCCCAGGCAACCTTACACTTCCCTCCGGAGACCTTGTCAGTCGCCGCCCAAAGCATGCCCCGACGAAGCTTGTCAAACGCCTTGAGAGTGGCCTTATCGGCCTTAATTGCCGTGAGGAGGAAGATCGGCAGAGCAGTGAGAACCGATTTGACAATAGTATCACAACCGGCCCTGTTGAGGAATCTGACCTTAGCAGGGTTTAAGCGCGAAGCCACCCTATCGATATAAGGTTGAAGGTCCACCCGTCTTAGTCTCCCCAAGGAAAGTGGCAAGCCCAAATACTTGAGAGGGAACTGGGAGATAGCAGCCGGGAAGTTGATTAGAGTGGCGGTGATGTCTATGCCTTCGCATCTGATGGGAGCAACAACGCTCTTCTCAATGTTTGTCATTAAACCCGTGACCTCACCAAAGTTTTGCAGAAGAGATGACAAGTTGTTGATGTTCTGGAGCTCAGGCTTCAGGAAGATGACCGCATCGTCGGCGTACAGAGAGATGCGAGACTTGATGAAATTTCCTGGCAGTGGCTGAAGAAGCCCAGACTCGGTGGCTAGCTCGAGGATTTTTGGAGGCGTGTCAATGGCTATGTCGAAAAGCAACGGAGATAGAGGATCCCCTGTCGCAAACCCCTCCCATGAACAATCTCCTTGCTTGGAATGCCGTTGAGGATCACCCGGGATGTGGAGGTGGAGAACAGGAGCGACGCCCAGGCCCGCCAGCGAGGGGGGAAACCAAGGCGTTGCATGAGGTCAAGGATGTAGTCCCAACGCACCGTGTCAAAAGCTTTGGCAATATCGAGCTTAATGAGCAGAGCTGGCGTGCGCTTTTGATGGAGTCTCCGGGCGACGTTTCTAACGTACATGAAGTTATCGTGAATGCTCCTGTTCTTGATGAAGGCGCTCTGGCAGGAGGAGACAATGTCGTTCATCCTAGGCTTCAGTCTCGAGGCCATTGCCTTGGCTATGATCTTGGGGATCATGTTAATGAGGCTGATAGGACGGAAGTCCTTAATGCATTCCGCACCCTCCTTCTTCGGGATAAGGGCAATATTGGCGTTGTTGAGGATGTGGAAATTGTTGATGCTCAACTCAGAGAAACCATTCATGACATTCATGAGGTCATCGTTTACAATCGGCCAGCAAGCGCGGAAGAAGTTGGACGTGAAACCGTCCGGTCCAGGGGCCTTATCAATTGGGAGGTTGCTCCCCTGATTTCCTCCTCAAAGAATGGCAGCCCTAGCTCATCCAGGTCATGAATACTTGGGTCAATGGCATCCCAGTTGAAATCAAGCGGTCGAGGAGGCGGTGCACCCAAAGATGACGTGAAGTGGTCGTGAATAAGCTGCTCCTTCTCAGTGTGATTGACCACCCATCCTCCGTTTCTCCTAAGTCTTTGGATGACATTTTTTCGGCGTCGAGAATTCACCCTAAGGTGGAAGAACTTGGTGTTGGCGTCTCCCTCCCGAAGATAATTGATCCTTGGAGCCTGACGTTTGCGAGTCCTGTCTAAGACGACTAGGCCCATGACGCGGCGCTTGAGCGCGGTCCTGAGGGTGGATTCCGCATCGGAGAGTTGCCTTGAGTCTTGCGCAGTGTCAAGCTGCAGAATGACCTCCAGAGCCATGGTAAGCTGCTGCTTGTGGTTCGAGAAGAGACTCTTACTCCAGGCCCGAAGTTTCTTGGCAACAGTTTTGAGCTTGTGGTTGAGGATGTGCGCCGGTTGTGTGTGAGTGGAACCCTGATTCCAAGCGGAAGTCACAATCTCCGTGAACCCCGGCATCTTCGTCCAGAAATTTTCAAAACGGAAGGATGGCGGCTTGCGGGGACCGCCGTGGTTGGAAATCAGCAGGGGGCAGTGGTCCGAGAGGGCGGACGAGAGGGCATGCATAGTGTGAGCATCAAAGGCAAGGTCCCAGCCCGCACTGCAGAACGCCCGGTCGAGCCTGACAAGAGTTGGGTCGATTCTTTCGTTGCTCCAAGTGAACTTCCTGTTTTGGAGCTTGATTTCCTTGAGTTGACAGGTGTTTAGGGCGTGTCTGAATTGGCCCATAAGACGAAGGTTGAGATTGTCATTGTTCTTGTCGGCTGCTTGATAAATTTGGTTGAAGTCTCCCAGAATCAGCCATTTTGTGTCAGCGTCTGACGGAGCAGCCGCAATTGCTTCGCCAAGGAAAGCCCTTTTCTCGGTGTCGATACTCGGCCCGTAAACAGTGGTAATCTTGAAAGTCGTGCCACAAGCGCGGACAAAGACATCCGCGGAGATCAGGTGTGTGCCAATGTGAATGTTGGAGATGTCAACGAAATCGTCGTCCCACAGCAACAGGATCCCGCCTCTAGTGCCGATGGCGGGACGGTGAGCAAAGGATCTCAATTTAGAGCCTCCGACGTAAGCAGCAGTCTGGTGATCAATGAAGTCTAGCTTAGTCTCTTGTAAACATGTGATATGGCAGGTGGTTTGGGCAATGATTGCATTGACGGTGTCTTTGCGCGCTTGGTCATTTAAACCTCGAACGTTCCAGCACAAGATGTCCAGAATTAGGCCTAACATGGTTGAAAGGATTGCTAGTAGATGTTGAGCTTCTTTAGCTTTTGTCTTGCGTGGATCGGTTGGATCTGATGGAGGTTGAGAGCTGAGGCGAAAAATTGCTTCGCGGAGATGATGGCGAGGAGTTGCTTCGCTTAGTCTTTAACTTAACAGGTTCTGGAGTGACGTAGTGCACGGTCTTAGCAGAGTTACAACAAATGAGCAGGGCAGATACAGCAGCATCAGCGGCACATTGGATCAGCTCGTTGCCACCTGCTCCTGCCATGGTGATCAGAGCTTCATCGGCAGCAATCATGGACGGGAGGTTGAGCTTGAAGAGCGTCACCACCGCGTCAATGGCAGAGTCTGGCATGGTGGTCTTGTAGCTGTTGAAGAACTCTGTTCTTGCCTTTTCCAGCGGCATCTCGAAGGCGTCTTCGACGCCTAGCTTGGTGAGCAGCACGCACCTGGCCTTGTCCTTGGCCGGCATGGCGGCTTGGCCGCCAGCCGCACACTGCGGCGGACAGGCTCCTCTTCTTCACGGGAAAGCCTAGCTGGCCTTGCACCAGGCAGGGGCAGCAGAGCCACCGACGGTGGAGCGAACAAGCTTGCAACGCCACCAAGCGAGCCCGCGATCACCCCTGGCACATCCTCCTGCACCAACAGATCATCCTGAGCGAGCAGGTCCCCGATGGCCGCTTCCTCGTCCTGTGCGGTCAGCTCTTCCCCGGTCTCCTCTTCTTGGTCCTGCACGATCGGAGCAATCACAACAGCAGCGTCAGCACCATCAGCTGGAGCTTGAGCATCAGAAGCACCCCCGGACCAGGCTTCAGGCCCCGGCACGAGTCCATCCTCCCAAGAAACCGGCACCACGCGACCGGCGTCGGCGAGCTGCATCATCTGGGCCAGAGGATCCTTCACAGCGTCCAGCTCCCCCCCCACATCCTCGGCCGGAGAGGCGGTGATGGCAGAGGGCAGCGCGAAGGAGACGGGCGGAGGCGATGCAAGCCTAGATGAACCAGCAACAAGTTCCGCCGGAGCCACGCGGATGCCGGCGATCCAGTCCCTGCAAACGGATCCGAAGGATGGTGGCGTGGGAGGCGGCGGCTCCAAGCCGAGGATCATCGGGAGGGCGGCACGCAGGTTCGCGGTGCCGACCCGGAACATGTCCTGCAGGCGCGTCGTGACTTCTTCGTTGGACAGAGTGGGCTCGACGATGGCGAACGACGCCGGGGGATGGGAGGGGGCACCGCCTGGGCCCCGATGATGATGGAGGCCAGCATCGGGGCGGCATGGCGGCGGCCGCTTGATCCACCTCCATAACGCGAAGTGATGCTGCGGCCCTGGTCACCGCGCTCGCCGCCGTAGCGGCTGCGGCTCTTAGTACTCGGGGCCCTCGAAGTAGCGCCACGCTCGTACCCTGCACGGCCATCGTAGCGGTCATCCTCGTCTCTGTCTCTGTCGTCGTCGCGTTGGAGACGCGCCGGCTCGTGGTCATCGCAACGCAGGCCACGGCGAGAGTGGCTGCGCTGCCGCTCTTCACGATCCCTGGACCGCTCCCTTTCCTCCTCTTGACGGCCCTCGCGGCGATGCGCGCGCCCAATAATTGGCACGAAGTTGGGGTCGCCGTCGCGGTCGTGTCCCCTGCTCCTTGAGCGATGGCGGATGGGCGGCAAGGCCGCAGGCTGGTCTTGAGCTGCGGGCGCCGCAGCGCCGTCGATCACCCCCAGGCGCCAAGCCGGCAGCGATCGAGAAGATGTCCAGAAATCCGACGGCGGCGCACCACCGTCGAGCTCGGGGGCGTCGGAGAAGTCCTCCACCGTCTCCAGGTGCAGAAAGACGCGGAAGGTGCTCCCGCGCTTCCACTGGTCTGGCCTGTCCTCGTCGACACGCACGAGTGAGGAGAGACCGCCCGGAGCCTTGTTGGCGAAGGTGCACCAAACCACCTTGGGGATGCGCTGTGGGTCCGAAGTCCAGGCCCAAAGCCCGAAGTCGGAGGTCCTCTCCATGGTGGTGAAGCCATCATCCAGCCTTTGCACCGCGCCCCATTTGGCGAGGAGGACGTCGACGATCTCCTGTCTCCACGCGAATGGCGGAAGCCCGACCACCGCGAGGTGCACCCGATTGAAGAAGTTGGCGCTGTAGGCGTGGGAGACGGCGCGGTACTGGCGGAAATGCACATGGAGCCCGTCCATCTTGAAGGAGCCGCGATGCTTGCGCATTATCTTGTCGTGGATGCGGCCGTTGATGAACTTGACGAGGAAGCCTTTAGGATAGTGGGTGCTCACCATAAGCTCGGAGCGGTGGATGTTGAACTCGTGGCGGAAGGCCGCATCAATGTCGGTGCGGTCCACGCCCGACGGCGGGGAGATCACCGTGGCCACCAGAGTCGTCGCCTCCCATTCAACCCGAGCGCTGTCGAGGTCAAACGAGGTGGCGACGAAGCACGAATCTTCGGCAGGGCGGGAGCTTGGAGCGCCTGGGAAAGCCATGGACACGGCCGGAGCAGGGGGCCGAGCTTGGCGGGCTGAAGGACAGCAGCGACCAGAGGAGGCGGGCAGCAGGGGCCTGGGCGGAGCTTGACGAGGCGCAGCGGCGGGAGGCGAGGGCTTCCTTCGATCAGGGCAGCCGCGAACTCCGTGACCCCACCGGCGGCAGCCTGCGCAGCGAAGCGGGTCGCGGCAGGCCGCGAGGTCGTGGTCGGTGGCTTGGCAGCGAAAACAGGGTCGAGGACGGCGTTGGCGCGGGCGCAGCGAGGAGTGGCGTGAAGAAGAGAGTCGAGGACCTCCCGAGGAGTAAGTGCGACGAGGCGGAGCAGAGGAGCAGGAGCGCAATGAAGGCCTCCCACCCAACTCCGTACGGCGCAACTCGCTGCGGGCGCGGCGCGAGGTCACCAAAGTCCACGACACGCTGCTCCTTGAGCCCTCCGCGTCCGGCGACAGAGGCTGCCGATGGGACGCGCCATGACTCCATTGCTCGGGCGGGCACGCCACCTCTTGAATGCGGGGCGCAGGGATGCAGAAGCTCACCGAACGCCTAGGCCTTGACCGCGTCGAGGCATTGATGGCCGCTGGGGCCCGGAGGATGCTGACGAGGGCTCGAGGAGGCGCCATTGAAGTCGAGGTCGAGGTAGGTGGGCAGCCCGCGTTGCGCCATGCAGACAAGGCCGCGTTGACACTTTCGCAGACCGCAGGGGACGGGGAGGAAAGGTCGAAGGAGCCCATCGTTGAACCGGAGATGCGGGAGGTCGAGGCCGAACCGGAGAGGGACGCCGGCGAGCCAGCCGATCTGGATCTGGGTAGCGGCGCGAACCCGAAGAACGCCGGGGTAAAATTTGGTGGTAGGGTGGAGGGAGGGGGTGGGAGCTGGGTGGGGCTTGGGCTGGGGTGGCCGCGGCGGGGCAGGCCGCCGGCGGGCGAAGTCAACGCCGGGGCGCCGCGCGGGGCGCGTCGCGGGAGCGGGGGTGGTAACGGTCATTTTTCCTCGACCACCGTCTGCCAGAGAAGTATAATTAGGCACTATATAAACCACATGCTTCTGCTGATCCTTGACACATCTTTCATGTTTATGCAGGCCAGAGAAGGTGGTCAGTGCCTTGATAAACTTCCTGTTTTAGTCTACAAAAGCCGTCGTACAGTGTATACGTAAATAAGATTTGGTTTCGTTTAGGTGTTGTTACGCTCGACTATAAATGTACAGTGTGTAAATGAAATGATTCAGGACAAGTTGTACCTAATACACGATGCCTGGTTCAGACATCGACATCATGAGTGTACAGCCGGATTTTCATGTATCAAGTTTTGTAGTTATTTACCCGACCGGATAGTGACATCGTTTCTTTCACGTGCTTGTGCGAATGGAGCCATGGAGCAGTTCGCTGTGCTTGCGGCTGTTCTCGCAGGCAGGAAAACGCTTTCCTTCTCTCAGCCGTTGGGCAGCCTCGCAGAGGCGATCCGCGCGCTGCTAGTGCGCGCGCGCCGATTGCCAAATCAAGCTAGCCTCGGATTCGGTGGGCACGCTCCAGCCTTCAGGTGAACCGAACATTGGGACCGTCTTCCAAGCTGCTGTTCAAGCGGGCACCTGGC
This sequence comes from Poa pratensis, assembly GCA_947311845.1. Lineage (NCBI taxonomy): Eukaryota > Viridiplantae > Streptophyta > Magnoliopsida > Poales > Poaceae > Poa > Poa pratensis. The sequence goes on from CAMZMU010000063.1 coordinate 42,705,353, forward strand.
GAACTGGCGGCGAAGTGGACCGTCCGCTGGTGCTTGCAGGCTGCAGCTAGCCTCTGCTTTTGCCGTCATGGGCCGATCTACTCTATCTTGCTTGCAGTTGCAGGCTTGCGGCGGTTGCTTCTCTTTGGCGCCAACAACCAGCAGCACATGGGCGTGAACCGTGAAGCCATGCCCATGAACAGATTGGTCGAAACTCTTTTCTGCTTCAGAGATACAGTACAGATCTGTGTGGAGGAGAACCTGAAAAGACCCAGACAAGACGCTACGGCGACCCGCCACTCGCCACTGGTGTCGGCACTCGCCGTCTCCCTGTACCCGCTGCTTGTTCCATCGATGAATCCGTTCCATCGTCACATGCATGATGCATCCATATTCATTCAGGAGTCAGGACGCACCCATATTCATTCAGAAAATGCCCATACGGCATGCATGCGATGCGATGCGATGCTTCACGTAGTATCGATTCAGGCCATGGATCATGGATGGACCACCGGCCGGAGTTGCCATCGTGCCCTGGTGTCGATCATGATATGCATGATCGTATCACAGTCACAGTCACAGCACCTCGGGCGGCATCATGCCATCATGCAATGTCGAACACACATCATATATCTCTGTAAACGTGCACTGTAATACCATAGTAGGTACGTATTAACGTATACCGGCCGGCCGTATACTGGGCAGTATAAAAATGTGCGTAACACAGACACGCACACATACACCGTGGCAACGGCAAGGCTAGCGAGAACTTGCCTGTGGCAAGATGGTTAGTTGGGTGGTTGTACCCCTAGCCCACCAGAGTTCAAACCCCAGGTTTGACGCTGGTGTTTCTCATTTAAGGCGGAATATTCTTCAGTGGGAGGCGACGTTCCCGTCGACAGCGAGGCGCCCGTGGTGACTTCGTCAATCTCAAGACTCGACCCGCCGACTCAGTCTCTCGGAGGTGCTCATAGGGGTAGGGTGTGCGTGCGTGCGTTCATAGGGGTGAGTGTGTGCGCGTGTATATGAGCGCTTGCGTTGTACTGTGTTTCGCAAAAAAAAAAAAACGGCAAGGCTAGCAACTCAGAGATACGGTACCGTACCGCAAGAATGGCTCGCCGCGGCGGCACCGCATTCCTCCTCGCACTCCTCCTCTCCGCGGCTGTCCTCTCGGCCGCCGGCGCTGAAGCGTTCCAGACCACCCGCGGCGCGCCACGCAGGGTGCTGTGGACGAAGGACCTCCCGGCCGAGCAGTTCTGCCCGTGGGATGCCGTCAAGTTCGGCTGGTGCGCCGCCGTGCTCGGCCTCGTGGAGGAGCAGGCCGGCGCGCAGCTCGGGAGCAACTGCTGCGAGCTTCTCAGCAGGGTCGCCGCGGTGGAGGCTGCCGCGTGCCTCTGCGTCGCCGCCAAGGAGAGCGTGCTCGGCGGCGTCGTCTCCGCGGAGTGGTCCGTCGGCGTCGAGCTCCTCGCCAGCGCATGCAAGAAGGAACTCCCCGACGGCTTCAAGTGCGTGTGATTGGTTCACTGTTTGGAGCAAAGCCCATGCATTGGCGGATTGGCTGCCCGTCGGTCTGTCCGAGGGACATTTTTGTTGTTGGAAGAAAACATTGCTTTATTTGACTTTTGCACATTGCAAGTTTCCTTTTATTTTACTCTCCGGAAGTGTATGCAACTGCATTACTTGTACATGCACCAATGTCAATTTGACTGTTTTTCTTTGCACGAGGAAGAGACAATCGCTCACTGTCATCCGTAACTAGAAAATGAACTTTGATTATAAAACTCATTTGCGTATGAGTTGTATCCTAACACAAGTCATCGAAAAAAGGAACATATGCATTCGGTCTATGTATGAGTTGTATCCTAACACTAGTTCAAACCAAACCTAAGAAGCCGTCTCACTCTAAACTTAGTAGCAATATCAACATAACACCATATGTATTATGTAACATGGGAAACCTCCAAATTTGGAAATAAACCACGAGCCAAATCTTCAAAATATTATCAAATGTGGGGTACAACATGTTCGAAGATGCGCTTTCATACAACAAGTTCCTCTATATACTATAGGTAGAGACTAGAGAGAAGACAAATGGCTCCTCAGCTAGAGAAGCTCGTTAAAAAAAAAATGAAAATGACATTTTTTTAAAATCGAGAAATTAATTCCAGACGTAGACAATGATATGATCTACAAGTGTGCAAATTTTAAATCAAATTCTGTTGTATTATTGGCTGGAAAAAATAGAAAAATGGGTGGATCTCGGTAGATAGTTTAAAAACTTGAAAAAATTCCCGATTTGTCTTTTTTATGCAGCCCAAAATGCAAGAAAATTGAATTAAATTTTGACGCTTGTGAATCTCGACATTATCTATATCTGGGAATGTTTTCTCGTTTTTTAGACTCAAAAGTACCGATTTCGATTTTTCGAAAAAAAATAGTTGCATGTAGCTCGGGAGCCACTTGAAGTGTCCGCTATAATTAGCACTATATACTCTTTTTCTTTCTTTCGAAATAACATGTGCTATCTTTTCCCCAAGAATTGAAGAAGGAACATATAATGTTCCTGAACTTGTGGGTGCCTGCGAAAGGAAAATGAAGGAAGAAGCAATTATGACATGTGGGCCTGCAGTAATCGGCGAGAGTAGCATTTGAACCCCGCGGGTGTAGTCTTCGTCATGATGCCCCAGTAATTCTAGGGTCAAAATTGGACGGGATTGGTGAGTACATTGTACCAATTTTCAAGATTCCACAGAGGTATGAGTTGAGGGTTCAAAATAGTCTTAACTTTGTGATTATTCTTTTTCCCCGGATTGAAGGAGCTAGCTTCTCGCCCCAAATTTCATTTCATGAAATGAAACCATAATCACAGAGCCTCCACTCTCATATTATTCTAAATAAACATAATATTACTTCTAATCATTATAAAAACATAATCCCTCTGATTCTAAAAGATCGTCGCGAGTTGAGGGGTTTAAACGTACATACATAGTTAGTTCTCTACGACACTTAAATCGGTTCTAAGAGGGAATAGTATTACTTCCCATAATTTTAAAGTATTACATCTCATTATACAGCACAAATAAGTACATACATAGTTAATTTCAAAACAAAAACAAAAAAACAAAAGTACATAGTTATTTCTCATAATCTCTTGTGCTTGCCGGATTTGGGGTCCCATCGGTCCTAGTTGAATCGCGCTTGCTCTTTGTCACCACGTTGTACTTGGCCATGGCGGCCGCCGGCCGAAGATGGAGGGGAAAACAGGAAGCGACCGAACCCTTCTGATCCACCCTTATATAGCGCCTCGAGATTCGTGCAGGTACACGTGTCTTGCGTCGGCGAGAGATTTCTTTTGCCGCTTGATGAAAAGTTGGAGCGAGGGGCTGTTCCATTGTTCGATTCGGATTTCTATTGCGGCTTCCGAGTCCGACTGGAGAGCGAGTTCATATGATCGATCCATGCATAAAAGGGGCACCAGGCTTCTCGATCCACATCAAACCACAGGAACGCGAAAGCACGAGCCAACAGCGCGCACCGCAAGCCATGGCGACCGTGGCACGTCATGTCGTCCTCTGCGCGTCATCTTGTCGCTCCTGCTAGTCGGCTCCTGCGAGGCGAGGCCGCTCCGGCAACCCACGGCGACGTCGAAACAGGGGACGGTGGACGGCATCACGGCAATCTACAACTTCGGAGACTCCATATCAGACACCGGGAACTTCGTCCGCGAAGGCGCCGTCGGCATGATGAGTCACACCGGTGCGCTCCCGTACGGCACTGCCGTCGACGAGGGCGCAACCGGAAGGTGCTCCGACGGGTACCTCATGATAGACAATCTCGCCAATGATATCGGACTGCCGCTGCTCAAGCCTTACCTCGACAAAGGCGCTGATTTCACACACGGCGTCAACTTCGCCGTCACCGGTGCCACCGCCCTCGACACGACGGCCCTGGCAAGGAGAGGGATCACGGTCGCCCACACCAACAGCTCCCTCGCTGTCCAGCTCAAATGGTTCAAGGACTTCATGGGCGCCACCACCAACTCACCTCAGGAGATCCGCGAGAAGCTGGCCGGTTCGCTGGTGATGGTGGGAGAGATTGGTGGGAACGACTACAACTACGCATTCGTCGCGAACAAGCCGGTGGCTGGAGCCGAGCGCGGCATCTACAGCACTATCCGCACGACAATCGGCACGGTCGAGGCGATGACCTGTTAGAATATTGGGCCCATTAGTGGGCAGCCCATATAAGCAATTCCTGAAAATCTCAAATTGACCCATGTGCATGGCAGAATTTTGGAGGTGCAACGTGGTGCTAAAATTTAGTCCCACATTGCTAGTTTAGAGAGAGCTGCACCACTTTATATAGTGGAGTGTTCTACCACTTGGTGTGCTGGCTGAGAATTGAAGGCTCTCTCGTGCGCACTCCTCCTTCTCCTCCGCCGCCATCCGTCCGTCCGTCCGTCTCGTCACGACACGCCGCGGGTTGCGGGAATGAGCCGAGCCGATGCCTATATTTTTGCTGTTCAGGAAAACGAGTCGTGTTAGCGTACGTGTACAGCTTAGCCAATTCGGATCGCTACCGGATCGTGGGCTGCTGTAACCGACTCGAACGTGTGCGACGTGGCCGGCCCACGTTGTATCCGTTAGGGTTTTCCGAACCGCACTATATATTGCCATGCACTACCGTGCGCCGTCAGATACCGAACCAATCTAGGTTTTGCCAATCTCGTGCCTTGCGTCGCCACCGTAGTCTACTCCATCCCGAGCGCCGGCGTGCACCGACATTTGGGAGAGCAGGTCTCCGAAACCAGTCGCTCTTGTGATCCTGTACGGGAGAGGGCGAATTAGGTTTTTGGGAAGCGCCTCGCGCGACTGCTCGCCGCTTCCACCACGGATCGTCTTCCAGCCGGCTTTGCGGATCGCCGCCGCAAGCACCGTCTGTGGCGGCAAGTCTTTGCCAAGAAAGTCGCCAACTACATCGCTACATCGACCACGGCTACTACGTCTACAATCGTTGAGTACGTGCGTCGGACTTATTCTGTTTACATGGTGTGTGATATCTTGCTACAGTTCATGTTGATTAGTACATCTAGTATGTTCGTGTTTCACATGTTAGTAGTTGCGGTTGTCATGTTTAATATTCTAAAATTAATCATGGAAGTATTGCCTAATTCTCCAACAATCCAAAAATCTAATATTTGTTATAGGCAATTTCCTGAGTTAAACATGGGACATCTATCTGATGCACAGAGGCCGGACAAGTTTACCGGTGTGGACTTTAAGAGATGGCAGTACAAGACCACACTGTGGTTGCGATCTCTGAAAGTGTTCGAGGCTAGTGAGGGTTTACCTGAAGGAACTATATCTGACCAGGATCAGAACAAGTTCAAGGAAACCAATACTGCCTTTGTGGGACTCGTTCTGAGTGCTCTTAGCAACAAGCTGTTTGATGTGTACATGCACATTACAGATGCCAAAGAGCTCTGGGAGGCACTGAACGCTAAGTTCGGTGTAGCAGATGCTGGCAGTGAACTGTACATCATGGAGAGCTTCCATGACTTCAGGATGGCTAACAACCGTTCTGTAGTCGAACAGGCTCATGAGATACAGTGCATTGCTAAGGAGCTTGAGCACGCTAAGTGTGCCTTACCTGACAAGTTTGTGGCTGGATGCATTATTGCAAAGTTGCCCTCTTCATGGAGGAACTTCGCCACAACTCTCAAACACAAGAGACAGGAGATATCGGTTGAAAACCTGATAGCGTCTCTTGATGTTGAGGAGAAGGCTCGGGCTAAGGACACTGCTGAGAGAGGTGAAGGTCAGTCTAGCGCCAATATGGTGCAGAAGAACTTTCACCATGGCAAGAACAAGGCCAAGGGAAAGCCACCTTCAACATGCCTACCAAGACTACTTCTTTCAAGAAGAAGAAGAAGATGCTGAACAAATCTGAGCTAAAGTGCTACACTTGTGGAGAGCTCGGCCACTTCTCTGTGGACTGCCCAGATCGTGCAGACAAGAAAGGGAAGAAGACAAAGCATGTCAACGTCGTGACCGCTAGCAATACTGATGGGTATGGTAATTTACCATTGTGCTTTCAGTATTTCAATCTCCATGTTGGTGGATTGATACGGGTGCTAATGTTCATGTGTGTGCTGACATCTCTATGTTCACTTCTTATCAGGTCGCAGATTCAAGCGTCTTAATGGGGAATGGATCACATGCTTCTGTTCGTGGTGTTGGCACGGTAGATCTGAAGTTTACTTCGGGGAAGATCGTGCAGCTGAGGAACGTGCAGCATGTCCCTACTATGAACAAGAATCTTGTTAGCGGCTCCCTTCTATGCAGAGATGGGTTTAAATTAGTCTTGGAGTCCAATAAAGTAGTTGTGTCAAAGTTTGGACAATTTATTGGTAAAGGGTATGAGTGCGGAGGCTTGTTCCGCTTTTCATTATCGGATTTTTGTAATAAGTCAGTAAACCATATTTGTGGCAGTGTGGATTCGGATGCCAATGTGTGGCACTCTCGTTTATGTCATGTTAATTTTGGTTTAATGAGTAGACTTTCCAGCTTGATTTAATTCCTACTTTCACCATTGCCAAAGGTTCTAAGTGCCATAGCTGTGTGCAATCTAAGCAACCTCGAAAGCCTCACAAGGCAGCCGAGGAGAGAAACTTGGCACCTCTAGAACTCGTACATTCGGATCTATGTGAGATGAATGGCGTGTTGACAAAAGGTGATAAGAAATATTTCATGACTTTAATCGATGATGCTACTAGGTTCTGTTATGTATACTTGTTGCACACTAAAGATGAGGCTATGGACTACTTTAAAATCTATAAAGCTGAAGTAGAAAATCAATTAGAGAGAAAGATCAAACGTCTTAGGTCGGATCGTGGTGGCGAGTATTTCTCCAAAATATTTGATGAATTCTGTGAGGAACATGGTATTATTCATGAGAGGACGCCTCCCTATTCTCCCCAATCAAACGGGGTTGCTGAGAGGAAAAACCGCACGCTGACCGACTTGGTGAATGCCATGTTGGACACTGCTGGTTTATCTAAGGCATGGTGGGGGGAGGCTTTATTGACTTCGTGTCATCCTAAGGCATGGAGTGGTCTGGGAGAACACCATCACTTTCTTATTTACGCACTTGGGGATGTTTGGCGAAAGTCAATGTGCCAATTCCTAAGAAACGTAAACTTGGACCAAAGACAGTGGATTGTGTCTTTCTAGGTTATGCTCAGAGGAGCATTTGCTATAGATTTTTAGTGGTTAAATCTGAGATACCTGATATGCATGTTGATACTATTTCGAATCTCGTGATGCAACATTTTTTGAGAACATTTTCCTATGAAGGATATGCATAGCATTGCTAGAATTTCTTCTGAGATATTGCTGAACCTAGTACATCTGTTGATCATTCTGAACAACCACATGTTGAGGAAGTCCTTGAGAAGGATGACAATGAATCAGCTCCCAAGAGGAGCAAGAGACAGAGGACTGAAAAATCCTTTGGTGATGATTTCATTGTGTACCTTGTGGACAATACTCCCACGTCCATTGCAGAGGCATTTGCATCTCCTGATGCTGATGACTGGAAAGAAGCTGTCCATAATGAGATGGACTCGATTCTTTCTAATGGAACTTGGGAATTATCTGAACGACCCTACGGTTGCAAACCTGTGGGTTGTAAGTGGGTGTTCAAGAAGAAGCTAAGGCCTGATGGTACTATTGAGAAGTACAAGGCAAGGCTTGTGGCCAAGGGCTACACCCAGCGCGAAGGCGAAGATTACTTTGACACCTATTCACCTGTTGCTCGTCTCACCACCATTCGTACTACTTTCCCTGGCTGCCTCCTATAACCTCTTCGTTCATCAAATGGACGTGAAGACAGCTTTCCTTAACGGAGAGTTGGAAGAGGAAATTTATATGGATCAGCCTGATGGGTTTGTGTAAAAGGTGAAGAGAGAAAGGTGTGCAAATTGTTAAAATCTTTGTATGGGCTGAAGCAAGCACCTAAACAATGGCATGAGAAGTTTGACAGAACTTTAATTTCTGCAGGCTTTGCCATTAATGAGGCTGATAGGTGTGTATATTATCGCCATGGTGGGGGTGATAGTGTTATATTATCGCCATGGTGCCATTAATGAGACACGCTCCGCTTTTTCATATGAATACTCGTATTCTTCACTTATATTTGTTGAGTATTCTTGACTAGCTACTGCAATGCTTTTAGCTCCTGTTTTTCATGCATCTCTTGTTCAGAGCTGTTAGTTCTTGTAGAGAAGTACTCTCTTGTTTCATTGTTGTATTATTTGGAGAGTTTGTGTTGAAATAAGTTGATTGGTGTTTGGTTGGAAACATAAAATGCTACATGTGGTAGATGGTATATTGAAAAGACATGCTCATTCTTGTAGATCATTGTCTTGGATAATTTGATGCTTTGCAACTGTTTTGAGCTCTCAAGTAGGTCATGTTTAAGCTCTTGCATCATGTAGTTAAAACCTATTAGTGGAGAACTACCGTAGAGCTTGTTGAGACTTGTTTTGCATGTTTGATATCTCTAAGGTCTAGATATTTTCTGGTAAAGTGTTTGAGTAACAAGGAAGACATTTTAGAGTCTTATAATGCTTGCAATATGTTTTTATGTAAGTCTTGCTGTACCGGTTGATATCCTGTGTTTGCTTCAAACAACCATGCTAGCCTAAACTCTGTACTGAGAGGGAATGCTTCTCGTGCATCCAAACCTTGAGCCAAAACCAATGCCATTTGTGTCCACCAAAACTACCTACTATGTGGTATTTCCTGCCATTCCAAGTAAATACTTCATGTGCTACCCTTAAACTATTCAAACATTTATTACTCCTTATTTGTGTCAATGTTTTATAGCTCATGAGGAAGTATGTGGCGTTTTCTCTATCACCTTGTCATTTACTCATGACAGACTTTCACCAATGGACTAGTGGCATATACATCCGCTTATCCAATAACTTTGCAAAAAGAGCTGGCAAATGGGGTGCCCAGTCCCAATTAATTACAACTTTAACAACTTGATTCTCTTCACATGTTTGCCAATGATTTATCAGAAGCAATTTTCAAAGTGTGAAACATTATCAAATAGGCACTCCTCCATGGTATGTGATTGTTGGAAGGCACCCGAGGATTCGGTTAGCCATGGCTTGTGAAAGCAAAGGTTGGGAGGAGTGTCATACCAATTTATAAATATGCATGTGTAAACAAAAGAGAAGAGGGATGATCTACCATTGGGTAGAAATAACGTCCTTCATGGGAGCCGCTCTTGAAAGTCTGGGTGACAAGGGGGATAGAGTGCCCACTGCCATTCGTTGACAACAAAAAACACCTCTCAAAAACTTACTTTATGCTCTCTTTATGATTTCAAAAATTAAAAAGATCTAGCACATGATTTAATCCCTGCTTCCCTCTGCGAAGGGCCTTTTTTTACTTTATGTTGAGTCAGTTTACCTACTTCTTTCTATCTCAGAAGCAAACACTAGTGTCAACTTTGTGTGCATCAATTCTTATATGCTTGCTTATTGCACTTGTTATATTTCTTTGTGTTGACAATTATCCATGAGATATACATGTTGAAAGTTGAAAGCAATTGCTGAAACTTAAATCTTCCTATGCGTTGCTTCAATGCCTTTTACTTAGAATCTATTGATTTATGAGTTAACTCTTATGCAAGTACTATTCATGAAAAGTTTTTTGATACTTGTCTTGAAAGTACTATTCATGAAAAGTTTTTGTTTGTATGATTCAGTTGTTTACTCTTTATCCACTTGTTAGCAAACTATAGACCATTGCCTTGAGTCACTTCATTCATAACATGTGCTTTACAATATTATATGATCAAGATTATGATGGTAGCATGTCACTTCAAAAAATATTTTGTTTTTATCGTTTACCTACTCGAGGAGGAGTAGGAACTAAGCTTGGGGATGCTTGATATGTCTCAAACGTATCTATAATTTTTTATGTTCCATGCATTTTTATATCAATTGCCACATGTTTTATATACACTTTATATCATACTAGGAAATGTGCCCGTGCGTTGCAACGTGAAACAAAATCATCATGCGCCACTATACATTTTAGTAAAGAAAAAGAAGCAAAAGAGTGAGAATAAAATCACTTGGGGCAACCATAAAAGCAAAATATGAAGATTGCAATCTCGCATGCAAAATTTTAGGAGCCCTTCTCCTTTGCAAATAACAAACTCAATGACGAGTAGCAGTCAGGCATTATAAAACCATCAAGCTGTTTTCAGCTACCTTTTCTGCGTGAATCAAACTTTCGAATCTTCGAATTCTTCACTAATTTCTTGAGTTCTTTTCTTATTCTCTTTGGACTCTCATAACCTGATGGTACAGCTGAAGCATGTACACAACAGTCCTCTTGGTGTTCTTATTTCTAGTCTTGTTCTCACCTCACGTCTCTTCACTTCACCGTCACATTTTTTCAAGTCTCCTCGTTTCCACGCGGCAACCAAAAGCGGCGGCATGCAACAACACTTAAGAAAAGAAGTGTTCATGTAATCATGCTCAATCAGTCCATCCCAGACGAGCGATATGGCTCCGGGACGATAGGGAGCCCGGTATTTATTTTTTGAAGAAAATAAAGCTTTGAAAAAATTCAAACAATAATACAGCGATGCATAAAAAACTGTTCACTACAAAAAAGGTCTTAATGTGAAATACATTGTATTCTAGCTAGGCTTAGCAAAAAAAAAAGACAAAAAGATGCATGTATTTCGTCGAATTATTTGAAACGCTTTAAAAAAAAAAAAAATCAAAAACAGGATCCCTATCGCCTGGGTGCCAATGCGCCTATTCGATCTGACCTATTTACCGATCATTAGTCATTACACTCCCAGTCCCACCAGATGCCGTATTTACCAATCATTACATTGCAAGCACGTTCCTTAATTCTGCTTGATTCAGTCCATACAGCAGTAGACGTGGACCGAATCATACGCTTGGCAACATGTCTGCTTTCCGGCCGGCGCCGTCTCTACCGGTGTTGTCGGTTTGGGCAATTAACACCTTGTACATTACTACTAAGCAGTCACGGACTCACAGGGCGTTCTCCACGACCCCGTCCACCCCTCTGTTGAAGAACGTCGGGGTCGACTGCACTCTCCCGGCGGCGGTCGATGGTTTGCTTTTTTTTTTTCGAACGGACAGAACGAAGACAACGAGCAGCTTTTGGAAGCCCTAGAGGTAGCAGCCACGACGTTGCAGACGAGCGTCCTAGGGTTGTTGGGTAGGTGCATCGCGGTTTAGAAGCTCTCCTCGTTGAACTTGTCGGTGCCTGCTACGCTGTTGAGAATCGAGGCGGCGCGGACGGATTCTCGATTGGGTTCGATCCGATTTATTAGAGCGGAACGATGTGGCCTGACGCCCTGACCTCCTTTTCCCTCGCTATATGGGCGGGTGAAGGAGGCAGGTGCAATCCGTTTTGATCTCCTCGGCCCTCGCGTGGTCCTGCTGTTCGGAACCAAAGCTGACACCGATAGTTTTTTTCATCCGGATAGACGAAACGTTTTTCACTTATCGGTGGCAATGGGGTAAATATTATTGATTTTGAGGGCAAAGCCAACGACGTACGAGAATAAACCTTAATGCTTTTATTATCTTTATTACTATTAAATGGGAGTTGGTCGTGTAACCGAGCGAACCATCGTCTGCCTACTCGCACGATCCCTCACATGGGCCAAGCCCAAAGAAATCCCGTGAAACGTCTTATTTCGCTCCCCTCCACTCCTCCATGCTCTGTCCCCCGTCGATCGCGCAGCCAAATCTCAGGCCGCCGCCATGGGATCGCCCGCCTGCCATGCGACTAGGGGAGGCCCCGTCTCCGGTCTCCGTGGGGAGGCCGCTGCTGCCCATACCAACGATTTGGACCTCCGATAGGAAATTTGGTCGCCTACCTAGCAACCCCCCGGTGCCGATGACCTACCTCGATCTCATCTTCGACCTCACACATGGCGTTCTCTTCAGAGCACTAGGGTCGAATCTTCTCCAAGCGGTGCCCCCGTGAGGTTCACAATGGCCGGCCTCCGTCATGCTCATCCGGGTGTCGGCTTCCTCTACTCCGACGTCGGCCAGAGTTTTAGATCAAGGGAGTCTGATGAATTCAAATCACCACCGTCGACGGGTTGGGGATGGCAGATAGGTGCATACGCGCCGCCAATTCGCTCGCCTCCATGCACGCCGCATGGCCGGGAGGGGACTGCTCCCTGGACGCTCAGGCAGGCAGCCGCCGCCATGGTGACGTCCGCCATGAACCAGCGTCACGGCGCCCTGTTCCGCCGTGGCGACAAGTACTTCCTCAACTCAGGCCTCCAGGAGTCCAGGTGCAGACCGTCCTGTACGTGCAGGTAAACCACCAACTACAGCCCAGGTCGAGCTTGCTTTAATAATATTGTGTGCTGCATCTCTCTGCTGAACAATATATATCTGAAATGTTGTGAGAGGAAGAAACAATGTGCTTTAATGAAACGTTAGAAACCCTGAAGAGTACAAAAGCAAATTTACTGAGGTGATACAATGGGATTATTAATCTTGATGAACTAAGGTCTGGTTTACCAAAGCTTGGTACCAAATTTATCAAATCTTAAATAGGAAATAGAGAAGTTGATGGAGCTGAAATGTTCATATATACCTCACTGTCTCATAGCCTGACGCTAAACATTTTCTTCTATTATCCTGCATATGCATATACTTACCTTCTTGGCATTATAGAATTGACCAGCCAATTGTTTTTTATCATATATACCTCATTGTCTCACGCCCGGACACCCGCGTGACGCCCCCGCCATTAGAGAGTCAGTGTCAAGTAAGTAAAAAATGGGGAGTAACTGGCACCATCCTTGTGTGCTGGCATCATCCTAGCTAGCTTGAAGTTATGTTAAGCAATCTGCTAAACAAATGCATGAACCGGTGTACCTTACTATGTTCAGCTTTGGTTCAGACTTCAGATATATATGCACTATTATTTAGTTTCCATTAAGGTTCACAAGCACTAAAATCTTCTTCTCTGCAAGTAACACACACAGAAAGAGATTGCTCACTCTGCACCCAGCATGAAACATGGTTGGAAGCAAAGTATCGACGCCAGAGACCAAAGCTTGAAGCCTTAGCATGATTCAGAAAAAGAGAACTGAACTCAATGGATGTAAGGAATAGTGATCCAGTGCAGGATAGATGTAGATGGAGCTTAACTTATTTGTAGTAGAATTTGTATTTTTGTTGTCTGAAATGGCAAGTTATAAATTGGTTGTGGATTATGTTCTGTGTAATGTTTGTCCAAAAAAGCGGGGTGTACCTATAATTGATGCATGCATTTCATAGACTGAAACTATTAAACATGGTTAATGTGCTCCAATTAGCTTTTGCTTTAACATTTTACCCAGTAATGCCAAAAAAAACTGTTCAATAGCTTATATTATATGTAGTGGCAACTGCAAGCACTGACATTGTGATCTCTTATTGATTGTGAGCAGGTTTTATGCTGCAGAAGTTCTTCTAGCTATTGACTATCTACACATGCTGGGAGTAAACAGGTACCTGAAGGCAGAAAGTGTTTGCCTTGATCTTAAGTAGGTCCAAAGGATAACAATTTAGTATTTGGTTTATATTTTTGGAATTGTCCGCAATTATCATTATGTCCATGGAAACACCACATATTTGTTTAAAATGGATTTATTTTACCTCTTAGCGCACGAACTTTCAGTTGATACGATCTAGCTTTTAGAATTTCACATGAGTGGTGCTTCTAAGGAAGCAATATGCTCACCCCACTCGGTTATAGTTGAAATATTATTTATAAGAAAATAGTTAACCTTGTATAGGTTTTAGTCACTTAATTGGGACATGGATGTAGCATTCATTTTTGCACTAATTTGTATTGGGGAAAATTGAAAACCAGGAAATAAAAATGAGAGAGACACGGCAAGACAAGTGTGGAGATAATCATGAGGAGCTGACTCTATTGTGAAGAACAACAAACCGAGCAAGTGACGGGCTAAGGTGAAGCATAACGGGCCGAGCTTCACGAGTTTCTACTTTGAAACGACGTTATGCCTGGAAAGTGGTTTTTGCACCCAAGCTCCAGTACTCCTGCTACTTTAAAAAAATTGAAAATTATATTTAAAAGTTTGAAAAATATAAAAAAAAATCATGCATGTTATGCATGTATACCGCAAGCGTGCAAAATCTCAAAGAAAAATTATTTATATTATAGTATACACAAAAATGACAATATGGGGAGATTTGAAACTATTCAAAGTTTGAAAAATATGAAAATGCAATGTGAACTATAATAAGATCGGTAAATTTGCCATTTTTGTGTAGGTAGAAATATAAAGTACTCCCTCCGATCCATCATGTAGGACATGCATGATTTTTTTCAAAAATATTGAAACTTTTAAATATATTTTTTGAATTGTCAAAAATGGCAGGAGCACTGGATCTCGGGTGTAAGAAATCTTTACTCCGTTATGTCAGCTTATACATTTTGAGGGTGGTGTATATGGGAGTTTAGCTGAAGGAATATCCATGATATAAGAAGTGGAATCTTAGTTAACAAGATAATAGTTGTTTCTATGTAGATGATTCAGGTTATAGGTTTAATCGATTTTTTTTAATAGAAGTAACAGCTTATTGATTTTGCAATATTGTTTGACTATATCTCTTTCTACACACATGATTTTTTCATGTGTAGCAACAAAAAACTGAGTGACCCGTAGCAACGCACGGGCATTCAACTAGTTAGGTATAGATTATGACATTTATTGGACTAACCTATTAACAAGATGCCACAGTGCCAGTTCCTGTTTATTTTGTTTGTGCATTGCAGAAAAGGTCAAAAAAATGAAAGTGCTCAGAAAACTCTGGAAAAATTCCAGAAATTCTAAAATGCCAAAAGACTGCGTGGGCCAAAAGGACAGCTCCAGAAGAGGCCCAGAAGACCCCTAACCACGCTAGGGCACAGACCAGAAGATTTTCTTCTGGCCGCGCCGCCACATGGTGAGGACGCCTCGGGCGTCCCCTCGCGCCGCCCTTCGGACTATATATTGCCCCCATCATAAAAACCCTAACCCCCGAAGGATTTCTCCAAAAAAGCTCCGTAGCTCCGCCGCCATCCAAAACAAGATTCGGGGACAGAACTCTCTGTTCCGGCACCTTGCTGGGACGGGGAATTGCCCCTGGAGCCATCTCCATCGACTCCACCGCCATCTTCATCGCCGTTACTGACTCCCATGAAGAGGAGGGAGTAGTTCTCCCCCGAGGCTGAGGGATCTACCGGTAGCTATGTGGTTTATCTCTCTCTCCCATGGTGTGATCTTTATGTGATCATGAGCTTTGTAATCTAGTTGAATAAGTAGATGTTACTCTTTATCTATTATGCCACTCTAGAGGTTACTTTAATATGAACTCCGAAGTCACTCTCCACGGTGTGAAGGTGACGGTGTGCGCATCGTGTGTGACTCCTTTATGACGTTGTGGCGTTTGTTTACTCAGACTTTGAGGTGTGCTTTTGCAGCCCTACGCAATGAATGGTGTTCGTTATCCAACCAGAGAGTGTTTGAGAGTAGCATTTATTTATTCAATTATGAGGTCATTGTTGAGAGTGTCCACTAGTGAAAGTATGATCCCTAGGACTTGTTTCTAAGCATTGAAACACCGCTTACAACAAGTTCTGCTACATGTTTGCTTTCTGCCATTTTTATTTCAGATTGCAATTACTACTTATAATCATCCATATTACTTGTATTTCACTATCTCTTCGCCGAACTAGTGCACCTATACATCTGACAAGTGTATTAGGTGTGTTGGGGACACAAGAGACTTCTTGTATCTTAATTGCAGGGTTGCTTGAGAGGGATATCTTTGACCTCTACCTCACTGAGTTCGATAAACCTTGGGTGATTCACTTAAGGGAAACTTGTTGCTGTTCTACAAACATCTGCACTTGGAGGCCCAACACTGTCTACAAGAATAGAAGCGTGCGTAGACATCATCCACGTATTGGGTGCAAGCTCCTCAACCCACTGAAATGTAGCCACACTATCAGCTTTAAGTCTATCCATATGTTGCTGGTACTTGGGAATACATGTAGATCTAGCTATTGCCCAGAGATCATTCTTCAATATTTCTCCCCTGTGGCCTGCCCTCTGATAGTTTTGAAGCAGTGCCTAACACAAAATCGATGCTCTGCATCTGGCCAAACTTTTTGCACAGCATTGATGAGGCCCTTCTGTTTGTCACTAATTATAGTGAATGGAGCTGTGTTGGTAATTTGAAGATCATCTTTTAAGGTTGTTAAGAACCACTCCCAGGAACTTGTGCATTCCACTTCTACTAGGCCCATAGCTATTGGATAGATGCAGTCATTTGGATCTATTCCAACTGCAGTTAACAACACACCTTTGAACTTTGTTTTCACATGGCAACCATCCACACAAATCAAGGGCCTGCATCCTGTCAAGAATCCCCTTTTCAATACATCATACGACCAATACAAGGTGGCCAAGTGATGTTTAGGATTTACTTCTGCGTTATCTTTTGCATGATTGGTGGATAAGAAAAAAGATGATCCAGGGCTGTCCTCAGTTCCTGCCCATAGTCCCACAGCAGACTGAATTGCTTGCTTTCATCTCCATGTATTTCCCTCAAAGCAGCTTTCCTTGCCCTGCCAAGCTTAAATCTGCTAGGAGCCATGTTGAATTTTCGTCGAACTTTGGCACGAAAGCCCTTCAAATCCAACTTCTGGTTGTCTCTGAATTCATCTATAAAAGCTTTTGCCAGAAAATCTGCAGTCAGTGCCTTCACCTCGTGAGATTTCCTACAGCTGTGTTTTCCTACATATGTCCTAACTATGAACCCACCACTTCTGCTATCAGCTGAGGCTTTCAACATCCAAGGGCATCCAGGCTTGCAAACTGCATCTATCCTCTTTTTCTCATTCCTTATCTTGTCAACTTTCACTGTGTTGCTAATGTTGTATGCTGAGAGAGCAGCCCTCATCTCCTTCACGTCAGCAAATACCATACCCACTGAATACTCTGGGTCCTTTATGTCAACAACAGAATTGAATTCCTTGAATTTTTTCACAAGCTTCCCTTTTTCTTCCCCTTCAATATTTATGTCGTCATCATCAAGAACATCATCATCTTCCATTTCATCATCACTTTCTTTCTCATTGTGGTCATTCACCTCTTTATCGATGTTGTCTGCAAATAAGTCATCATCACCTTCTGCTGGTTCATAATCACTGTCATGGAAGTCTGAATCACTGTCACCATCATCTTCTCCATCCTGGTCTTGTTGTCTGACATCCACAACATCAGGCAAACTAGCTGCTTTCATTGGAATTTTGCTTGGACTACTAACTGCAGCCAAAGGTGGACCTCGAGTTGTAACTATATCATCCCTGATGCGCTTCAAGAAGTTGCTATGATCCACAATGAGGCAGAGTGTCTTGTGACCTGCACTGACAGCTTTCAACATCTCTACAATATCTGCATCTGATTGTATGCATGGGAAAATATCCGCTACACATGGTGGTAGCTACACACCATGCCATTATACGCCGATATAAGCCGTATATACCTGTTTTAGCTTGATATTCTGGCAGAGAACGGATTTTTGGTGTACAAAACTGGTTTCGGAATTTCAAAAAAAATATTTTTTGGTTGACTTTTTTAGTCAAAGAAAAAGTCAACGAAAAAGTTTGACTTTTCGTTGACTTTTTTCTTTGACTAAAAAAGTCAACCAAAAAATATTTTTTTTGAAATTCCGAAACCAGTTTTGTACACCAAAAATTCGTTCTCTACCAGAATATCAAGCTAAAACAGGTATATATGGCTTACATCGCCGTATAATGCTATGGTGTGTAGCTACCACCATGAGTAGCAAATTGCCTCTTGTATGCATAGCAGACCATCTATCAGGTCTTTCCCAGGCATCTGCCAGTACACATGCATTCTGTCATCCTTCTCATACCCCAGCTGCTTCAACATTTCTTCTATCCATAGAATTGACCAAGTGTCTGTGTTGCAGTAGTCGACAAAAGCAGGAGTTCCTTGCATATAATCCAGATTGACACCCAAACCACAGAATAACCCATTGTGCTCAATTACAACAGTAAATAAGTTGTCATCACCTGCGTTACACCAACAAAGATTAAAACCATGCACATAATAAGGGTTACCATCTGCATTACTGAATTTAAACACTATACCAGTTAACTGAATTTAAACAGTACACATGTTAACTGAATATAAACACTACAACGAACCAGTGCATCAATTTTCACGAAACTTCAGTTGAAAGTTGATTCCTTTCTAGTACAATTCCGTCTAAACTACCACAATACCTCTTCTAACAACATCAATCCAACTAAATAATCACAAAAAGATCAACTTTTCTTCCGAAAATCACCCGCCATGATTAGTTCTCAATTTCCGGACTGAAGCAGGGGTACACGAAGGATCTATTCATCTTCAGTTTCCGCCATGATCAGTGCTCACTAACCTATGGACGCCCAACAACTACGAATCAAGGTCCACGGCGTCGAGATGCAGTCCAGATCAACAACGGCAAAACACCTCGGAGAAACCCAGCCTGCCACTTCCGTCGAGAAGGAAGAAAGGATAAAGAAGGAAGAAGATCGTACCGTAGTCCGGGGTTCTCCTCCTCCCACGGCCGAAGGTGCGGATCAGGAGCCATGTCGAAGAAGATGCGTAATCGGCGGCGACGTCTGCGGCGTACGCCGCGTCGCGAGCGCTCCAGGTACGGAAGTTGCCAGCTTGGTCGAAGTGAGCACAAAAATAACAGAAATAGGGAATACGACGGGTGCCTTCTTGTATATTTCGCACCAGCAGTTGCGGGAGGACCTTTCTGTGCTGGTCCCTTAAACCCAGGGGTTTTCTGCAAACAAGTACATGCAAGCTCCTTCCACGTTGGCCAATTCGGACTGATTTGTATGTGTTTGCACATCTGTATTAGTTTGTGTATGAGTTAAGCACAATTTGCAACTTGTTGTATGTGTTTGCACATGCGGGTATACTTCTTGTATGTTATTTCCTCTTTACTACTCCCTCCGTTCCAAATTAGATGACTTCCATTTGTCCAAAAGTGGATATGCAGGGAGTAGTAGTAGAACGTAGTTTTCCAAAATTCTGCATGCGAGCAGACATGCTAGGTGGTATGTGGTGGCACCCTCGATCGGACGGAATCACGAGCTGGCTAGGGAGGCGACGCCGTACATCCCATCAAGCTTTTTAACTGGCCCTTTATCTAATTTTGCATGGATGATACGTCCCCGTCCCATGAACATGCATTTCGTCTGCCCGTCTCGTGGGTCGGTCGGTATGAGGCTTGGCTAGCTTTACACGTGTGACGTAAGACTAGACCGTCTGATGGAACATTTACCGAGCCAGATCGATGAAAAAGTTTTACTACCTGGTTCATATTATTCTGCACCAGTGCACCACCCACCAACATATGCATTTAAATCTGATTCCAAATTTTGAAAGCTCTCCCTCTCTTTTGAACCCGGCCCAAATTTATGATATGTTTGAACATTGAGTTCCCAGTGACGACAACTTCAAAATAAGAGCGAGATGTGATATGTTTTGATATAATTTAAATTTCAAGGTTCAAAACTTAGTCTAATTTGGTAGAACTTATCGTATTGTGTTTTATTTGTGCCTGTCCAAACTTAATACCGTATCGATATACAATATGTGAATCAATTTTTAGTTGCTACAGTCTGTAATTGGTGGCTTTTGTTTATAAATGTCAAAGGATTGTCCAATTGCTCATATGTGTCTATTATACTGGGACGGAGACAAGGGGGGACGAGCAGGGGCTACGCCCCCCTATCATCACGATTTTCCTAGTTGTATTAAGCATGATGGCTCAATGTTTAAGCTAATTTAGTTGGTTCTGACCCCTCCATGAGATGACACACAGTGATTAGTCTAGCTTTGCCCCCCCCCCCCCCCCCCCCCCCCCCCCCCCATATTCATTTTCTGGCTCCGTCCCTGCTATTATAATTGTAGAATTGGTTATGAAGAGGGATAAGGCCATATTGGGTCACTTTTCCAGAAACATGAAGCAAAGAAGATTACGCCTTCTACCCTTCTTCATCACTGTGGGCGGTACGCGGTACATGATGAACAAACCGAACACCATAGGATATTGGTCTAACCACCCGATTGCGACACAATATCGAGGGTGTTGGACACAATATCTAGGGCGTCAACGGGATGCTTTGACTTAATTAGTACACAATCCTGGATTCAAAAAAAAAAAGACAATGACTAATCTTATGTGGTATTATTTTCGGTATCCATATTCAATGTACTCATGCCGACAACCAAACAATTAATATCTTACACGGCTCTCTGTATAAACAACAGCTGGAGCGTGCGTCACCACATCCTATTTTGCTAAAATCTAGTTGACCAGACACACCCGCTACCGTCCGATCGGACGGATCTAGTCATGAACCCGATCGCCAGGGAAGCTACGGCGTAATGAGAACAATGTTAGCCAATTTCCACTGGCTTCCCCCTCTTCATCAGTTTAGTTGGGGTATGGACAAACCAAATCATGGTGGCGCCCTCTATCGGTTCAGGTGGACTGAAAAACTGGCCGACATCCCCTTGTCCAACATTTGGGGACGAATAAGCCTGTACACGTCCACCACATAGATTCAGACATGCAGGCCCATCTTCTCATCCACAGGTCAGTTGCGCCTGCTTAAATGGCGCCATCAAACATTCTCACCTCCTAGGCGGCGCTGCCAATGTTGACTCCTGATTGCGACACAATATCAAGAGAGTTGGACACAATATCGGGGACGTCGAGGAGATGCTTTGACTTAAGTGTACACAATCCCCAAATCCAAAAAAAAGGACAATGGATAAATCTTATGTAGTCTTGTTTTCGATAGCCATATTCAAACTTTCAAAGTACTCATGCCGACAACCAAACAGTTAATATTTGGCATGGCTATCTGTATAAACAACAGCCGGAGCGTGCGTCACCACAACCTATTTTGCTAGAGCATACTTCCTCCGTCCAAAAATAAGTGTCTCAAGTTTGCAAAAAAGTGGATGTATCTATACATAAAACATGACTAGATACATCCATTTTTTGACAAATTTGAGACACTTATTTTGAGACGGAGGGAGTAGTTAATATCTTGGATGGCTCTCGATCGGACGGATCGATCACGGGCTCGCCGTCGAAGCGACGTCGTACGTCGCATCGTGCTTTGTCTGATGGATGAAACCAGGATACGTCGCCGTTGCATGAGCATGCAAAAATGCATTTCTTTCACATGTATAGGGCATGCTTTTGTGGATACGTGCAAATTTATGCTAAGTTCGGTCACAGTCTGTTGCCGTGTAGTTTACGTCAGCCTCTTGACCGCACATTATTCTGCAGCACCCTCCAACATATGAAGTCAAATCCGATTTCAAATTTTAAAAGATCCGTTGCTTTGAACCCCGTCCAATTTATGATATGTTTGAACATTTAGTTCATAGTCATGCGAGAGCTTCAAAATAAAAGCAATATTTTGATGTCTATTTCCAGATTATGTTTAAAATATTTTCCTCGTCTGTTTCATCATGCTTTCACGTGTCACAGTTAACATACATATTCCAAAAATTATTTGTGTTTTATTGCAACCTTTGTTTTGCTTGCATATAAGGAGTTTGGCCACATGTTTGTCGAGTGACATCCATTACTGGTAATAGTTTTACAATGTTTTTTGTGTTCTAGTCTTTGCAAAATATGATTAATTGTGTTTCATCATTCTTCACACACAAAACGATCAAATAGTGTGCCATAAGGTTTTACTTCTTCTACCTAGAAGAAACGATTAGAAATACAAAACAAACACTTCTTCTGTCCCAAAGAAACACCGACATATAATAAAACTGAATAGAGTATCGGTCGACAGTTGGTTTATGGGTGGAAATTGACAAATTGCTGAGAAATACAGTATTGAAGGATTGTTTAACCCTGGTAATTAATATGTTGGAATAATTGCAGATGGAATAGAGTATCGGTGTATTGTGTATTACCGACAAATACCCTTTTCCGGTCTCCAGTGTAGTGTGGTGGTGTAGAAGAAGCTTACTTAGCGCTTCCCAAGATATCATCAGGGGCGGAGCTGGAACTAAAGGGACCCTGATGCACGACTAGCGGGCATATAGGTAGGGATGTGAAAATGAGACCCGTTTGTCTCAATTTTTCCTCATTTTGTATTAGTCTAGTACAAAATTTGGTTCAAAAAAATGGGAAAAAGTGGGACAAACGGGACTTGTTTTTTGCAACCCTACATGTAGCTGTGCGCCGATATACGGACATACAATTGTTGTTTCTGAGTGGTCGTTTGACTGCACTTCCATGGGGCTGGATGGATGTGCAAGTGTAGTTATCCCGCGGATGGAAAAATAGAATAAATAAAAAGGTATATATTAATTAAACAGAAAAAATCTGCACGGATCTCTACGTAAAAATATGGAAGGGGCCTTGTTAATTCTTACTAGATGAGACTTAACAACCGCTAGCATAGACAATTGAACATAATAGATAGTTCACCATGGCGTATAAATATGTCAGCAGCAATGAGTTTCATAACCTCTATAATGGACCATTTTAAACAAAATAGATGATAATATATAAATACAAAATTATAGCAATAAAAAAAAAACAAATACCTGGTAAATGTGTCTTGCATTTTCAAATTCGAATTGTTTTCTTTTAACAAAAATAGATAGCCGAAAGGACAACTTTCTCACTAATCATAAAATTAATAATTAGATTTGAAGCCGTGATACCATACCCGAGGAGAATGGCCTCTTTTCGGAAAACTGAGGAGAATGGTAATTGAGTATGCAGGCTGGACCATTTTCTCGCTTGTTCGGCCTGCTCGGCTCCCACGGTAATTTTTATTTTTTATTTAGTACACCCACGATATTTACCGAGTAGCTTCTATCTCTGGATGCCAAAAAAAAGCCCATGGTCGTCCTGCCCAAAAGGCCTATATGCTATGGCCTTTCTTTGTGCTGCATAAAAGCCTTTGAATCAAAGTTATCTCTTTTATCGCTGCTTTAGTTTTTCTGCACCCTGATGCACAGCAATCAGTGTAACCTGGTGCACAACCATGCTAAAGAAGCTAACCGCTACCGAGAATGAAAAGCGACCCTGATGCCTGTGCATCAGGGAGTCTCCATGTAGCTCCGCCCCTGGATATCAAACCATTTATTATTTAATAAGTGATATAGCAAAAGAAACAGTGTTTTGAGTTCTAGATCAAACAACTGGGTGAGAGGGGATACTAAAATCAAATAATATTAGGGTTTATTTATGAACAAAGAACACAATTATGTAAAGAAAATAATAGTTACTCATGTTTGATAAGAGATAATATTTGTTTTGTAAATTGAAACAAAGTTTTGCCTCGTCCATTAATTAAGCATAAGAGAGTTTTCCAAGTTACCGCTGAGCGACACCATTACAAATTAAGCCACAAACGCCTCAACATAGAGGGTCCCGTCAATGTCACAAAGGGGTATCATCGTCATCACATCTCTCTAACGGGACTCATCGCCCACTGTAAACTCCAAGCGAGCTACCCTGACTTTGCCGAAGTGATCGGATAAGAGACAATATGAAATATGTAGGAAAATTATATGGTTTGTTTTATATAGTCTCAAAAGTAAACTGAATGTTGTTTCGACTTTGTTTCACACCATTGGCTAGCCAAAAATTTCACTGGCCAACGACATATAATCTTGACCATGATTTGTACTTATAAAATTAATATAATGATATATAGGATGAAAAACTAAATTCAAAGACGAATTCTACGGTATCATTTATATGTTCTCAATCATTATAATTTAGTACATATTAATGCCAAAATCGAGCATCAAAAAGCAGCACAAAAATAGTTGTGGCTTATATTTTGGAACGGTGGAAGTATAATATTTTGGGACATGAATCACTGAAGTACATATTTTAGACAAATTATATGTTTCCCTCTACATTGAATATGGCTAGGATACAATAGAATGGTACGAATGCGATTGGCGCGTCGCGAGCGGAACCAACTGGCCGCCTTGGCGCGGGCCGAAGCGCCCAAAATAGGCGGGGCGGCCCGTGACTTGCGCTTGTCGGCGTCCGCCCCCGGACGATCCCCTGCTTGCTTTCTCGCTTGTCTGGTGTACGTGTGCAATCGGTACGTACAGTCTTCTCTTCCCCGTTGGCTGGGTGCCTGTTTCAGCTTCAGCACTCTAATTCAGTTTATAAACCTACTCTTTCAGCAAGAACAATAGACCAGCAGATACCTTGGGGAAATTATGCCGTTCCGTGAAATGTTGCTTTTTGACGTGCACTAGTGGAAACATCATCAACAATCCCGGATCCAGAGGGCCTTTGGTCCCGGTTTTACAACCGGGATTAAAGGGTCGGGACTAGAGGGGGGGTGGCTTTTATCCCGGGTGTCCACGACCCGGGATAGATGTGCCTCCACGTGGGCGCGGCTGGGCGCGCAGGGCGGGGGACACGAACCGGGACCAAAGGGTTTCTGCTTTTTTTTCTGCTAATTTATTTTTTAGGGGTTTCGATTTTTTGTTTTCCAATTAATTTATTTTTAAATTTTACTCTAATATTTCTAATTTTGTTTTTTTTAATTTCCCAAATAGCCACACACATAATCTCTAATTACATATTAGACACTTAATCTCAGGTCAAAGTACTTACCCCGGTCAAACTTCCCGTTCGGTCACCCATCATTAAATTGCTCCAGCCCAAGCACACTTAACTTTAGAGTTCCTTCCAAATTACCTGTCAAATGAGATGTTAGAACTTACTGATATTAGTATCCTATCAACCATATTAACCCCTGGGTCATGGTGTCACACTTTTTATTGTTTAAATTTTGAAAATTTATTTGAATAAATAACAATGATTATGTAATAATAATATTTGAATAAATAAGAATAAAATTTATTTTACTTTATTTTCTCCTTTTTACATTTAATATGGAATAATTCATATCTTTAAATCCGTAAATCAAAATTTAACAAATAAAATATCTAAATCGATTAGAAAAATGAGAGGAATCCGAATATGATATCCATATCATCTTTTTCATCATGTATATGACTTTTTGCAATATATTTTTGGTACTTGCTTAATAAAAAAGTCATTTTATACATGTTTATAGATGATTGACTTTTGTGTGAAGAAGTTTTTTGAAAACTTTGTCAAAACTCATGTTTATCATTTTTCCTATCAACTAGTACACATAAAAGGACTCCATGCCAAAGGATTTCATTTTTTGAGTATTGTTTCACTTTCTTTTATTTTGTTGAAAAACGGTCAAAATGCCCGTCGTGCCTATTCAGCCAAAGAGGTTGCATTTCTCAAAACTATCGATGGTTCTGTGATATAACCACTACTGGTGTATCTTAAAATGATTTTTGTAAAATTTTCAGAGCAAACTATCACACACTTGTAGTTCAAAATTGAATTACTTTCGGAAAATAGGCATAAAGTCATTTAAATAGGCGAAATGAGGTAGAAACCGAGAAAATTCGTAATATTGCTGGATTATCGATAAAATATGGCCTACTTTGTGTGATAATTGGATGTGTGTCATTTTGCATCATATTTGTTGTACTTGCTTCACAAAAATGTCATTTTTGACAATTAAAAAATGAAAAATGATATTTATAAACATAATTTGAAAAAACTCATTTCTGCAACATTGTTTGTCACAACAAGACACACCTAAGTCTCAAATATGGTCACATTATCACAAACTATGGCACGAGGATGATCATATCTAGGTCATTTGAATCGAAACTTATACATGTCTATAGGCGATTGACCTTTTTGTGAAGAAGTTTTTTGAAAACTTTGTCAAAAATCAGGTTTATCATTATTCCTAGCAACTAGTACACATAAAAGGACTCCATGCCAAAAGATTTCATTTTTTGATTATTTTTTCACTTTCTTTTATTTTGTTGAAAAAACGGTCAAAATGCCCGTCGTGCCTATTCATCCAAAGAGGTTGCATTTCTCAAAACTATCGATGTTTCTGTGATATAACCACTACTGGTGTATCTTAAAATGATTTTTGTAAAATTTTCAGAGCAAACTATCACACACTTGTAGTTCAAAATTAAATTACTTTCGGAAAATAGGCATAAAGTCATTTAAATAGGCGAAATGAGGTAGAAACCGAGAAAATTCCTAATATTGCTGGATTATCGATAAAATATGGCCTACTTTGTGTGATAATTGGATGGGTGTCATTTTGCATCATATTTGTTGTACTTGCTTCACAAAAAATGCCATTTTTTACAATTAAAAAATGAAAAATGATATTTATAAACATAATTTGAAAAAACTCATTTCTGCAACATTGTTTGTCACAACAAGACACACCTAAGTCTCAAATATGGTCACATTATCACAAACTATGGCACGAGGATGATCATATCTAGGTCATATGACTCGAAACTTATACATGTCTATAGACGATTGACCTTTTTGTGAAGAAGTTTTTTGAAAACTTTGTCAAAACTCAGGTTTATCATTATTCCTAGCAACTAGTACACATAAAAGGACTCCATGCCAAAAGATTTCATTTTTTGAGTATTTTTTCACTTTCTTTTATTTTGTTGAAAAAACGGTCAAAATGCCCGTCGTGCCTATTCATCCAAAGAAGTTGCATTTCTCAAAACTATCGATGTTTCTGTGATATAACCACTACTGGTGTATCTTAAAATGATTTTTGTAAAATTTTCAGAGCAAACTATCACACACTTGTAGTTCAAAATTAAATTACTTTCGGAAAATAGGCATAAAGTCATTTAAATAGGCGAAATGAGGTAGAAACCGAGAAAATTCCTAATATTGCTGGATTATCGATAAAATATGGCCTACTTTGTGTGATAATTGGATGGGTGTCATTTTGCATCATATTTGTTGTACTTGCTTCACAAAAAATGCCATTTTTGACAATTAAAAAATAAATAATGATATTTATAAACATAATTTGAAAAAACTCATTTCTGCAACATTGTTTGTCACAACAAGACACACCTAAGTCTCAAATATGGGCACATTATCACAAACTATGGCACGAGGATGATCATATCTAGGTCATTTGACTCGAAACTTATACATGTCTATAGGCGATTGACCTTTTTGTGAAGAAGTTTTTTGAAAACTTTGTCAAAACTCATGTTTATCATTTTTCCTAGCAACTAGTACACATAAAAGGACTCCATGCCAAAAGATTTCATTTTTTGAGTATTTTTTCACTTTCTTTTATTTTGTTGAAAAAACAGTCAAAATGCCAGTCGTGCCTATTCATCCAAAGAGGTTGCATTTCTCAAAACTATCGATGTTTCTGTGATATAACCACTACTGGTGTATCTTAAAATGTTTTTTGTAAAATTTTCAGAGCAAACTATCACACACTTGTAGTTCAAAATTAAATTACTTTCGGAAAATAGGCATAAAGTCATTTAAATAGGCGAAATGAGGTAGAAACCGAGAAAATTTCTAATATGAGGACCCTTTGATCCCGGTTCGTGTCACGAACCG
Source organism: Poa pratensis (assembly GCA_947311845.1). Taxonomy (NCBI): domain Eukaryota; kingdom Viridiplantae; phylum Streptophyta; class Magnoliopsida; order Poales; family Poaceae; genus Poa; species Poa pratensis. The sequence goes on from CAMZMU010000063.1 coordinate 42,733,005, forward strand.
GGACCAAAGGTCCCCTGCAGCGCTGAAAAGCATGTGCGCGCATGTGAGGACCCTTTGATCCCGGTTCGTGTCACGAACCGGGACCAAAGGTCCCCCCGACCCGGGAGCAATGCCCACGGGCGCCCCGCCCTACCGACCCGGGATCAATGGTGCATCTATCCCGGGTTGTAATTTGGCCGGGATAGATGCTCCAAACGGATGGCCCTTTTTCTACTAGTGGTGGTGGAACTTAGGAGCTATGGTCTATGGACGGTGGATTGATTCATCACCGTGACTATGCGCATACTTACTTGTTTACATGCAGAGTTGGCGACAGAAACATCCGAAAAAGTCCTAGCTAAAATGCAAGATAAACCAGCGAAAAAATGAATGAAGAATTGATATTACAGCTGTTCAAAATATATATTACCATGCAATCCAGTTTTTATTTTCCGTGGCCTTTTATGTACAGCATGCAATTTTTTTTTTCATTCGTGTAATATAGGACTATGTTTTATATCACAAGTTTGCTTTATTGGTTTAGGTCCTTTTTGGGTCGCAGGGTTGAAAAACTTAGAAATATATAAAACACAGGAATTTCGCATGTTTGTAATTGTAAAATAGAGGATTGCAAAACACATAAAATTACAAAATATTCGTTTGGATGAAACACATGAAAACAAAGCAAAAGTGTCTCGATTCTACGCACTTGATTTTAAAAAGAAGTTGGATTTGATGTTCAAATTCTTATAAAATTGAGGCTTAGTGATTCAATCCATAAGATTTTGGTATCACATTCATCCTGACCAAAGGCAATTCATGGGGGGAATTTCTAAGGATTAAATCCTATAGAAAATACTTTAAAATTCTTACAATCAAAAGGGCCCTTACATTGATTTTTGTTTCCTATACCGCTCTAGTATCATATTATCATGGTTGGAAGACAAAGGTTCTCCCGACAAAAAAAGGACAAAGGTACGTGTTGATATATTCTCTCAAGTACTTTACAAGACAAAGATTGGTGTTACACTGTTAGCTTGTGTTGCGCTAGTACGAAAGCAGGTCTACAGGCTACATAGAACAGCTTAGGCAGATATACTTGGTGCACAAATTCCAAGGGTCCTGATGAGCCTGGACGATCCAGATAAAGCGATACGGACGCGTGCACGTAGCAAATCTGCTCTCCAGCTCCAGCGTGGGCGCGAAATATCGCCTACCCCTGTCTCGCGCGCCTATAAAAACCAAGCCGGAGTCGGCGAAGAGAGACACACACACAAGCACAGCACACGTACCGCGCGCTCTCGTAAACGTAGTAAGCTCGCAGCCATGGAGTCCACGAAGCTCTCCGCGGTGCTTTTTCTCGCCATCCTCGCGCTCTCCTCCTCCCCTCTGGCGCTCTCCCAGGACCTCGGGCCCCTCGCTCCTGTCGTCGGCGGCCTCGCTCCCGTCGTAGGCTCCGTCGCTCCAGTCGTCGGATCTGTCGCCCCCGTGGTCGGCGGCGGCCTCGCTCCGGTCATTGGCCAACTCGCTCCCCAGGTCGGCCAACTCGCCCCCGTCGTCGGCCAAGTCGCTCCCGTCATCGCCGGAGGCCTCCCGGGCATCGGCGCCACCTCTCTCGCAGCCATGCCTGCCGTCCCCGGCACCCTCGCTCCGGTTGTTGGAGGCGTCGCGCCCGTCGTCGGTGGCGTCGCTCCCGTTGTTGGAGGCGTCGCTCCCGTTGTCGGGGGAGGCGTTCCGGGCATCGGCGCCACCTCTCCTGTCCTCGCAGCCATGCCTGCCGACCTCGGCACCCTCGCTCCGGTTGTCGGCGGTGTCGCTCCCGTTGTTGGAGGCGTCGCTCCCGTCGTCGGCAGCGTCGCTCCCGTCATCGGCAGCGGGACCGTTGCGTCCCCTTCCAGGAACACCCTCCAGGGTGGACGCAAGGTCGTTGCCGGGAATAATTAAGCAACACTTTGCAAATCAAGGTCGTTATGTCGATGAATCCACTTGCTTCCTTCACCTTGTTGTTTTAATAGCTAATTCTCTGTTGTTCGTTTAGAGTAATTTACGTGTTAGCGAGTGTGTAACTGTAAGTCTCAAGAACTAAGTTTCAGTCAATGAAAATGTTCCCGCTAATTCTCTGTTTGTTTTTTTTAGATGTTGCACATGTCTCAAGGTTGGATCCATGCATGGATCTCGGCCTCCACTAAGACTTGAACAATTAATTCTCAAGATTACCAAAATTGTGTTAAGTATTTAATATTACCGGCAGTCAGTTTTGTGTTCATCATCATGACATGTGTACTTTCTATAAGGGAATATATTAATATTAAGAACATACCAACTACAACGGAAGCATGCAAACAATAAAATAGAAAATGAAAGAAAAGAAAAGGCTTTAACAAAATGACCAGCAACTCGCATCAGCAGTAAATTAAGGATTGCAAAAGGTACTCCAACAACGACGCCTAAAGAAAGATAACAGTACACACACGGCATTGTCATCCGGTCTAATTGCCAAAAGGCAGATCATGGGTATTCACCCCGAAGAAAAGTCCGAGAAAACTCCAAACAATTCTTTCTGCAAGAAAACGGCTAGAACTTCATCATCATCACCTACAGCCAATAAAGTCTGACCTAACATATTCCGAGGAATCGAGACTACTCAATGAGTAACACCAAAGATGAAGTCACATCGTAGCCGTCTCCACTTGCCGAGAACACTTCTGCAATGCAAGAATCCACAAGCTCATAGACATCACGAGCATATTTTGGACGTGAACACCGCCACGCAAACAAAGCCATATTCCGAACACTTGCTATCAAGCATGGAAAATGTAACTCCACAACTAAGAGGTTGTCCCCGCTTATCTGACACGTCCAAATTCTTTACGATCCGTGCACAAATTTGTGAAAGAAATTCAAATATGAATGCATTATCAATAATTTCTGGATTTAGGTACATTATTTTTGTAGATTCATGTACTAATAAGAAATCTATGTACATGCATCGATAAAAAATTAAAACTATGCATTAACATGTTTTTATTGTATTAACACATCAATTTGTAGGAATAATAGCGTTCGTTGGATGTAAAATTTACGGGAACAATAAGCGGTGGAGATCCTCCTAGTTGTGAAATAACTGCGTTGATCAAGTATCCACTACTAGAAATCAGTCTATCAACGACGACCAAGTAGAAAAATTATTTGGTCGTTATTTGTACGACGATGCAGTCCCCGTTTAACCTTAGCCCGTGAACTCTGCGACGACCACGGGTCAAGCCGTCGTTGAATTATATGGTTAGTTGTCGTCATTTCTTGTATATAGCTTGTTTCTCAGGATTGAAATCGTTCATGAGACCCCATCTAGGCTTCCCTTTTGTTATCTCCTACTAGTATGTACTCACTCAATTCATAAAAAATAAGATGTTTTAGCTTTTTCCTAGATTCACATGTATCTATATTTATCTAGACATATTACCGTGTATGTTCTCTTGTTTCATTCCACATCTATACACCATATATTTGACATAACACCATATATTTGACATAGCTTGAACTTCTTATTTGTGGAACAGAAGGAGTAGATCTGAGCGGACATTTGTAGATCGATCGAAGGCGGCCATGGATCCAGCATGGTCACAGGCGGCGGACAAACAAGACACGACATGGATGTATGGTGGCAATGTAGCGTCGTCATGGCCTGACTAGTGGTCTCTGGCAGGCGCTCGACAAGCAGTGGAAAATCGCATCTGGCATGTGGATATCTAGCTGCGTTTCTACTCCTTCCTTTTATTCTTCTCTCAATCAACTAGATATCACATTAGGCTGTGTGCATCGTCATGATGCAGAGGCAGCGGGGTACCCATTTCTAAAAAAAAACTAGATATCACATGCTCTCTTATATTTTTTAGAAATGGGAGCCTCGCCCCAGCCTCTGTATCAAAATGCTGCATACGGCCGCTTTGTTTTTATTAAGGAGCGTCAAAGTCAGGACTTATTACAACTGAACAGATTCACTGATCACACAGTGTAGAAATGTAAATGAGCCAAAAGAAAAGCACCAAACTATCCATCAATTCTTCTAGTGTGACGCCACCCATTCCGGGAGAAGATAGACCGAACGACCGCCATCATTCGAGTACATCCGGAATCCATAAGATCCCGCTGGGCTTCTGGCAGGAGAAGTGACCACACAATTGGATCCAGTGAATAGTCTTGAGCACAACCTGCATAAAATGAGTATTTTGAACTTTGTTAAAGACAATATCATTCCGGCAATTCCAAATTGCCTAGAGAAAGGCTGAAACACCGATGCGAATCCTAGCCTTAGCGTCTTTATCAATTCCATTCAGCCATGTTCCAAACAAATTAGAGATGCTAGTTGGAGGTGTGATATTAAACGTAAAATGCACAAGTCTCCAAATGTTTTTTGCAAATTGGCAAGATATAAACAAGTGTTCTACAGTCTCTTCTGCATCGCAAAAAACACATTTTTTTTACATCCTGTCCATCTTCTTTTAGCCAAATTATCTTTTGTTAGCAAGACCTTTTTTATAAAGAAACCGTAAGAAAAAATTATCTTCAATGGTATTCGCAGTTTCCACAAGTATTTACGTAAAAATCTCGTGTGTCCATTCATATAATCCGCATACATTGATTTAACGGAGAAAGACCCGCTTGTTGTCAATCTCCACTTAAACTTATCCTCCTCGTCCGAAATTGTGACCTGCATCAACCTAGCAACAAGGTGCATCCAAGCGTCCCTTTTGTCATCTATGATTGCCCGGCGAAAATGAAGATTTATTGGGACAGTGTTCATAACATGAGCAACTAAAACGCCTTTATGTCGCACTATGCTATATATACTCGGATATTGGGAAGCCAAGGGTGATTCGCCTAACCACGTGTCCTCCCAAAATCTTGTTTGTAGGCCATTTCCCACTACAAAAGTCCCACGAGCAAAAAACTCTTGTTTCACCCCCATGATCCCCTTCCAAAAAGGAGAGTCATTTGGTTTCACCGAAACTTGAGAAAGTGTCTTGCTATTCAAATATTTATTGCATAATAATTCTTGCCAACCCCTTTTTGTGTTAGTATTTTAAACAACCACTTGGATAATAGGCTTTTATTTTTTAGTTGTAAAACCTCGATTCCCAAACCGCCTTGATCTTTGGGTCGACATATAATGTTCCATTTTGTAAGCCTATATTTTCTCTTAGTTTGATCACTCTGCCAAAAGAAGCGAGATCGATAAAAATCCAATCGCTTTCTAACCCCTACTGGTATCTCAAGGAATGATAATAGAAACATAGGTAAACTGTTAAAACCGAGTTTATAAGTACTAGATGATCTCCGTATGAGAGCATTTTTCCAACCCATGCGCCTAACTTCTTTTCAAATCTATCTTCCACTGATTTCCATTCTTTGTTCAAAAGTTTTCTATAGTGAATTGGAATACCGAGATACTTGAAAGGAAGTGCACCGCTTTCACATCCAAAACTATTTTGGTATTCATTTTGCCTTTCTTTTGCTTTTCCAAAACAAAAGATCTCACTTTTATGGAAATTAATCTTGAGTCCCGAGAGTTGTTCAAAAAAGGATAGAATTAATTTCATGTGCACAGCTTTCGCTAAGTCATGTTCAAGAAATAATACTGTGTCATCCACGTATTGGAGGATTGAGACACTACCCTCGACTAGGTGAGGAATCAGTCCACCGACTTGTCCATCCTCTTTTGCTCGTGAAATTAAAATTGCTAACATATCAGCTACAAGATTAAAAAGAATAGGAGATAGTGGGTCTCCTTGACGTAGCCCTTTAAGCGTTTGGAAATAATGGCCAATGTCGTCATTAACCATTACTCCCACACTCCCCCCTTGAACAAACCTAGCAATCCATTTGCACCACTTAGGAGAGAACCCTTTCATGCGTAAGGTTTGTTGCAAGAAGGACCAATTGACTTTGTCATACGCTTTTTCAAAATCAATTTTGAACAATACACCATCCATTTTCTTCCGGTGAAGTTCATGAATGGTTTCATGGAGCACCACTAAGCCTTCTAAAATATTTCTTCCTGGCATAAAAGCTGACTGAGATGGACGAACCACCTTGTGAGAAACGGATGTAACCCTGTTAGTGCCCACTTTAGTAAAAAAATTGAAACCGACATTAGAAGACAAATAGGCCGATATTGCTCTATTCTACCCACGTCTTCTTTTTTGGGCAGTAACGTTATCACTACATAGTTTAGCTTGAAAAGAGTCAATTCACCAACTTGTAATTGGGTAAACAAAGCCATCAAATCGCTTTTGATGACCCCCAAAAAATTTGACAGAACTCCGCGAACCCATCAGGACCTGGAGCTTTGTTATGTTCCATTTGAGAGATAGCATCGAAAACTTCCTTCTCCGTAAAGTTAGAAGTTAAGATATTGTTTTCCACCTCGGAGATCTGAGGCATGTGTTGGATATATGCCCTAAGAGACAATAAATATATCTGTTTCATGATTAATGTATTATATCTTTATGCTATAACTGCTATGGTCTATAAATGTGAGATTTATAGGGAAACACATACGCCCGTGTAAGGATATAATCAAACCCCATTTACCCTTTGTCCTGTCTCTTGGACGAACTCGTTAATACTGGATGGCGATGTTTTCCAGTCATGGACAAGTGCTCTTGTCATTATTAATGGGAGCATATTGTTAAGTTAACAATATGACTGGGAAGACCCAAATTATGATATACTACGAGATCAAGTTTCGTGTAAATAGTATAGTCTAGGTTTGGTTGCTTGCTTATTCCTTAGACCATGAGAATATGTGGTTATGTATATTGGGGAGGAAGCTTTGACATAGTCAATCATTACGGCCGTAACAGGGTAATCAAAAAGGCTATGATTGGGTAGCCTCAAAGGTATACTATAACCATAGTAGTTCAAGACTGGGAATCACACCTCTAAAAGTTATAGAGAGATACAACCAGGATCCGCTCTAGTGTGAAAGTGTCCATTGACAAGTCTGCGCAGACAAGGTAATGATATGCAAATATCATGGGATACTTAAACATGAGTTAAAGAGTAAAGGCATCGTACCGCTAAACAAGGATAAGGTGACATAGTAAATGAAAGCTATCATTTATGGCAATGTCATATATCTCGCCTTGGGTACTTGATGAGTATCATGATGGTGATAGGATAAACATGTTAATCAAGCAGGTTCAAAAGAGTGTCTTCGCATAACGGTAGCAGCTATACAGAACGTCCAGGTTCTGACACTGGCAACTGATTGGATAAGCATTTCCAATTATAGTTACACGTTATCGAACATGTAGGGGTCACACACTTAAGGCGTCAAGGTCTGTTGTATTCGTAGTAGTCCGGAGTAGAGAGGTTGTATCATCTGGAATGGATTCCGGCGTGATAGAATTACATTCGGAGAATTAGATCATGAAGAAAGAAAGGTTTATAAGAAAGGAAATAATTGTCCAAGTATATTCTGTCGGCAGACACTAGGTGTCTCGGATCATATAAATATGTTTATATGATAAGTAATTAATTCTGGGAATTAATTGGACAAAATATTTATTGATTAAATATTAATTTATTTAATTAATAGGAAATTATTAAAGGCCAATAAAAGGTGGCTGCCACATGGGCCGCATGGGCCCACATGGCAGCCGCACCACCGCAAGGTGGTGGGCCGAGTCGGCCAGCCAAACCTTAGTGGGCCTCGGCCCACGAAGGGCAAGGCGGCGGCGGGAGGCCAAGACGAGGTCGGTGGCCAGGGCGGGCCCCACCCGCAGGTCGGTGGCCAGGGAGGGCCCCACCTGGGGTCGGTGGCCGAGGCGGGCCCCACTAGGGGCGGCGGCCAAGGAGGAGGCGTGGGGAGGGGGGGAGTTTCCCCTTGTCCAAGTTGAGTTGGACTAGGAAAACTTTCCCCTTATTCAAGCAACCCTACCCCTTGGGACTTCTTTATAAACCCCACCCCCTCATCTTTTGGAGTTAGAGAATAGACTTGAGATTTCTCCTCGGAGGCTCCCAAGGTCTAGATCTAATCTCTCTCCCTCTCTCCCATGTGTTGGGGCTCTCTCCACCATACGCATACCAGTAGCACTTAGTCCTGGCACGACGAAGCGCCGCTGGATCTTGACGGACGTACGTGTGCGAGCTCTCAGAGGGGTGACGCGTCATAGACGTTTGACCCTCACTCGTTTGGATCAAGAAGACATACGAAGAAACGGCGATATTCTCACCGTCAGGCTTGACCGTGAGAATCTTCATCAAGCTTCATCAACTACGTCGGCGTCATCATCATCGACAACGTCATCGACATCGACATCGTCACCGACAACTCTTCCGCAACTCGTTGTTGGTAACGACAGTACTATCCTCTCCTGTATCTACATAGTTGATCCTGGACGTTACGTAGTTCGGAAAATTTTAAATTCTTCTACGCAACCCAATAGCATGTCCCCAGTTCGGCTTTCCTCCAAGGAAACGAAATTTGGATCCGATGCACCAAATAACTTCTTATAAAATTCTGATATAAAAGATTTCAGATTAGCCTCTCCCACAATCGTTCCCTCATCTTGTTCAAGTTGGAAAATCTTTTGCGATGTTTACCGTTTGCAATTAAGTGGAAGTATTTTGTATTGGCCCCTCCTTCTCTAATATGTTTTACCTTTGCTCTTTGAGCCCATTTTATCTCTTCGTCTCTTCTTAAGTTTCCCAAATATTTTTCTGCTTCTTTCTTGGCCTCCATCTCGACCACGCTTAGAGGAGCAGATTCTGCCCTCACATCTAGTTCATTGATAAGAGCCAACAATTTCTCTTTGTTTTTTTATACTCTCCACTCATATTCTTAGCCCATCCCCGCAAGAATTGTCTAAGATGCCAAATTTTATTCTGCCAAGTTTCTATAGGTGTTTTCCCAAGATTTGCGGCTAGCCATTCTTTCTGAACCAGATCATAAAAGCCCTCATGGTGCATCCATGACAACTCAAATGAGAAATGAGATTTATTTCCAACATGTGCCTGTTCCCCAGAGTTAATAATCAAGGGTGTATGATCAGACCCCGTACGAGTCCGCGCATGAACAGTAACTAATGGAAATTTTGTTCCCACTCAACGCTAGCAAGGAACCTGTCTAATTCTCATATGTTGGGACTTCCCGCCTACTTGCCCATGTGTATTGTCTACCAGAAAGTCTCAGTTCCGTAAGTTGAGGCTTTCAATGATAGAGTTAAAAATAAAAGGCCATCTCGCATTAAAATTATTGTTATTCTTTTCCTCCTGCCGTCTAATAATGTTGAAATCTCCTCCTACCAACATAGGAAGAAGCTCATTTCACAAATTCGGACTAGCTCTGCCAGAAATTCAGGTTTATTAGATTCTTGTGCTGCACTGTAGACAACTACAAGGACCCACTGATGACTCCCAAGTGTAGGAGATCAATTGTAGTACTTTTCAATTAGAAAAGGTTGTCGAACCCACGAGGAGCTGAAGGTATTGGTTAGCAAGATTGATAAATAAAACAATAAAAGATGCAAGTGTTTTTGGTATTTTTGGTTGTATAGTTGCAATGCAGGAAATAAATAGTAGCAAGTGAAAGCTCTCAATGAGAGAAAGCCCAATCCTCTTATTTGGCAAGAGGACAAGCTCAAGTGATGTGTAACTTATATGTGGAAAACGTTCCCGAGGGCGGCATGGATATCACTAGGTATAGAGATTTATTAAACAACACGTTGAATATCTTGTCAAGTATTAATCTTCTTTGGGCGGAGCCATAATTCGGTATAGCTAAATAAATAGACTACATCCCCTTATGATGGATCATGTGGCCAAGTAAATGACTGCATGTCGCGGTGGCATCACGGCAGATGCCATAGGTATGGCTAAGTTGGGGCTCGCTTGGACGCTGGGGGATCCGGGGAGGATTTGCGCGCTAAGGAGCACGCGATGAAGCACACACAGATCCAAGAACACACCGATCTACCCAGCTTCGGGGCCCTCGTATGGAGGTAAAACCCCTACTCCTGCCTGCCTCTCTCAGTATATCTCAGTGTATCACAAGTACAAGATGCTCCTCGAGCTGTATGATCCAACAATGGTGAAGTGGTGAAGCTCTCAAGGAAGAAGATGAAGCTATGGGGGGGAAATGGAACTCAGGGCATCCTCCCTCACGCAGGAGGGGAGATGACCTCTATATAGGCCAACCGAGTTACGGTTATGCCCCTCGAGGTACACTGCTGCCATGCCACTGAGGAGTCATCATGGCACTCCTGTCAGGGACAAGACGTGGCCTGCCCATCCCCTGCAGCCAACGGTAGAGCTAGGGTGTCCCCTCTGATAGAGATAAGACAAGGCCTGGCCGTGCTACCTCATAGCCTTTTCCGTAGCCTTTCCCCCGGTTATCCCGGAGTCAGCGGACAGACGCGTGCTGTCCCGTAGAACCCGTAGCACGCCTCTACCAAACTCCGTGCCAGATGCTCCGTGTCAGACGGGAAGTGACAGGAGCATTGACTCCCGCCCGACATAAGGCTCCTTGCCTCGGTTATCCCGGCACGGATGTGTCGGGCTCCCCTTGACTCTAACCCGGCATGGCTATGCCGGATACTCTTCTTGTTAACCCGACAAGGATATGCCGGATTCCTAGCCTCGGTGCATAGTCCTCACCTGCATATAAGAACAACTCGGTTTTACCGACATATACATGTCGGTGTGGTTATGTCGGTTCAGGTATGTCGGCCCAAACATGTCGGACCATCAATATCACTTAGCACCTATCAATCACTCCGGAACTGTATTCCTCGGTTACTTCCATACCTTGGATCACATTTGGTCACACTTAATACCTTACCATGACCCCCCCCCCTGACATTAGTCCCCGAAGCTGGTGTTGTCCTACAGACCTGGATGAAGGGCCGCACCAGTTTAACAAAACCATACATCCGAGAAAGATTGCCAACATCTCTGTCGGGGAGGTATCCCCGGGTAGGGTCAAGGCTTGGCATAAGGTGGTGTTCCAAGTTGTGCCGAGGTACGGAAAGGGCCGGCCTGTTTGGGCCTGGGAAGGTCCGAGCTTCATCTTGACCTGGAGAATACAGGCCGACCTATTCTGGCCCAGAGGGTCCGAGGTATACTAGTGGCCAGGGCCGAGGTTCACAGTCCGAGCTATGTTCTGCCGACCTAACTACCTCAGTGTGGTGGTTTGCGTTGTGGGTGCAGGAGAAGCTGTGGGAAGGAAGTAAGATCCGAGCTAGTAAAAGATATTAAGCGCAAGACCCAAGGTACGGCACGGACGCGCCGAGCTAACCGAGGTGATGGGCTGTAGGTCGGGCCGGAGTCAATGCTCCTGTCACTTCCAGCCGGGTACTAGAGCGCCTGACACGGGAGCGTCTGTCAAGGGCATGGCAGAGGCGTGCTCCGGGTTCGGCGGGCCTGCACGTCTCCGACCGCTGACCACGCGAGGTCTGGGTAAAGGCTACGAGGTAGCTCTGCCAGGCCACGTCCTGTCTCGGTCAGAGGGGACATGCTAGCTCTGCCGTTAGGCTACAGGAGATGGGCAAGCCACGTCTTGTCCCCGACCGAGGTACGGTGGTACGGTGGTGACCGTTGCAGAGGCATGGCAACAGTGTTCTGCGAGGGGCACAATGGTAACCCGGCTGGCCTATATAGTGGGCTTCACCCCTCCTGCTGAGGACGACGGACGATTGAGATCGAAAGAAAGAGAGAAAGATAGAGAGGAAGCTCGGATACCTCGGAGAGACCTCGGTTCAGGCTCGGACTGCCTTTTCCTCTCTTTGTAGCATCATCTTCCACACGAGTTCTCACCATTGTATCATCATACAGCTCGAGGAGCAGCTTGTACTTGTCACTTGAGCTATACACTGACTAGGATAGTGCTGCAGTAGGGGTGTTACCTCCGCAAGAGGGCCCCGAAGCAGGGTACATCGTGGTGTGTTTTGTGTTCTTGCTTTCTTGGTTCTTTGTTCGTGTTCTTGCGTGTTCTTGCGTGTGCACTTCTTGAGTGCATAAACCCTCCCCGGATTCCCCCAACGACCATTCGGCCCCATCTTAGCCATACCTATGGCATCTGCCGTGATCCCACCACGACAGTTGGCGCCCACCGTGGGGCAGATTGAGGCGTTGGAGGGAGTTTTCATCCGGACGGGCTCAGGCGAGCGTGTTCTTTCCGGGCTTGTCGCCAAGATCGGAGAGTTCACCTTCATCAGCGACAACGCGGGGTGTTTCGCCGGCAAGCCCTTCCCCGAGCACGGCTTCACCATGATGCTCGGCAGCTTCGTCACGTACGTTGCTGTCGAGGTTGTTCGCGGGTACCCGGAGCAGGTGCTCGTGGACGACGAAACTCCTCTCCTCGCGGCTTTAGGTCGGCGCATCACTCGCCCCGAGAGCTGCGTAGAGGTGATGGTGACAGGTCCGGTTGACGCCGCTGGCAAAGTAGATGCCAGCCAGTCCAAGGCAGCCGAGGTTGCTAAGGTGAGATCTGCAAAGCCCAGGCTAGAGAAGGACTTGCCTGGCACCCCAGAGCTGCGGGCCGAGGTGCGACCCTGGTAGAGATAGTGGATACACTGGCAGACCCAGTAAATCCAGGGTGGACATAGTGTGACTGTGGCCGACCTAGAGGCAAAGCGTGTCCTGTGCAGAAGGAGGCTGTAGCAATGATAACAGCTAGAGATGAGTTCAATAGAGATCTGCGCGAGTACAATGCAGCGAATGGCTTCACCCCGGTAGCGGTTGATACACATAGGGGAGCCGAGGTGCGGCAGAGAGGCAAGGGGCTCAATGATGAGCTAAACAGGGAGGCTCGACCTACCACCTCGGCTAGGAGTGGGAGTCGCGTGTCAACTGGAAGGCCGGTGTATAGTTCCCCTGCTAAGAACCTCAGAGCTGCCGAGGCAGGCAGGGCCGAGCTATCCGGATTATCTGGAGATGCATGGCGTGCGCAGCAGAAGCGAGTCAATGAGTTAGTATATGTGGCTAACCAGCAGAATGAGGCTCTCCGCAGAGCAATGCCGGGGCTGGTGATTCAGAGATGGTTTATTCAGCTAGGCCAGTCAGTCAGGTGTCCAAGGGGCAAGCCTCGTCTCCACTCGTCGGAGGAGCCGATCGAGCCCGGAGTGTCACCTCGGGTCAGAACCAGCAGCTGCAGATGTATGATCCAGTCCTAGCAGCAAAGCAGAAGGCGGGCCAGGGCAATGCTAGCCGAGCTAAGGGAAACCCCGGCCCAGGCAATGCGAGCCGGGCTAAGGGTAACTCCGGTCAGGGAAATCAGAACGGCGGTCAAGCGGCATCGGCTGGCCGAGGTAAACCACCTCCGCCCCCGAGGTATCAGCAACAACCTCGGCAGCAGGGGCAGTATCAGCGAGAGCCGGAGTATGTTCAGCAACCTCAGAACGTCGGTCAAGGCGATGACCGATATGATGATGGAGACTCGGCCATGGCACGAGCTGGATACCACAGAGTGGATGGGGCGTTGGGACCTCGGATAGGAGGTCGGATGTTAGCTCCAGGCGATGTCCGTAACAAGCTGGATAGACTCTACTTGTCTGAGCAACTGGAGGAGGAAGGCCCTCCTGGTCCGGCATGTTTTGGACCTCGGATCATGAAGGAGCCACCACCACCAGTATCTCAGTTCCAGTTAGGTCGGAACACCAAGCCATACAATGGGAGCACCAAGCCACAAGATTGGCTGACAGATTATGTATCCTCGGTGCACATTGCGGGGGGCAATCGCCGATGGGCGGTCCGGTATCTCCCGCACATGTTGGAAGGTCCAGCTCGGATCTGGCTGAATAATTTGCCGGAGTATAGTATCAACTCCTGGATAGACTTGGAGCTGGCGTTTAACAGCAACTTTGCTAGTACATACAAGAGGCCAAACCGACCTCAGCTCCTGGCGGCATGTAAGCAAGATGATCATGAAACTGACCGAGAATTCTTAACTCGGTGGAGCAATGTTCGGAATTCCTGTGAAGGAGTGGTAGAGGCCAGGCCATTTCCTGGTTTGCAGATGGCTGTCGACATGGCAGCATGCTGTGGCAGAGGCTCCAGAGAGATATGCCGAGATCCCTAGCAGAAACATCCGGGTTGCAGATTCTTATGCCCTGGGTGATCCGATGCAGCCAGCAGCAGAGGCAGGAGCACGTAACAGAAGGAGGGAGCCAATAAACAACCGGCTCGGACCAAGGTGTAATGACCGTCAGGAGTTCGGACAGAAGAGGAGGGAGCCGGACTATCCATACCTCCAACCAAGTTGCAGCGGTGAACCCGGATCAGCCCGGAGCTGGAGGTGTCCAGAGGCCAAAAATCAATGGTCCGGCATTTAGTCCGAACCAGGAGCCACCCATGACCTATGAATCAATGATAGATGGTCCGTGCTGTTACCATACGACCGACCCGCGCAAGCCAGCCAACCATTCAACCCGGCAGTGCAGCTGGAACCGCAGAATCAGAGAAGAGGGGGCAAGGGCCGGAGGAATCAGAACAGGACCACCACCTCAGAGATTTCAGCCGAGGTCCCACCCTAATCTGTCCGGAGCAAATGTTACCCCGGTAACCACTGCACCTCTTCCGAGGCCTGCAGCAGCAAGACCCGTGAATGTGTGAATGTCCGAGGTAATAACAACAACAATGGTGCCGGACCAAGTCAGCAGTATGAATACCCCGGAAATGACTATAGAGAGGTTCATGCGAGCTATGTGGTCTTTGTGACCGAGCCAACTGACAAGAAGAGCGTGCAGAGGCGTGCCATGGAGGTGAATGCAGTAATGCCGGTGGTGCCGACCTATATGAACTGGTCTGAGCAGGAGATCACTTGGAGCAGAAAGGACACACCTCGGATCATGCCGAGCCTGGAAAGTATGCCCTGGTGGTAGATCCAACGTTGTGTGGGCCTACCAACAATGTGAGGTTCACCCGAGTTCTGGTGGACAATGGCAGTGCCATCAACATCATGTACCGAGACACAATGGTGAAATTGGGCATCTCGCCTAATCAGTTGATGCCAAGCAGTTGTACTTTTCATGGGATTGTGCCCGGCGTTTCCTGTGCACCCATGGGCAAGATATGGGTGGATGTAGCATTTGGAACCAAGGAAAATTGCCGAGTTGAGAGTATCGAGTTCGAGGTGGTGGACTTGGAGAGTGCATACCATGCACTGCTTGGAAGGCCGGCTTTGGCCAAGTTCATGATTTCCACCCATGTTGCATACCTGAAGATGAAAATGCCAGGGCCTAATGGGATCATATCCATCTCGGGTGACTACAAGCGAGCATTCAGTGTGCCTCGGCGGGATCTAACCTAGCCGAGTCTTTGGTGATCGCAGCCGAGAAGAAGAAGCTGCATCAAGTGGTGGCAATGGCGCAGTCAACACAGCTCGGCCTGTCCGGACTGATGAGCCCGGACTCAACTGCGGCGTTCGAGGTACCCAAGGAGACCAAGAAGATCCCCATTGACCCGGAGCACCCAGAGCATGTGGCCATCATTGGGACCGGGCTAGGCGAGAAATAGGAAGGCGAGCTCTGTCACTTCCTCCGTGAGAATCGGGATATCTTTGCATGGTCGGCTAAGGACCTGCCAGGTGTTCCGAGGGAGTTGGCAGAGCACTCTTTATTTGTTAGGCCAGAGGTGAAACCGGTGAGGCAACCGACCCGTCGTCTCTCAGACGACCGGAGACAAGTGGTGCTGGACGAGCTGGCTAAGTTGCTTGCAGCCGGGTTCATAATGGAGGTACTGCATCCGGACTGGATATCCAATCCGGTCTGGTGGAAAAGAAGAAAGACGAGCCAGCCGTGGTCAAGGTGTGGCGCATGTGCATTGACTTCACTAACCTCAACAAGGCGTGCCCAAAAGATCCATTTCCATTACCTCGGATTGATCAGTGATCGATTCCACTGCTGGTTGTGAACTGTTATCTTTCATCGATGCGTACTCTGGTTTTCACCAGATACCATGAACCCAAAGGATCAAATAAAGACCGCTTTTATTACCCCGTATGGGGCGTATTGCTATCGTGTCATGTGTTTTGGTCTGAGAAATGCCGGGGCAACTTATCAGAGGTGTATGCAGAAATGCCTGCACTCTCAGATGGGCAAAAATGTGCAAGTGTATGTCGATGATATCGTCATCAAAACTAAGGAAAAAGTACTCTCCTCGAGGATCTCGAGGAGACATTTGTGAATTTGAGAAAGTATCGGTTGAAGCTTAACCCGGACAAGTGCACCTTTGGTGTCCCGGCTGGAAAGTTGCTCGGATTCCTGGTGTCTAGCCGAGGTATCGAGGTTAACCCGGCCAAAATCCGAGCTATTGAGAGCATGAAGTTACCGAAGTGTTTGAAAGATGTGCAGAAGTTCACAGGGTGCCTAGCCTCGTTGAGCCGATTTGTAGCTCGGCTAGGAGAAAAAGCCTTACCTTTGTACCAGCTCATGAAGAAAAGTACCGGGTTTACATGGACCCCGCAGGCCGACGTGGCGTTTGGCGAGCTGAAAAAGATGTTGTCCACTGCCCCGGTGTTAGCGTCACCATTGCACAATGAGCCGATGTTACTTTACATTGCGGCCACAAACCGAGTTGTAAGTGTGGCAGTGGTGGAGCGCGAAGAAGGTGGCAGGTCGGTGCAGAGACCGGTGTATTACTTGAGCGAGGTGATCTCTACCTCGAAGCAGAACTATCCTCACTACCAGAAGATGACGTATGGTGTTTACCTGGCGGTCAAGAAGTTGAAGCATTATTTCCAGGAGCATCCCATGACGGTGGTGTGCGAAGCTCCAATCTCGGAGATCATCGGGTGCAAAGATGCAACTGGCCGAGTTGCCAAATGGGCGATTGAGGTGTCTCCATATGCACCACATTACGAGAGAAGAGACGCAATTAAATCCCAGGCGTTGCCGGACTTCTTTTGTGATTGGGCCGAGATGCAGTATGAGCCACCCAGGCCGGACTATAATTATTGGAAAATGCATTTTGATGGGTCCAAAACAAAGATCGGGCTGGGGGCTGGATAGTCCTCACCTCGCCAAAGCAAGATCAGCTGAAGTACGTGCTGCAGATTCATTTCTCAGCATCAAACAATGTGGCGGAGTATGAGGCCTTAATCCATGGCCTCAAGGTGGCAAAGGAGATCGGTATCCGGCGTGTAGAGTGCTTCGGCGATTCCGACCTGGTGGTGCAACAATCTTCTGGAACTTGGGATGCTCTGGATGCCAACATGGCGTTATATCGGTTCCATGTGCAAAAGATATCCGGGTTCTTTGAAGGGTGTGAGTACAGGCATATACCTCGGGCAGAAAATGATGCTGCCGACGTGTTGTCAAAGCTCGGTTCATCAAAGAGGCAGTACCACCAGGGGTAGCCCTGAATCACTTGAGAACTCCTTCAATCAAACCTTCTCCTGAATCCGAATCTATTTTCATCCCGGCGGAGCAAGAGCCCGGACCTGTTCCAATGGAGGTAGACGTCGGATGCGTTTGGTCGGACCCGGGGACTGCGTGGCAGAGCTCGGGGACTGCACACCAAACCTCGGGGACTGCTCATCCAGACTCGGGGACTGGTCGCAGGATGGTGGAGGAAATAATGGAGGAGATTATGGTGGCCGAGCCAATGGAGGTGGATGAGGAACTTTTTCCTTTGCACCCGGTGCCGGAGTGGGCGGAGCAAATTATGAAGTTCATAACGGAGGGAAGCACGCCAAGTGACACAACCGAGGCTAGGAGGATTCAAAGGAGGGCCAAGGCGTACACCATCATCAACAAGGAGCTCTATAAAAGAAGCGTAACCGAGGTGTTGCAACGGTGTGTTGAGCCAGCTGAAGGCAAGGAGATGCTTTTGGAGATCCACCAAGGAGAATGTGGTCATCATTGCAGCACAAGAGCTCTGGTGCCAAGGTGTTTAGGCATGGGTTCTATTGGCCCACTGCTCTTGCCGATGCAGAGGCCATAGTCCGGAGATGTGAAGGATGCCAAAGATTTGCCAAGCAAACGCATATGCCGGCTTCGGCGCTCAAAACAATTCCTATCACTTGGCCGTTTGCGGTATGGTGTTTGGATATGGTGGGAGAGTTCAAACCAGCCCGAGGTAACATGACACACATATTGGTGATGGTGGACAAATTCACCAAGTGGATCGAGGTGAAACACGAAAGTAAACTCGGGCAATCATTCAAAAGGATTCGACGTAAAGCTTAGAAAAGCATGGTTCGGATAAGCATGATAGTAACAGAGGTAGCAAAAGGAACTACTTAAGTTTGATTACATCTGCGTCCCGGCATACCGGGGATTTAATGAAGTTTTTTGGCCAAGCATGATAGTAACAGAGTTCAGGTCGAGGCATCAGGAATTACGTCGGCAGCAGCCGAGGTAGCCTGGGAGGTGCTGGCAACGTCGGCAGTAACCTCGGCACCAGCTTGTGGAGAAGCCTCGGTTTCTGCTTCGCGGGTGTCACCATCGTCACCTTGCTCGGCTTCGACGTCGGATTCTGTTTCGTATTCATCCTCTTCTGGCTCGTCATCTTCGGCGTCGGAGTAGGTGTCTCCCTCGCTCAAGTTCTTGGTGTTGGCATATCCAGCGAAGAAGGAAGCCATCTTTTCGCGCCGCTGGATGAGAATTGGGTCCGTGGACCAGGGCGAATTTCGGCGAAGAGTGTCCATCTTTTCGAGGTCGAGCTTCTCGCACCAAGTCATGATGAATTTGAGAGCGGCATCAGCTCCAGCGCGAGCCGAGGATGAGCGCCACTCTCGAAGTCTTTGTTCGGCTTCACGAAGCTTGGCGGCGAGCTCAGGCGTAGTATTGGGAGCATCGGCAAGAGGCCACAAGGCTCGGAAAGCAGACACACCTGCATCAAGGAGTTCGGACCCAATGGTTTTCAAGGGATGGATCCGAGCTTTGATGGCCACGATGTGGTCCTCAATGGTCCAGGCGGGGTTCGTCTCGCTACGCCTCTTCCTGTGCTGATCAGTGATATTGCGAGCCGAAACTTGGGTGTAGGTGAAGTGCTCTGCAGAAGAATAGCCTGTTAATAATGAAAGAAACAGTTCGGCAAAGAGCCAGTACTGTTGAGGACAAAGCAAGGATAAGGGGGGCAAGAAGCTTACCGTCCATTTCTTTGTTGATACGTTCCAGCGTCGGGAGGAGCTGGTTAACCGAAGCTTGAAGGGCTTCATAAGCCTCGGTGGCCGAGGTGGCGCGGGCCTCGGCTAACTGGAGCGCATTCTCATGTTCCTTGGCGGCATCCTCCCGAAGTTTCTTCTCTGTTTCAACAACACTGGCCTTTTCCGCCTGCAGCTGCTCTGTTTCCGACGTCCGCAGCTCGGTGATGCGCTTCAGTTCCTTTACCAGACGAGCTACTTCGGCTTTCTCTAGTTGGAGCTTTTCGTCCAAAGAGTTCTTTTCTGCAAGGACGGCCTTGTGCTCGTCGTGGAGTTTCTTGTGGTCAAACAGGAGGGTATGGAAGATGTCCGTGCGGACGTTCATAGTATTCTGCAAGGAAGAAAAACATAGCTCGGTTAGAAAGGCTATACCTCGACAAGAGTCTCGGGGACTCGGAGTCAAATCATTGGAAAAATGTTGCCGGGGTATGCCTCGACAGGAGTCTCGGGGACTCGTACCCGAGGTGCATGATAAAGTAAGGTAAAATGGTTTGAGATTCAAGCCAAACAATTTTAACTCCGGCGGAGCGTCAATAGTTTACCTCGAATCTCGGGGACTGGGAATGGTGGATATTAGATGAGATACTGCATGAAAGTAAAGAGAATAGGACTTACGTCGATGTTTTGAGCAGCACGCAGGGCAGCACTTGTAGGTCGTGGACGCTTCGGCCGCAGGCGCTGTTTCCCGCAGGGTGCTCACCTACCGGAGCAGCTAGGGAGGCCGAGGAGACCTCGTCTGCAGAATTCCAGTCTGCGTTGTAGTGTTCCAAGGAGCCGAGGCTCTGATCACTGTCAGTGCGCAGAGGAGGATATCCCCACGGTCCGCCCTGCTCGATGCCCCTAACCGAGGCCTCCAAGGCTTGAGCAGCCTCGGAGCTTGAAGCAGGCCGGTTATCCAGTATAAGAGATGTCCTCCGAGCATATTCGTCGGCCGGAGGAGCAGTCTCATCAACGGGTGCGGCAAATGGAGGGATTCGGCGTGACACCGGGGAGGAGACCTCGGTTGCATCCTTGAGGAGAAGAGATAGTCAGGGTGCCAGACCCAGATGTTGGTTTGGGGGTGACCTTAGACTTCACCATCTCTTTCTCTTTCTCCTTGCCTTTCTCCAACGGCAAGGTAGTCTGGCGAACTGGTTTTTGGGGCTGCTGCTTGGGCTGCTGCTTGGGCTGTTGCTTCTGCTGAAGCTTCTGCTGTTGCTGTTGTTGGTTGCGGGCAGTCTGGCTGCGGGGGAGAGTCGAGGCTCCGGCAAGGCGGTAGCCGGAGTGCTGGCGCGATTGGTCCCCGCACCCGTTTGAGGACGCGGAGAACTCTGGCCTCGGGTGGGGCAGATTTCTCCAAGGCCGGGCCAGACCTCGGTGGAGGAGATACGGGGCGAGAGTTCGTCGGGGTGGTCGTGGCTTCAGAGGCACCAACGGGTGCAGTCATGGAGGATACCTCCTGATCCACTTCTATGGGGTCACTGCAACGAAGGAAGATGGTCAAGTGTTAGTACCGAGGTGATAAGTTTAAGCAACAAACTTTGTTGGCTATAGAAGCAAAGCATTACCCATCCGAAGTAGGAAACTTCTTGCCCCCTCGGGCATGAGGAGGATTTCCGGACTTCTTCAGCCGACGTCTCTTGACCGGAGCCGCAGTGGGTCCGGAGGCTCCAGTGGCGGATGGTTCGGCGGCCGAAGTTGCGGCACCAGCGCGTTTCCGGCTGGTTGCTGGAGTAAAGTTCGGAAGGTGAGGAAGGCAGGAGATAGGTACCGCGTTTATTGGTTCCATGACGAGAAATCCCTCCTCGTCATCCGAAATCTCTTGAACTGAAGCTTGTGCTTGAGGCTTACCCGCGGTGGTGACGCGGGCCGAGGCAATGGGCATGTAATCCTCGTTGTCAGGGTCCTCGTTGGATGGTGGGTCCTCGACAGGAAGATCCTTGCCGAAGTGGTCCGCAGGATGGACTCCATCCTCGGCGGTCTGGCGGGAGAACAGCTATATGGCAGACATATGAAAAGGAGTTAGGAAGAAAATGGTCAAGATGAACGTCGGTAGCAAGACCTCGGTGGTAAAGGAGTACCGAAGAAAACGTCGGAACAGCGTACCTGTTTTGGTGGCTTGGTCCTGTAGTGGGGTTCCCTTCCCCATGTCCAAGCGTCAGATATCTTGGACTTGGTGATAGCTCGGACTCGCCGAGCTACAGCGGCGTTGTCCAGTGCAACATGCGTATGGCGGGTTGGATCATAAAGACCGCTCATGTGGCAGATCTTGTGAGTCCTCGCCTGGAGAGGGGAGACCCTGCGCTTCACAAATGTGCAGGCCAGATCGTCAGCCGTCAGGACTTTCCCGTCGTTCGCAGGGTCCTCCGGGTCCTGCCATTTCGCAACATACCCATGGATGGACTTGATTTCGCTGGTGAGAGGGGGAGTGTAGTCCCAGTTGAGCGGTTCGGTAGGAGGGCTGAGGTTAAACACCGGCAGATTGAGGAAGTCCTCTTCGCCGGAGTTCTTCACGTAAAACCACGTCCGGAGCCACTTGCGAACGGTGTCCGGAGTAGCGATACGTGGGAAGATGGAGTTTCGGCGAGGAGCTATGATGGCTGCTCCGCAGGCGGTTAGTAGCTTGGGCAGATCCTTGTTTTTCGGATCCGGGATCACTTGCCGCTTAAGTTGGAAGTAGCGAGAAAAGAGGTCTACCGTGGCTTTGAGGCCGAGGTATCCCTCAGAGAAGGAAACGATGCAGGAGAGAGTGGTGATGGCGTTGGCGGGGAGGTGATGAACCTGGAGTCGAACTTGTCGAGGAAGCTCCGGAAGAAATCACTAACGGGCAGTCCGAAGCCGCGCTGGAAGTGCGCGACGAAGACCACCCGTTCCCCTTCCTTGACTTGAGGCTCGAGTTCGCCCTCTGGCAGGCGACACTCTACCCCGGCGGGAATCCGCCGAGTCGCCCTGAGCCACTGGATTTCATCCGGAGTTACATCCGAACCTTCCCAGCCGGCTCGTTCTCCGACCTCCAGTTCGAGGTCTGGAACCTCGGTTTGTTCCGAAGTCTCAGGAGGAGACATCTCGGCAGAATCAATCTGCAGAAGAGTGCACAGAAGTTTAGCAAAGGAAAAAGTGAATCTGGAATCTAAGGCTATATCTGGCTAACTCAGGAGGAGTTGGACGGCTATCTAATATACATAGAGGCATATCTATGCTAGGCGAGCATCTATCCGAGGTATGAAACTCGCTACTACCCAAAAAAGTATGCAAGTAAGATCTACCGGAGGAGGTAAATAGAGTTTTATTCAAGAACATATGAAGAACCACAGCGCAAAGAGGAAGAAACCTAGGGCAATGCCTAGGGTATCAGGAAAGGGAGTACATACCGTGAAAACGAGGTGCTGAAGGGCGGCGCCGGTGACGCGGTCGCAGCGGCGACGAAGGAGCTGCTCGTCGGCGGCGGCGGGAACGTGTTTCTCTCAACCGGAAGCGGCGGCTGGTGGCGATGGAGGCGAGAGGGCGAGTGAAGAGGAAGAAGATGGCGAAGTTACCCGTGGGGCCCTACTTATAGCCGCGCGCGGTAACTGCCCGCATTAACTGCGCCACTACCGCGCGGTTATCGGGAGGCGCGGGATCGTGTGCGAGTGGGCGCACGGTTACGCGGTCTGCGGCCGCACGATCGGCCACATCGTGGGCCGCAGAGTGGCAACCGCCCACCCCGGATTTCCTGCGCTGGTCAGCACAAAAATCGAGGGGTCGTGGGCGGTCAAGTACTTGAGTGCGCAGGTGCGCTGTTCGGTGGGTCCGGCTGACGAGGGCGGCGTGTGGTCAGAATCTGCTTGGCAGAGGTCCGGATTCCGAAGCCCGGGCAGAGATTCTTCGCCACGTACCTCGGAAAATCTTGAGGCAAGTTGGTGCTGAGTCAGATAGCTCGGAGAGTTCAGTTCGCGTATCTACCTCGGATTGGATGGTGGTGTATGGGAGGTACCTCGGCATGACTATGTTGGAGGTCGGTTTAGGAGGTGGTGTAAGGCTTGTTTTGAACCTGCTACGGCCCTCCTTCCGAGGTCGTAGGACCGCACCAGCTTCGGGGACTAATGTCGGGGAGTATCCCCGGGTAGGGTCAAGGCTTGGCATAAGGTGGTGTTCCAAGTTGTGCCGAGGTACGGAAAGGGCCGACCTGTTTGGGCCTGGGAAGGTCCGAGCTTCATCTTGACCTGGAGAATACAGGCCGACCTATTTTGGCCCAGAGGGGTCCGAGGTATACTAGTGGCCAGGGCCGAGGTTCACAGTCCGAGCTATGTTCTGCCGACCTAACTACCTCAGTGCGGTGGTTTGCGTTGTGGGTGCAGGAGAAGCTGTGGGAAGGAAGTAAGATCCGAGCTAGTAAAAGATATTAAGCGCAAGACCCAAGGTACGGCACGGACGCGCCGAGCTAACCGAGGTGATGGGCTGTAGGTCGGGCCGGAGTCAATGCTCCTGTCACTTCCAGCCGGGTACTAGAGCGCCTGACACGGGAGCGTCTGTCAAGGGCATGGCAGAGGCGTGCTCCGGGTTCGGCGGGCCTGCACGTCTCCGACCGCTGACCACGCGAGGTCTGGGTAAAGGCTACGAGGTAGCTCTGCCAGGCCACGTCCTGTCTCGGTCAGAGGGGACATGCTAGCTCTGCCGTAGGCTACAGGAGATGGGCAAGCCACGTCTTGTCCCCGACCGAGGTACGGTGGTACGGTGGTGACCGTTGCAGAGGCATGGCAACAGTGTTCTGCGAGGGGCACAATGGTAACCCGGCTGGCCTATATAGTGGGCTTCACCCTCTCCTGCTGAGGACGACGGACGATTGAGCATCGAAATAAAGAGAGAAAGATAGAGAGGAAGCTCGGATACCTCGGAGAGACCTCGGTTCAGGCTCGGACTGCCTTTTCCTCTCTTTGTAGCATCATCTTCCACACGAGTTCTCACCATTGTATCATCATACAGCTCGAGGAGCAGCTTGTACTTGTCACTTTGAGCTATACACTGACTAGGATAGTGCTGCAGTAGGGGTGTTACCTCCGCAAGAGGGCCCCGAAGCAGGGTACATCGTGGTGTGTTTTGTGTTCTTGCTTTCTTGGTTCTTTGTTCGTGTTCTTGCGTGTTCTTGCGTGTGCACTTCTTGAGTGCATAAACCCTCCCCGGATTCCCCCAACGACCATTCGGCCCCATCTTAGCCATACCTATGGCATCTGCCGTGATCCCACCCCGACAATCTCTATGCCGGATCCATCCCAACCACCAAAATCCCAACTTCCTTATTTTCATCAACTCTTACCGACATTTCCCAGATGTCGGTTTCTCCGACACAGTGAGATTCTCGTAACTTCGGTTGAATAGTTTACATGATACTGACCGAGTTTCATTGTTATCTCCTCGGTTCCTACGCTGACATAGACATGCCTCTGCGCGCACTGCTCACACGTCACAGTGAATATTTTGAAACTCCCGCCCGTTGGTGCTCCACTAACCGCACCACGGGCGGTTGCTCTCCTGTGGCCCACGATGTGGCCGGTTGGTGCAGTTGCACACCACTACACGTGGAGATCGTGCACAATAGATCTCGTGGAGGTTTCGGAAACCGTCCCCTGCCGTTTCGTTAACCGTGCGCCCACTGCGCCTATAAATAGGGGTGATGGACCCCATCCCTTCCTTCTTCCTCACACCTCCTTTCTGCGCCTCCATTACCGCCGCCGCGTGAAGCTCTTCCTCGCCGCCGCACGAAGAAGACCACACGCCATCGCCGACCGGATTCTTCCACGCCGCCGCCGCGCCGGAACCTCCGCCGCAGCGCATCGCATTCCTCTGGTAGTTCATCCTCTGACCGATCCTCTCCGATCGATTTAGGATTAGAATTCTCTTCCACTGCTCATGCATAGCTCTTCAATAGATTTAGCTTTTCTCTCTTTTCGTAGATCTTCTCACCCATGTTATATCCACGGAAACCTGTTTTTCCTTAGCCATCTTCTTTTCGGCACTGTGAACACACCAAAGTGCTCATCTCTGGTGCATTCTTGCACTTCTTGCAGATTGATTCTTCCGAGATGCCTCCCCGTGATACCCCGGAGCCTTCCGACGTTCCCGAGGAAGAGGGAGCCGGAGAACGCGGTGGATGGGAGGGATCTGACGTCAGCCAAGCCGAGATTGATTGGCTGAAGTTGACTCGGCGCATTCCTACGCAGGTGGAGTGTCGGATCCCGGGCAGTGAATCCGAGCCCGACGTGAGACTCGGAGAACGGGTTGTCTTTGTCGCGCACTTCCAGCGCGGCCTCGGACTCCCGGCGTCCGGAGCTTCCTCGACAAGTTCGGGCTCCAACCCCATCATCTCCCGGCAAATGCCATCACCACCCTTTCTTCCTTTGTCTCTTTCACCGAGGGATACCTCGGCCTCTGGGCTACGGTCGAGGTCTGGGCCAAATACTTCCAGCTCCGGAAACAGAGTATCCCGGATCCAAATCACAAGGACCTCCCCAAGCTTATGACTGCATGCGGGGCGGCCACTATCACACCCCGGAAGAACTCCATCTTCCCCCGGATACCTTGCCTCGAGTCATGCCGGAAATGGCAAAGGACTTTCTTTTACGTGAAGAGCCCGAATGGTGAAGATTTCCTCAACTTGCCCGAATGGGATCTTGCTCCCCCTAACGACAGCTCAACTGGGACT
The DNA here is from genome assembly GCA_947311845.1 of Poa pratensis. Lineage (NCBI taxonomy): Eukaryota > Viridiplantae > Streptophyta > Magnoliopsida > Poales > Poaceae > Poa > Poa pratensis. The sequence goes on from CAMZMU010000063.1 coordinate 42,758,792, forward strand.
ACAACCCGAAATTTTCCATCCCCGAGGTCAACTCTATCCACAAGTTCGTCGAGGAATTCCAGGTCAAGGATAAGCTAGTTGCGGATGACCTGCTGCGGACATTCGTCAGCCGCCGAGTTTCCCCGCTTCAGGAGCGAGTTCATAAGATCTGCCAGATGAGCGGCCTGTTTAACCCCACCCGGAGCAGCACTCATGCGCTGACAAGCCCGCGGTGAAACGTCGGGTCAAGGCCATCGCCAAGACCGACATGGCTGACGAGTGGGAGTGGGCATGGAGCCCCACCACCGATACAAGCCCCCGAAGCACGTAAGTACTCACCAACTTGAACCGACATAACTTTCTTGCCGAGACAACCCTTATGTCGGCAGCGCACTTATTATCAGTGTAAATTGACATTCTTGTATTCATGTTGTAGAGATTTAGCCGACAAACGACTGAAGATGGGGTTCACCCCTCCGAGCATTGGGGCGAGGATCTACCTGTCCTGTCCGTGCCCGAGACTGAAGATCCGGATTCTGAGGACTTCATGCCAATTTCCACAGATCGCCCCCCTACCTCGGGTAAGCCTCAAGCCCAAGCTCCAGTCCGAGACTTGCCAGATGACGATGATGACTGCCGAATTTTAGAGCCTATAGATGCTATCCCCATTGCATATGCTTACCCACTATCCTCGGACCCAGCTAACCCGGCCGGTCCAAGCACAACCCGCAAGCGCGCAGGGACCGGTACCTCGGGAACCAGGACAGCCACAACCTCGGCGCCTCCTCCGACGAAGCGGTTGAAGAAGTCCGGCAAGATAGTTCGGACCAAGAAGCCGCCCGTCACCGAAGGGTACTGAATTATTTCCAATACCTTTGCTCTCTTTATTCCTTAACCGGGACAACTTTTTCTCGAGACTAACTTCTTCTTTTACCTCATTACAGTGAAGTCCTTCGTGTCAACCACAGTGCCTCCTCGATGCGCTCTCCTATACCAGTGCGCGAGGTAGCTCAGGGCTCCGAGGCAACGACTGCTAGCCCAGTCCGGGCCAATCCTACCTCGGGCTCCCCTACGCCTGCCGGCACACCGCTGCCGACCTCTCAAGTTGCTCCTGAAGGGCTCAAGGGAATCTAGAGACTTCGGCCCCTGACAAGCACAGAGACTCCGGGGTCCACATTTTGGACTCCGACATATCTCGGCCAGAAGCTCCGGTTATCCCGGATCAGCAGCAACCACCTCGACCACCGCCACCGTCGCAATAGCAGAAGCAGCAACAACAGCAGCAACAACCACCTCAGCAACAACAGAAGCAGCAGAAGCAACAGGAGCAACTACAGAATAAGGACAAGCCGCAGAAGAAGGATAAGCCTCCACAGCAGCCACAACAACAGCCACCACCGCAGCGATCACCATGCACTCCTTCTCGCTCTCCGAAGTCTCCTTCAGCATCAGCCTGGAAGGCCGCACCCCCGGCTAAACAAATTTCAAGCCAACAGACCACCGGAAAAGAGCTGGTAGTCTCGGACAAGCAGCAGCCCGAGGTGAACCCGAACCCGAAGCAAGCTCTGACTGCTGCCATCTCCCGAGCTTCCCCAGGTCGCTGGTGTTTCCTGTGGTGCGTACCGCAAGCGGCCATAGCTTGGGCTCACTGGAGCATTATAACATGGACTGGAATGCCGCCGATCTCAGCGAGGTCTCCTCCGCAGACCCCGCAGCGCTCCATCCTGCAGGCCCAAGTGCCGTAGCTCAAACCATGCACACCTACAAGTTGCGGCCCTAACGCCAGCAGAACTGCCGAGGTAAATTCTCAACTCAGACCTTTCTTCCTTTACAAAAGCTTATAGATTTACTATTCCCAGTCCCCGAGATTCGGGTTAAGTGATTGACACTCAACCGAGTTAAAATCACTTGGCGCGAATCTTCCCAAAAAGATTCAAGTTCCAGCCCCTGAGACTCTTGTTGAGCTTAACTCGGCAGGAATCTCAAAGAATCCGACATTTAGATTACTCGGTTTGAGTCTCGATAACACCACTAACATTTCCATCTCTCTCTAGAAAAGCATGAATGCTCGGACCAAAGTGTTCCACACTTTGCTCCTTGATCACAAGAAGCTCCATGACTCCCACAAGCGCTTGCAAGCAGAGCAGAACACTCGGAGGACGCGCACCAGAAGGCGCTTAAAAAAGAACAGGACGAAGTGTCGTGGCTCCAGTCTGAACTCCAGCGGGTGCAGAAGCAACGGGAGGATGATGCCCAGCGGCTGAAAAACGAGATGCAAACCGCTGTCGCCGCAGAGAAGAACCTCCGGGAAGACGCAGCTGAGAAGCACAAGGAGGAACTCCCCAGGCCGAGGTTCGCGTTACCTCGGCGACAGAAGCCTTGGATGCCCTGAAGGCAAATGTGACAGCTGGCTGGAGAAACTTGTCTGCATTAACCGAGAGATGGACAGTAAGCTCTTTCAGCCCTTCATCTTTCTACTCATACCGACATTTGCTATATGTCGGATTGTGATTTTACTTTTGACAACAGCTTTTCCTACTATAGAGCATTTCATGCACACTCAAGTTGCTGCCTCCAACATAACCAAGAAGGCCCGAGAAAGAAGATCCGAGGCTGGCCCCATCTCGGATGAGTGGGATATTGAAGATCACTTGACTGCAATGAAAGCTCGGATTTCCCTTGAAGCTCCTTGGCACTGAGCTCCTCGAAGCCAGCATCCACGTTTACCAGACATTATGGCCTACTGCCCAAACCCCGGCAACCACCGCCGAGCTAGCCAAATGTCTGCATGCTGCCGAGAAAAGACTCCGGGAGTGGAGATCTTCCTCAGCTCGCGCCGGCGCAGACCAAGCGCTCACCTTTTTGATGTCTTGGTACGAGGAGATTGAGCTCGAGAAGGTGAGGTCCCTGCGCTCTGGCTCGCAATGGACCGAGGACCCTATCTTAGTCGAGCGCCGCAAAAGTGCCGCTGCTTTCATGGCCAGCTATACTGAAACTCGGTACTTCATCCCCGGGGATACCTACTCCGACGCTGAAGATTACGCTGCTGACAGCGATGATGAGGACCGATGAGGAGGCAATGGACGAAGAAATCGAAGCTGAGGCAGCCGCGACACTGCCACCGACATTGCCGCCGAGACTGCCCCGCATCACTCAACCGGCACTTCTCCAGAAGCGGCCTCCGACATTGCCGGAGTCTCGGCTGCCACTTCAACTCCCGAGGCTGCTCCAACACCTGAAGGTGCTCCTGCTCCGACGTTGCTCCTGCCACAGGCCCTGCGGATCCGAGTCCTTCCGGCACCGCTTCCTGAATTTCTTACAAGTAGAACTATCAAATCCCGGAATGCCGGGTGCAGATGTAATATACTTTAAGCGTTTCTCCGAACTACCTCTATTTTGCCACTTTTATTCGAAAACGGCTTAATGCCGGATCACTTTGGACCAAGTCCCCGAGTTTACTTTCGTGTTTACTATACTTAGTAACCTTTGCTCTTGTCTACCTTTTTGGCGTTCGACAGTCGAGTCACAAGATCAAAATTATAGCATACAGTACTTAGTAAAATTTTGAGGTATGATTCAAAGTTATCCGACATAAGGAAAAGGAATGAAAAACCGGGGTTAGTAAACGACAAATGTCGGATCATTTTAGGACCGAGTCCCCGAGTCCACTTTCATGTTTACCACATACCACAACCTTTGCTCTTGACTACCATTTCGGCGCTCGTCAGTCGAGTCACAAGATCACAACAAGATAGCATACATTACTTGAATTTTGAAACGAGTCAAAAATCATCCGACACATGAACGACATATAAAAAACCGAAATAAAACACATGCATATGGACAAGGCAGTCCCGAGTTACAGCTCGGAGTGCCGACATTTCATTTGAAAAGAAATCGAGATACATACATTACGTCCTTTATGAGTAAAAGGGACGGAGTAGAGCTACATTCCAGGGTCGTTTGGTCTCCTCTCCGGACTTGTCCATTACATTTTTCTTCGGTGCCTGTGCATCTATAAGATAGTATGAATCATTGTGCAGAGCTCTGCTCACAATGAACGGTCCCTCCCATGGAGGTGACAATTTATGTCGGCCTGCACTTCTTTGCACCAGCCTCAGTACTAAATCTCCTTCTCGGAACACCCGAGGGCTGATTTTCTTGCTATGATAGCGTCGGAGATTCTGCTGGTATATTGCTGACCGAGATAAGGTCAATTCTCGTGCCTCTTCGAGCAGATCAACAGCATCTGCCCGAGCCTCTTTTGCCTCGGTTTCAGTGTACACGCAACTCTCGGCGAGTCATATGTATGTCGGTTGGCAGAACTGCTTCTGCTCCATAGACCAGAAAGAATGCGTATAGCCAGTTGAGCGATTTGGTGTGGTCCTTAGACCCCACAGTACTGCTGGTATCTCCTCTATCCAACAACCCGGAGTTCTCAACAGGGGTTCAATTAGCCGAGCTTTAATGCCGGCCAATACCAGTGCATTTGCTCTTTCCACTTGGCCATTTGCCTCAGAATGTGCCACCGAGGCTATGTCCAGCCGGATTCCCTTTTCTGCACAAAACCGAGCGAATTCCCCCACAGCGAAGTTGGTGCCATTATCCGAGATAATGCTATGGGGGTATCCATACCTCAAGATGATGTCCTTCAAAAAGGACACCGCTGTGTGACCATCACACTTCCGGATAGGCTTTACCTCGATCCATTTGGTGAATTTATCCACCATCACCAGCATATGAGTCATGTTACCTCGGGCTGGTTTGAACTCTCCCACCATGTCCAAACACCACACAGCAAAGGGCAAGTGATAGGAATTGTCTTCAGTGCCGAGGCTGGTAAATGGATTTTCTTGGCGAATCTCTGGCATCCCTCGCACCTTCTGACAATATCTTCTGCCTGTTCCATAGCCTTGGGCCAGTAAAACCCATGCCGGAATACTTTAGCAACTAGGGCTCTTGAAGAAGCATGATGACCACATTCCCCTTGATGAATTTCCAAGAGCATTTCTTGTCCCTCTGCTGGTTCGACATAGCGCTGCAACACCTCGGTTACACTTCTCTTGTACAGCTCCTTGTTGATGATGGTGTAAGCTTTGGACCTTCTCTGCACTTGCCTGGCCTCCACTTCATTGCTCGGCAAACTCCCATCTGTCATGTACGCCATGATTGGTTGTGCCCATTCCGGGACAGGGCGCACAGGAAAGACCGGGATCTCTATGTCTTCATCCATGGGATCAACCGACATTGCTTCCGAGATTAGGTGACCAGTCCCCGAGTTCTGCCAAGCAGTCCCGGTTTTCCCAAATGCATCCGACATCAACGTCCATGGGATAGCGCCAGACTCCGGTTTAGCTGGGATAAAAATTGACTCAGACTCAGGGGATGGCTTGATCGATGGTTTCCTCAGATGCTCCAACGATATCCCGGGGGAATAGCTTCCCGAGACGAACCGAGCTTGGATAACACATCAGCAGATTTATTCTCCGCCCGAGGTACGTGCTTGAACTCGCACCCTTCAAAGAATCCCGAGATCTTCTGGACATGAAACCGATACAGCGCCATTTGGCATCCAGAGCATCCCAGTTTCCTGAGACTTGCTGCACCACCAAATCCGAATCTCCGAAGCATTCAATCCGCGGATGCCAACTCCTTGGCCACATTAAGCCCATGGACCAGTGCCTCATACTCTGCCACATTATTAGATGCCGCGAAATGAATCTGCACACATATCTTAGCTGATCCTGCTTTGGCGAGGTAAGGACTATTCCGGCACCTAAACCAATCTTGGTTCGGGAACCATCAAAGTGCATCTTCCAATAGTTAAAGTCCGGCACAGTGGTGTATACTGCATTCGGCCCAATCCACCAAGAAGTCTGGCAAAGCCTGAGATTTGATAGCATCTCTTCTCTCATAGTGTGGAGTGTAAGGTGATACCTCGATAGCCCATTTGGCTACTCGGCCAGTTGCATCTTTGCATCCGATGATCTCCGAGATAGGAGCCTCACACACCACTGTGATTGAATGTTCTTGGAAGTAATGTTTCAACTTCTTTGCAGCCAGATAGACATATGTCATTCTCTGGTAGTGAGGATAGTTCTGCTTGGATAGCGAGATTACCTCGCTCAAATAATACACCGGCCTCTGCACAGTTTTGCCCTCTTCTTCTCTTTCCACCACCACTACGACACTCACAACTCGGTTTGTGGCTGCAATGTAGAGCAACATCGGCTCTTTGGGCAATGGTGAGGCCAGTATCGGTGCTGTTGACAGCATCTTCTTTAACTCGGTGAAGGCCGCATCTGCTTGTGGAGTCCACACGAAGTGAGTGGTTTTCTTCATGAGCTGATACAAAGGTAATGCCTTTTCACCCAACCGGCTTACAAACCGACTCAAAGATGCTAAACATCCAGTGAATTTCTGCACGTCTTTGAGACATGTCGGTAACCTCATGCTTTCAATAGCACGGATTTTCGTCGGTTAACCTCGATACCTCGGCTGACACAGGAAACCGAGTAATTTTCCTGCCGGCACACCGAATGTACACTTATCCGGGTTAAGTTTCATTCGGTATTTTCTCAAGCTTAGGAATGTCTCTCTGAGATCATCGACAGAGAGGACTTTTCTTTGGTTTTTATGACGACATCGTCGACATACACTTGCACATTCCGACCTATTTGGTCATGCAGACATTTCTGCATGCACCTCTGGTATGTTGCCCCGGCATTTCTCAAACCAAAAGGTCATGACACGATAGCAATAAGCCCCGTACGGTAATGAAAGCAGTTTTCAATTGATCAGCCGGGTTCAGAGGAATCTGATGAAACCCAGTAAGCATCTACAAAGGATAACAGCTCGCACCCTGCCGTGGAATCGATCACTTGATCTATCCGAGGTAACGGGAATGGATCCTTAGGACATGCCTTGTTAAGGTTCGTGAAATCGATACATATACGCCACACTTTGGCCACCAGAGGCTCATCTTTCTTCTTCTCTACCAGGACCGGGTTAGACAACCAGTCGGGTGCAACACTTCCATGATGAAACCAGCCGCAAGCAACTTGGCCAGTTCTTCTCCCACCACTTTTCTTCTCTCATCCGACAGTCGACGCGTCGGCTGCTTCACAGGCTTCATGTCGGGCCTGACGAACAAAGAGTGCTCAGCCAACTCCCTCGGCACACCTGGCAGGTCTTGATTTGACCATGCAAAGATATCCCGATTCTCACGGAGGAAGTGACTGAGCTCGCTTTCCTATTTATTAGTTAACCCGGAGCCAATGATGACATTAAGGTCAGAGCATTCCGGGTCAACGTTGATCTTCTTCGTCTCCTTCGGCACCTGGAACGAAGCATTCAGCTCCGGGTTAATCACTCCGGGCATCCCGAGCTGCGTGGCCTGAGCCATGGCCACCATTTCAAGGATCTTCTTCTTCTCAGCAGAAATGATCAGAGACTCGGCTAGGCAAGAACCAGCCGAGGCATACTCCATGGAGCGCTTGTAATAGCCCGAGATAGTGATAATGCCGTTAGGACCCGGCATCTTCATCTTGAGATAGCCCACATGGGTGGAGATCATGAATTTGGACAGCGCGGGCCTACCAAGCAATGCATGGTATGGACTTTCGAGGTCCAGTACCTCGAACTGGAGACTTTCAGTTCTGCAATTGTCCTTGGTCCCAAACAGCACATCCACCCAGATTTTACCCATAGGAGCACAAGAAACCCCCGGCACTATGCCATGGAAGGTAGTGCTGCTTGGCAGCAGCATGTTCATCGAGATACCCATCTTCACCATGGTGTCTCGATACATGATATTAATAGCACTGCCATTATCAATCAGAACTCGGCTGAACCGAACATTGATGGTGGGTCCAATGAATGTCGGATCCACCACCAGGGCATATCCTCCCGGAGTTGGCATGACTCGGGGATGATCTTTTCTGCTCCAAGTTATCTCTTGCTCAGACCAGTGCATGAACTTCGGCACTGCCGGCATAACAGCGTTCACCTCCAGTGCACGCCGATGCAAGCTCTTCTTATCAGTTGCCTCGTTCACAAAGACTACATAGCTCGCATGAGCTTCTCTGTAATCCCCCTGGGGATACTCATTCTGGTAGCTCGGGCCAGCGTTGTTGTTGCTTCCTCCGACAGTCACTTGATTCACACGTTTCGGAGCAGCTTGCCTCTGAGCAGGCGCATTTACCGGGATAGCATTTGACCCGGTGAGCGGTAAGTTCTGCCTCGGCGGAAATCGCTGAGGTGCTCCTCCCTGATTTCCTCCAGCTCTTGCTCCTTCTCCTTTTACTCGGGTGTACCAGCTGCACTGCCGAGTTGTGTGATTCGCCGGCTTGCGGAAGTCAGTTGTGTGGAAGCTGCAAGGTCCATCCAACATGGTCTCATAAGTAAAGGACTGCTGCTGATCACCCCAGGGCTTCTTTCCTTCTTGATTCTGGCCCCATGCCGGACCATTGAACTTCGGACGCTAATTGCTGCCGACATCTAGCTTGATCTGGTTCACTGCAGCCACTTGATTCGAGCCATACCGGTAATCCGGTTCTCTCCTCTTGGTGCCGAAGTCTTGGCGGTCATTCCTAGCTGGTCCGGGCCTGTTGTTCACCGGGTATCTTCTGCTCGGCTCAACCGAGTCAAGCAGAGGCTGCGTCGGATCGCCAAGTGCATAACTATCCGCAATGCGGATTGTCTCGGCCAGTGTGGAGGGCATTTCCCTCTGCAGCTTCTGCCAAAGCATGGTGCCATGTCGGCATCCCTGCGCGAACCATGAAATGGCCTGCGCCTCCACAACTCCTTCACAGGAATTGCGAATGTTGCTCCACCGAGTCAAGTAATCTCGGTCAGTCTCGTCATCTCTGCCTGCACATTGCAAGCTGTTGAGGTCGGTTTGGCCTCTTGTAAGTGCTGGAGAAGTTGCTAACGAAAGCATCTTCAAAGTCCAGCCAGCAGTCAACACTACCCTCCCTCAAGTTGTTGAGCCAGATCCGGGCTGGCCCTTCCGACATTTGCGGGACATATCTCACCGCCCATCTGCGGTTGATGACTCCCAAGTGCAGGAGATCAATTGTAGTACCTTTCGAATAGAAAAGGTCGTCGAACCCACGAGGAGCTGAAGGTATTGGTTAGTAGTAATGATAAATAAAACAGTGAAAGATGCAAGTGTTTTTGGGATTTTCGGTTGTATAATTGCAGATGGTATATGTAGTAGCAGGTGGTAGTAACAATGGCAGCAAGCAAACAGACAGCAAAACTGAGAGTAAACGGTGATTCAAGGCTTGGAAACAAGGCCTAGGGATCATACTTTCACTAGTGATATCTCTCAACACGTTAGCACAACTGAACGCAAATAAATGCTACTCATTATTTTTCTTCTTGATGAAACAAGAGTACTATGCGTAGGGCTACAAAAGCACGCCTCAAAGTCTGAGTAAACAAACACCACAATTCCGCAAAGAATAAGACATGATAAATATCTAAATTATTCATAGAGTCACACACAAGTACCCACACTGTCATCTTGATACCGTGTTGTCACAATGACTCCGGAAACTAGATAAATTCACTTGAGTAGCATAAACATTACATATGAATCCAGCGGTACGTACTAACAATGTTCATGATCACATAAAGATCACACCATGGGAGAGAGATGTATACCACATAGCTACCGTACGAGCCCTCAGCCCGAGGGAAACTACTCACACATGGTCATGGTGATGAGGAGCTTGATGGAGAGGTTGATGAAGGGGTGCAGCCCGGAGTGGAGACGGAAGCCCGCAGCAGCCACGGCGCGGCGGCGGCGGTGGCAACCGTGGAGGCGGCTGGCCTTGGCGGCGCGGCGGCGGCTGCCCGTGGAGGCGGCTGCCCTTGGCGCGGCGGCGGCGTCCCTCGGCGTCGGCGGCTGCGAGGAGCGGCGGCGGCTCTTGGGGGCAGCGGCCCTTGGCCCCTCTTCTTCCTTGGAGATGGTGGTGGTATGGAGCAGGTTCTCCACCCCCAGACGGCTGCCTGGTAGGAGGAAAATTCGTGGTATGGGGCTCCTCCCACGACCTAGGGTTTCCTCCCTTATATAGACTCTCGGATTTCCGTCATCCCATCTAGGGCTGCAGTAATTCGGTGATATCTCGGCCGTCCGGACTCGGAATTGGGCGAATTTTAATTCTAGATCGATTCTCGCGAAATTTCCTCCAACTTTCCTTTCGGTGAGACTTCCGTTTGACGCCGTCTTGGACCCGTAACGTGACCATCTTTGAAAAACGTTTCCAGACAGATTCAGGAAAAGTCCCAATTCGACTCCAACAAGGTTTCCTTTGCCCAATTTTGATAATTCCTACACATTAAAGTGTAAAACAAGAAAATTGTGCACTTTGGCAACTATTAGTAGGTTAGCCCAATAAATGCCATAATATGATATAAAGTGTATATAAAGCATGTGACAATTAATATAAAATATGCATGAAACATCAAAAATTATAGATACGTTTTAAACGTATCAGGTTACCTCCAGCGATGTGCACCGCCGTCACGTAGTTAATCAACCAGTCCTCTGGCTTAGTGCTTCCATTATAGGTTTTGGTACCTCGGCTCAATTGGAAACCCGGCACCGGCGGTTCTCTCATGATCCGACGTCCAAAACAAGCTGGGCCAGGTGGACCTTGCGTTTCCAACATCTCGGACAAATAGATTCTGTCCAACTTGTAACGAGCGTCATTCGGAGCTAACTGGCGAGATCCCAGCCGAGCTCCCAGTGCACCCTCAACCCTCTGATACCCCTCGCTCCATGGCCGAGTTTCCATCATCATATCTGTTGGCCCTTGACCAACGTACTGCGGCTGCTGTACATACTCAGCCTCCTGGTGCTGCTGCATTTGCTGCGGGACTTGCTGCTGATACACCGGATTCCGAGGTGGTTTACCTCGGCCAGCCGAGGCAACAGGCCCGACGTTCGGATTGCCCGGACCGACGTTACTTCTACCTCGGCCAGCATTGGCCTGCCCCGCTAGCTGCTTTCCGGCATACGCAGGATCATACGTCTACAGCTGCTTGTTCTTACCGGAGTTTATACTCCGGTCACGACCTCCACCGCTATGCGGAGATGAAGCTTGTCCCTTAGATCCGCTGGCTGCTCTAGCCGAGTGAACTATCTGGGACCCACCAACACCTGGATTAGCCCTACGAAAGGCCTCGTTTTGCCGGTGTGCAGTACCAACCAGTTCATTAACTCGGTCCTGTTGTCTTTGCCGAGCTTCCCCGGTTAGACCGGGTAACTCGGCTCTTGCTGCCTCGGCAGCTCTAAGAGTCTTGGCAGGGGAACTATACTTCGGCCTTCCCGCCGACACACCGCTAGGAGTTCTACTAGAAGCAGATCTACCATCTCTAGCTATCTCGGCATTGAGGCCTTTGCCTCTCTGGCGCACATTCTCTAAACGACTAGGATGATCTGCTACGGAGTAAAACCATGAGCTGCATTATACTCACGAAGACTGATGCCGAACTCTCTCCGAAGCTCGGCCATCTCAACTGCCTCTTGGTGCAGCTTCTGCCGCTGCAGCTCTAACTCGGCAGCTGTCAGGGCAGCATCTGCCCCACTGACCACCGGCACTGCCAGCTTCTCGATGATCTCCTCCAAGGGAGCAGGCCTGACCGACACGTTGGATGCGCCGGCCTGGTAGTGCTGCTGTCCCTCCATCAGCGGCTTTGCTGCGCGGACGGACTTTTCGGTGGGCTCGCCGAGCTTTTCCTTGCCCGCACCAGGCGCAGGCCCGGTCATCATTACCTCGGCGCAGATCTCGGGGTGAGAGATACGCCTACAGCGAGCTGCACAGACAGAGGGAGGATCCTCTGCCACAAGCACCTGCTCTGGGTACTTGCAGATGAACTCGGTGGCGACATAGGTCGTGAAGGTGCCGAAGTTCATGAGGCAGCCGTTCTTCGGGAACGGCCGCACGCCGAAGCATCCCACGTTGTCGCTGATGAAGCTCAGCGACCCGAGCTTGCAGACGAGCCCGGAGACGACACGCTCGCCGGAGTTGATGATGGAGCCCGTCCGGATGGTCACCCCTGCCAGCGCCGCTACTTGCCCCACGGTGGGCATCAACTGTCGCGGTGGTATCACGGCAGATGCCATAGGTATGGCTAAGTTGGGGCTCGCTTGGACGCTGGGGGATCCGGGGAGGGTTTGCGCGCTAAGGAGCACGCGATGAAGCACACACAGATCCAAGAACACACCGATCTACCCAGGTTCGGGGCCCTCGTATGGAGGTAAAACCCCTACTCCTGCCTGCCTCTCTCAGTATATCTCAGTGTATCACAAGTACAAGATGCTCCTCGAGCTGTATGATCCAACAATGGTGAAGTGGTGAAGCTCTCAAGGAAGAAGATGAAGCTATGGGGGGGGGGGGGGGAAATGGAACTCAGGGCATCCTCTCTCACGCAAGAGGGGGAGATGCCCTCTATATAGGCCAACCGAGTTACGGTTATGCCCCTCGACGTACACTGCTGCCATGCCACTGAGGAGTCATCATGGCACTCTTGTCAGGGACAAGACGTGGCCTGCCCATCCCCTGCAGCCAACGGTAGAGCTAGGGTGTCCCCTCTGACAGAGATAAGACAAGGCCTGGCCGTGCTACCTCGTAGCCTTTTCCGTAGCCTTTCCCCCGGTTATCCCGGAGTCAGCGGACAGACGCGTGCTGTCCCGTAGAACCCGCAGCACGCCTCTGCCAAACTCCGTGCCAGACGCTCCGTGTCAGACGGGAAGTGACAGGAGCATTGACTCCCGCCCGACATAAGGCTCCTTGCCTCGGTTATCCCGGCACGGATGTGTCGGGCTCCCTTGACTCTAACCCGGCATGGCTATGCCGGATACTCTTCTTGGTTAACCCGGCAAGGATATGCCGGATTCCTAGCCTCGGTGCATAGTCCTCACCTGCATATAAGAACAACTCGGTTTTACCGACATATACATGTCGGTGTGGTTATGTCGGTTCAGGTATGTCGGCCCAAACATGTCGGACCAACAATATCACTTAGCACCTATCAATCACTCCGGAACTGTATTCCTCGGTTACTTCCATACCTCGGATCACATTTGGTCACACTTAATACCTTACCATGACCCTACCCGGGGGTAGCCCCCCGACACTGCACAGAATTATTAAGACATAATGTCCCACCATAGCATTACACTCTAAGGTCCCCGATACTAATACCCTCAAAATATAACTTCATGACTCGGTCTCAGGTTTACTTGTCCTCCAAATCTTCCTCAATTCATTATACTACGGTGTTCTCCTATGAGCCCATATAGGTGAAGTGTTGTGCAGTCGACGCTCGCACAACACCATCATAGAATCACATAAAAGATAAACTCTTGACAAAATAGCAACACATGTTATATATAAATCATTGCCAATTCATCCTATGCCCTCAGGAAACATACGGGAACTACTCACAACGTGCAAACATGATGATATTCAGTGGCATAAGTGGTACAACACAATCTGAAAATATAACTTCACCCACAAATAATGACAAGTACTCAATCACAAACATGAATAGTAGCACAAGACAAGTATCTAGGGTATAGCAACTCTCAAACTATGAGGGGAACGGAGTGGATCACGGTGATGATGATGGAGATGGTGCTGGTCTTGATGGGGAAGTTGATGTAGTGGCCTCCTCCCACGCCAAGGAGGAGAGGTGATGACGATGACGATGATTTCCACCTTCTCCGGAGCTCCGGAGCAGCAGGATCTGATCCCCCTCGGAGGGAATCAGGAGTTTCGCCGCCGCCGTGGCCTCGGATGGTTTAGGGAAAATTTGGGCGTAGGTTTTTGGGCGAATGATACGTCCAAACGTATCTACTTTCCCGAACACTTTTGCTGTTGTTTTACCTCTAATTTGTGTGTTTTGAATACAACTAACATGGACTAACGCTGTTTTCAGCAGAATTGCCCTGGTGTCTTGTTTTGTGCAGAAAGTCAACTTTCGGGAAAATTCGTGGAAAACATCGCAAAGCTCCTATTTTACCAGAGGACCCACGATGCCAGAAGATGAGACGAAGGGGGGCAACCAGCCGCCCTCACCACGTGGCGACGCGATGGGCTCTGGGCCGCGCCACCACCTGGTGAGGCCGACTCGGCCACGACTTCGCCCCCCCTTTGGACTACATATTGCCTTTGACCTAAAAACGAGAGGGGGTCGACCATATTTTCCAGAAACACCTCCGAGCGCCGCCGCCACCGAAAACTCTATTTCGGGGACCAGAAACTCCGTTCTGGCACTCCGCCGGGACGGGGAATTGGAGGAGATCATCACCATCATCATCACCGACGCCTCTCCATCAACGGGCTGGTAGGGCTGAAGATCTTGTGCAAGTTTCTCATTTCGAGCACGTACGACTATATACGGAACACATGCCTATGGTTACTTAGTACTTGGATGCTTTCTCTTTATTTATCTGCAAATGCCTATGTCTTGATTATTATATGAACTATCTTATCCATGCAACGCCCGTTCATCTATCCCTATGCCTACAGTATTTTAATCTGCTGTTTACCGCAATCATTACTGCTGTCTTTACTTTACTGCTGCTATTATTTCACTACTGCTACCGCTATAAAACTGTTGCTACTGATAATCTGTGTCGAGCAAGTCTATTTCCAAGTGCAGCTGAGCTGACAATTCATCTGTTAAGGCTTATAAATATTCTTTGGCTCCCCTTTGTCGAATCAATAAATTAGGTTTTACTTCCCTCGAAGAATGTTGCGATCCCCTATACTTGTGGGTTATCAAGACTATTTTCTGGCGCTGTTGCCAGGGAGCATAGCTCTATCTATAAGCTCACCTGATATTGATATTGTTCGCTGCAATTAATTCATCATGGGTAAAACTCGTGATGAGAAGGTCCGCATACTGCCATCCACTACGAGGAAAGGTACGACTCCGAGTACCTCCGCTGCTCTTGATTCACCATCTGTGATGAGTCAACTTATTACACCACCACAAGCTGCACGCACTGTTACTTCTACTGAATCTGAAAATGCTTCTGATAATTTTGATGATGCTTCTACTGTTCTTGATGAAAGTGGTTCTTTAGGTCCCTTTTTAGATGCTACAATTGCTAGGTCTAAACAAATTGAAAATGCTGAAACACCTAATGGAAGTCCCACTTCTCCTGTTGATTCACCTGAGTTGAGGGATTATACTTGTAATGATCTTGATGAAACTTATGTGGAACTTGATGATGACTTTATTGATGAATGTAATGCTACTAGTGGTGCAAGTAATATTTAAAATCTTCTTGCAAAACATGCTGTTAGATATAAACTATCTCCTGATGCTAAATTTGCCACATCACCCATAAACATTAAAGATAAGGATTATGACTTCTCTCTTGATTTGTCACATATATCCATTGTTGAGAAAGAACCTTTTCGTGGTACTGAAAATGAAAGTGCTGTAGAACACATGAATGAGCTCTCTACTTTGAGTAGTTTGTTTTCCGATGATATAAAGAAACGCAGTTACTTTGTTACTAAATTTTTCCTTTCTTATTGAAAGATGAAGCTAAAACTTGGTATAATAATCTGTCTCCTGGTTCTATTGATAGTCCTATTGGTTTGCTTAATGCTTTCTTTCAGAAATATTTTCCTGCTAGTGCCCAACATGCTGCCTTGCAGAGACTTTTTAACTTTAAACAGGTTGAAGGAGAGAAAATGCCTGAATCTTGGTCAAGGTTTTGTTCTTTAATTAGAGCTCGGCCTGGACATCAATTGGCCAAAAATGAACTTCTTGATATATTTTATAATGGACTAACTGTTGAATCTAGGACATACCTGGATAGTTGTGCTGGTTGTGTTTTCAGGAAAAGGACTCCGGATGAAGCTGAGGAATTATTGGCTAAAATAAGCCAAAATCATGATGATTGGACCTTACCTGAGCCGACTGATCAAGCTGTAGAATTATAGGGGGTTTGTGTTATCGTCTCCACAGGGATCAACAAGGTTATGATGTTGCTAAGGGTTGGCAGAAGCTAAACCAAATCTTCAGGTTTTCAGGTTTCAAACAAAAAAGTAAAGGTTTTCAAAGAAAAGGGTTTAAGAACTAGGGTTCAGAATTTAACTTGCTGCTTGTGGGTTGTCAATCCAGTTGCTGGCAAGGATCCAAGCAAGGTTTAGATAGGGAACAATATTTACTCGAAAAGCTTGCAGAGACTAGTCATGCAAGCAAGGGTTTTTTAGCAGGTTTAGGCAGAAGAAAAATGCATAACACAAAGATCACTGCTTTCTGGGTTGTCAAGCCAGATCACGAGTGATTTAACAAGCAAAGGGATGCTAGGGACAGAATTACAACACTTAGTGTGCAGGGACTAGCCTTACACACACAGATCAAGACACACAGCAGGCTAAAGAAGCAAATCTTTAGGTAAAACAGAGAACTGTGTCACTCAATTCACTGCAGTAACCAAATATCACAAGCCCTACTTGCAGATGGATGATCTACTAGTTTCACACAGGATTACACAAGAAAGTGGAGAGAGATCTTTGGCTTTAGCTCACAGAAGCCTAGTCGGAGCAGAGGAAGCAGAGGGGTGGAAGAAGAGTTGCAGATCATGAGCTTCTGGTCACCAAGGCCTTGTACTTCTTCTCCTGATCACCTTGTGCATCTTGTTCTTGCTCTGGTTCTTGGAGTTCTTGGTGTTCTTGGTCTCGAGTTGGGTGGAGAAAGGTGTAGTGGAGGCTGAGGGAAAAGTGGAGTGGAGTGGATGGGCGAGTGAGAGGCGAGTCAGATGCTCTGTGGTGGTAGTGGTGCCTTTATACACCTTTTTCCATTTGTGGTGGAGGTGTGGTACGGGTAGATGGAGAGGGAAGCTTCCTCCTTGGCCACAGCTCACAGTGCACATGGCTTGTTTCTCCTTTTTCACCTTTTTGCCTTTTATGGTTTCCTTGGTCTCCAAGTTGATCTTCTCTCCCTTTCTATGATTCAAACTTATTTAAATTTCTTCTTATCTTCTCCTAGGCCCTTGAGTTGCTTTGCTTGTGCCTTGCTTCGAATGGTGATGAAGAACTTGAGTTAACTGACAGAATTGCTATCTGTCAGTTACTGTTCACTTTCTGGCACAGTTGTGTTCTTCAGTTTCTAGCTTGAATTGACCTTGTTGATCATGGCCATCTTGTCTACTTCATTGATATGAGTTGAATGTTCCTTCTTGCCTCACTTCTACATTGGATCTTCTGAAGATTATGTGCCTTTGTGCACTGAACTGCAAAATGAGTGAAAAGCAATATCAAATGCAAATATTTGCAGCTCTGGATATAATAGTAGTGAGGTTTTAGGTCTGTGAATTATGCATATAAATGATGATGATCAAACCCCCATACTTAAACCTTTGCTTGTCCTCAAGTAAAGAAAACGGGATGCAAATGAGAACAAGCAGAATATGAATAGTGCAATGTTCTAAAAACTTAAGAGTTCATTCTAATTGGATTCAGTGCAGTTCTGTTTACTATTAAAGCAAGTGCTAGTTTGGAAACAAGTTTCAAATAGCAGAATTTAAGCATTTCTAAATTCAAATGCTTGGGATTAGTATGATAAGACAATTTGCACAGAAATGGAAAGTAAATGATCCCGTAAATAGCCATAATGCAAGAATGCATGCTTAGTCAGTGCTTCACCTACTACAGTTCCAGGGAACATAATAGGCTAATGCTGCAGTGATGCATGAGTTAGTTAGTGTTAGCAAGACACTTGTTTTATTAGTTAGTGTGTCACAAGCTACCATCCCAGGATCATAGCTGCTAATGCAAAAATTGTTGCTTGAGGATTCAGTTATCTTTTTCCTGGTTAGTGCGTCACATACCCCAATCCTGAGATTGTGGTTGCTAATGCAAAAACTTATTTCTTGTTAACACATTTTCAGTTAGTGTTAGTGCTTCACAAATCACTATCCAGGGATATTGATTGCTAATGCAAAAAATGCAAATGTGCAGAGATGGAGTTAGTAAATGGCTCTAAAATGGATCATATCATTCAGTTTCATAGCAAATGGCATTATCAAGTATTCCACAAGTATTTGAGCAGAGAAATAAGTTAATTTTACTTTGAAAAATGGATCTGAACATAGCCTTTGCAAGAATAATAAACAGATACAAAACATGATTCACAACAGAATGTAATGCTATTTGATCAGAACAGAGCAAAGCCATAGAATTTTTTTTCTGTGACAGCCATAATATTGCCAAATTGATCATAAATCTGGAACATGGCATAACAATATTATTCATGCTGTGAATAAGGTATAAAAGATTGGAATGTTTCCACCTGGTGTTTTACTTCTGCCTCTTGCTTCTTGATATCATAGCCAAAATTATCTCCACTTCCTTTTATTTAACACCAACACCAAACAACACCAAAGAAGAGGGGTATGATTGAATTGAATGATGAATCAATGAGGGAAGCCAAGAAGACTCTTAAGGAGAAGGGTATTAAATCTGAAGATGTGAAGAACCTTCCACCAATAGAAGAATTATGTAAGCCAATTCCCCGTTCATCCATAATTGAGGTACACTCTCTCCAACGGTTTGATGATGGAGATATTCCTTACTCTAAACCTCCTGATCAATGCTTAGATGAATTTGATAATTATGTTGTTAAGCAAGATAACTTTAATATGAGAGTGGAAAATCATTTGATGGAAAATTCTCAAGCTATTAGTAAATTGCATGATATTGTCGAGAGAACCTCCAATGATGTTAAGATGCTTATTAAACATTTTCATATGGTTCAAACTCAAATTGATCAACTCACTAAAGTGCAAAAAGATCTGTTAGTTAATGCCTCTAGAGATAAAGAGAAACATGTTTGGGAAGTAACAACTAGAGGAGGTATCTCTACTCAGGATCCTTTATATCCTGAGGGGCATCCTAAAAGAATTGAACAAGATTCTCAACGAGTTAATGAAACTAGTGCTCCTTCTAAGAAAAAGAAGAAGAAACATAAAATTGTTGTAGAATCCTCTGAACCTGCTAATGATCCTAATAGTATATCTATTTCTGATGCTGAAACTGAAAGTGGTAATGAACATAACAATAATAATGATAAGAATGATGCTTCTGATAAAGAAGAAATTGAGGAGGAACCTGAAAAACACACTAAAAGTAAGAAGTACACTAAGGAAGACTTTATTGCTAAGAAACATGGTAATGAAAGAGAACCTTGGGTCCAAAAGCAAATGCCTTTTCCTGCTAAGAAACTCAAATCAAAGGAAGAAGAACACTATAATAAATTTTGTGATTGGATGAAACCTTTTTTCTTGCAAATTCCTTTGACTGATGCTATTAAATTGCCTCCTTACTCAAAGTATATGAAAGATATTGTTTCTAACAAGAGAAAATTCCCAATGAGGAAATTTCTACTATGCTTGCTAATTATTCTTTCAATGGCAAGGTTCCAAAGAAGCTTGGAGATCCAGGTATACCAACCATTCCTTGTTCCATAAAAAATAATTATGTTAGAACTGCTCTATGTGACTTGGGAGCAGGAGTTAGTGTTATGCCTTTCTCTCTTTATAAGAGACTTTATCTTGATAAGTTGATACCTACTGATATATCTTTGCAAATGGCTGATAAATCTACTGCTATTACTGTTGGCATTTGTGAGGATGTCCCTGTTCAAGTGGCTAATAATTGTTTGATTCTAACGATTTTGTTGTGCTTGAAATGCCTGAAGATGATAATATGTCTATTATTCTCGGGAGACCTTTTCTAAATACTGCAGGTGTTGTTATTGATTGCAATAAAGGAAAAGTAACTTTCAATGTGAATGACAAAGAGCATACTGTTTATTTCCCCAAGAAAGTTGACAAGGTTTATGGTGTTAATACAATTTCTAATTTTAGAACTATCAAAGTGGGAAGTATTGATTGCCCTATATATGATCATCAAGAGGGATATCAAAACATTATGATTGGATCCATATCAATACAATTCAAGGTAACATGATTGTCTCATGATGTTTAATTCATTTGTGTCATATAAAATATATTTGGTGGCAAGACTTGATCAACCTTGCTAACAAATACACTTTATATACATAAAGGTGCTAAACAACATTTTATTCCTCATCCTTGTCTTACCTACTGTATTGTTGCTTAGTTTGTAAAAGTTTAGTCGAGTTTGATTTTAAAAATCATTTTTCTGCCCTGATTTTATTAGCTTAAGTACCCAGAATTTGTCCAAATTGAAAGTTTTCAAAAATTTATAAAAATTATACCACTGGTCCTATTTTGGAAAGAGCAACGTGGGAGTGCCTGGTGCTGACCAGGGGGGCCCACCATGCCACCTCACCACATGGTGGCGCGGCAAGCATCTGGCCGCGCCGTGGCATGGTGAGGGCCCCACCTGGCCCACCACTCACTCAGCCACCTACCACTCCTTCCTCTTTCACGACCAAACACTTTTTCCCTTGCTCAAACCCGAGTTCTTGCTGTTCTTCCTCGCGATTTTCGATCTCCTTGCTCAACCCATCTTTGCTGCTGAGATTTGGGGCATTTGTTCTCCGGTATGTGACTCCTCCGAATATCCAAGTAGAATTTTGTTTAGTGGAATATTTCTTGAGTATTTTTCTGCTGTAGGTGACATGTTAATGGAGTTTGCATGCTTGTTCTATGTTAGAATAATTAGTTTTGATGCATGTTTAGTCCTCTAGCAAGTTCCTATAGTAGTTTCCTTCATTTAGATGTCTCAAATTCATATTTTATAGTGTTTGCCAAAAAATTCAGAAAATTGAGAGGAATGTGCACCAACTAGACCAACATGAGTTGGTGGTGCCTGAAGTCATGCGAGTCCATCGTGAAGAAGGAGTGTTCCCGTCCGTCTATCCATGCTCAGAGTTCATGAAAAGTGCAGGGATTCTGCAAGATTTTCAAACTCTAATCTCTAATGCAGGATTGAATGATTTTGTTGTTGGTGAACCTTACCAATATGCAAAGCTAACTGTGTCTGTGGTGCAGGATTTCAGTTTCGATTGGTCTTCACCTAACCCCATGGTTCGCTATAAATTTTACAATAAAACTGTCAACTTGCCCTTTGATGATTTTTGTGCAGCCATTAGGGTGCCCCAATGGGGATCGCGAGAGAAGATAAAGGGGCAGCCCAAGCTATTGACGGACTTGTACAAGGCTATCTGCCAAGGAAGAAGTTTCTCAGATGAGAATGGTAAAATTAGAAGTATTCAACTCCCATCTATTCGATATTTTGCCTATTTCGTTTCAAAGTGTGTTCTTGCTAGGAAGTGTGCAGGCAAATTATCTGTTCATGACTTGGTTTTCCTAGCAGCAGATTTGCAACGAGATAGGAGCTATAACTTGGGTGCTTTGATAGCTTTCCGTCTTGCTACAAACCGCGAGAAAGGTGGATTTTGTGGGGGTCTCATTGCTTCTCGTTTATTAGCTATGCATGGTGTAGTACCTCAGCCTCTTGATGTTCAGCTCCCCATAGAGAAACTTGATATTGCTTCCATGATAAAACACAACTTTGTTTCTAATTGGGCTGATTTGAATAGTATATCTTACGAGATAACCTTTTTAAGAAAGTGGTTTGGAAGGTAGTTAAATCCGATCGAATAGTCGGTTTGTCTGCGCCTCTTTTGTTTAACCTTGATTCCAGCACTAGTTGGTCGCTCTCTGAGGATGAATTCGATGCATACATGGAGCAACATGGCCATCACGCAGAGGATGATGGAGAGTGGGCTGAAGATGACTTCGCTCAGTCCTCTGACACAGCTGGTTACCCACACCCACATCCTGGGTACGCTGGGCCTTTTGCCTCTTCTTCCTCAGTGGAGCCAGATTATGAGCACGTTAGGTATGATCCACCGGCCTGGAGTTCTTACCCACGTTATGATTGATCTCAACTTAGGCCAAAAGCCTAAGCTTGGGGGAAGGTATACCGACATCTCACTCATTTATATATCATGTTCTGTCGGTACTTTTTATATCCATGTCTCGATTTTCTTTCTTTCTTTTTGTTGCTTCTTCTTTTGATTTGCTTTCCAAAACACAAAAAGACCAAAAATATTTCTTTTGTTTCTATTTATTTGTTTTTAAAGTCTTTAGTATTAGTTTGCTTAGTTTTTAATTTCGGTTTGTTATGCAAAAACCCAAAAAGACTTGTAGTTTTGGCTGAAAATCCGAACTCCATTAGTACATGTACTAGTTAGGCTCTACTTTGTCCTATTTGGCCGAAATACAAAAATATTTTGCTTTATTGCTTGCTTCTTTTTGCTCTTGTTTTAAATTTGAAAAACCCAAAAATATTTGTTGTTCCTTTTTGGATTTGTATAGTTTGCTGCAGAATTCGACAGCCTTCCGTGACTCCAGTGGAGCTTGGTTATCATTTCATATCATTCAAGCCACACAAGTGAAAAGCAATAATGACGATTTACGACAACTCGAGTTGGGGTGAGAGGCTGGTATGAACTCTATTTGTTTTCATTTTTGTACATATACTCATCCATGTGAGTATGCTTAGTTGGTTCATGTGAGGTATATGTTATTTAGTGAATGCTTAGTAGTTCGTGTTCTCTTATGATCAGTTCCAATTTGTTAATAGTGGGTACCATGTTATATTGTGTTTGGTTGCATTGTTCTATTCATAAAAGGGTATGACATTGTGGTATCCTCCTCTGAATGATTCATTTGAATTGACTTGGCACATGCTCACGCATGCATATGACTGAAAAACAAAAAAGTCAATTAAGCCTCGATGATTTATTTTGCCTCAGAGTTTTTGTATCACTTTTATGCCTCCGTTAATTTTGTTTTGTCGCAAGCATGATTATGACGGTTATTGCTCTCTTGATTGTCGCTTCCCAGTCTATTGCTAGCCTCCACTTGTACTGAGGGGGAATGCTGCTCGTGCTTCCAAATCCCTGAAAACCAAGTTATTCCAAAGAGTCCACTATAAATTCCTATGCATGGCATTTCAAACCATTCAAGTAAATTTTCATGTGCTACCTTTAAAACTTTCAAATTACTTCTCATTTTGTGACACTGTTTTTAGCTCATGAGGAAGTAGTAGTTGGGTTTGTTATCTTCCATACTAAATTAAGTACCCCGACTTGCATGCTTCATCTGCTTGTCACTAATTTTGCAAAGAGCTGGTTAGACCATTATAACATCAAAAAGCTAAAACAAATAAAAATAGGCACTCCTCCATGGTATGTGATTGTTGGAAGGCACCCGAGGATTTGGTTAGCCATGGCTTGTGTAAGCAAAGGTTGGGAGGAGTGGCAAACTATATATAAAGTGCATGCTATAAATGCTTAATATCAACATCTCGGAACCGCTCTCAACTTGTTTAGTATGGAAGATAACAGAAACTCTATTGCCATTCGTTGACAGGAACAACCACCTCCCAAAACAAGTTTGCTTCTGTTTTAAAAATAAAAAGCTCTAGCACATGTTAATCCTTTCTTTGAAGGGCCTATCTTTTACTTTTATGCTGAGTCACCATCCTTTCTTTGAGCACTTTCTCGAGAGCATAGTTGTCATTCTTAGTGTAATGTGCTTGTCCCAGAATGCGGTTAACTGTGGTATAACTTTGATGCTTTTATCTTTGATATCTTTACTTCTAGTCTTCCCTTGAACTTCAGAGGTGCCTGGGCATTTATGTTTTGCTGTACAAATACGGGCAAGCGAGATACCACCTTATCATATCTTATTATGAGCATTGCAATCTTGCAGATAGATATGTTTCATGTTGTTTGTTATTAGTATGTTGGCATCTTTTCATGGTTTACATGGCTATTAGGTGACATTATTTGCATACACCTTATATTGAATTGCCTAAGCACTTGTCCATATAGTGAGAATATATACATCATATGAAGCAAATGTGTTCGTGAAGGTTTCTTTTATCGCACTTAGTTGTTAACTGAATTGCTTGAGGACAAGCAATAAGCTAAGCTTGGGGGAGTTGATACGTCCAAAACGTATCTACTTTCCCGAACACTTTTGCTGTTGTTTTACCTCTAATTTGTGTGTTTTGAATACAACTAACTCGGACTAACGCTGTTTTCAGCAGAATTGCCCTGGTGTCTTGTTTTTGTGCAGAAAGTCAACTTTCGGGAAAATCCGTGGAAAACATCGCAAAGCTCCTATTTTACTAGAGGACACACGATGCCAGAAGATGAGACGAAGGGGGGCAACCAGCCGCCCTCACCACGTGGCGGCGCGGTGGGCCCTGGGCCGCGCCACCACCTGGTGAGGCCGACTCGGCCACGACTTCGGCAGCCCCTTTGGACTACATATTGCCTCTGACCTAAAAGCGAGAGGGGGTCGACCATATTTTCCAGAAACACCTCCGAGCGCCGCCGCCACCGAAAACCCTATTTCGGGGACCAGAAACTCCGTTCTGGCACTCCGCCGGGACGGGGAATTGGAGGAGATCATCGCCATCATCATCACCGACGCCTCTCCATCAACCATCCATGTTTCCCCCATCGATGTGTGAGTAATTCCCCGCTGTAGGCTGAAGGGGATGGTAGGGATTGGCTGAGATCGTTCATGTAATAGATATAAGATCATTAGGGCATGGTGCCTAGTATCCGTTGTTAGTACTTTATGTCATTGTTGCAACTTGTTATGCTTAATGCTTGTCACTAAGGCCCGAGTGCCATGATTTCAGATCTGAACATGTTATTGTATCATGAGGATAATCATTGTTTTAGATCATATCTGCAAGTTGTTTACACATATTATTGTCCGGAACCCGAGGCCCCGAAGTGACAGAAATTGGGACAACCGGAGGGGATGGCTGTGATGTGAGGATCACATGTGTTCACGGAGTGTTAATGCCTTGCTCTGGTACTTTATTAAAAGGAGTACCTTAATTACCAGTAGTTTCCCTTGAGGCCTCGCTGCAACGGGCTGGTAGGACAGAAGATGTTGTGCAAGTTTCTCATTGCGAGCACGTACGACTATATACGGAACACATGCCTATGGTTACTTAGTACTTGGATGCTTTCTCTTTATTTATCTGCAAATGCCTATGTCTTGATTATTATATGAACTATCTTATCCATGCAACGCTCGTTCATCTATCCCTATGCCTACAGTATTTTAATCCTGCTGTTTACCGCAATCATTACTGCTGTCTTTACTTTACTGCTGCTATTATTTCACTTCTGCTACCGCTATAAAACTGTTGCTACTGATAATCTGTGTCGAGCAAGTCTATTTCCAGGTGCAGCTGAACTGACAATTCATCTGTTACGGCTTATAAATATTCTTTGGCTCCCCTTGTGTCGAATCAATAAATTGGGTTTTACTTCTCTCAAAGGCTGTTGCGATCCCCTATACTCTTGTGGGTTATCAGCGAGACGAAGGCGTTGCTAAAAAGCCCCAGGCGAGGAGGTGCCCGAGGCCAATTTTGGTGGGCCCCACGCGGCCAGGTACATGGGCCGCGTGGGCTCCCCTCTTTTGGCCCTCGTGGCTCTCCTCTCTTCGGTCTTCTTTCCATTGCCTTCCTTCCGATGAAAAACCTCCGTGGTATTTTTCCTTTTATTATTTGGGTTCCTGAAACTCCTGAAACAATAAAAACAACAAAAGGGGGGTTTTCTGCCTCCTAGAAATTAAATACCAAAAATAGGGACTTTGTATGAAAGTCCCCTAAATCATCTAAAACATGTAAAAACAATGATATAACAGTGCAAATAACATTCTAATATGCCACTAAAGGTTGCATAAATGATGATATAAAATGCACGTATCACCCACATAAAACCATCTCTTTTGGATTTAATTTGCAGCTTAGCACAGTAATCTCCAGCCACTATGTTGAGAACAGAGAGTGTATTATTATTAATGCCTACCAAAATACCACCCGATCGACCATGTGGTGGAAGGCAGAACCACGCATAGTCTCTACCTCCCGCCAAGTGGTTTAAGAAAGGTGTCCTGAAGTTCGATCTCCTTGTTTCCAATAAATCAAGAAAATCTAAATTTTCCTCTCTCACTGTCTCATGAACAATATAGTGCTTAGCTGGGTCTCCCAAACCATCAGAATTCCAAATCATTCCAATCATTTTAAAGATTCAGTTTTTTAATCCTAGCACTTCGATGTACTTTAGTATTTGCGAAAGTCACACGCTTGCGACCACGCTTACTTTTTGGTTTCGGTGGTGAAAGATCCATGTGATTTCCCACCAAATCTTCCTCTTCTTCATGCTCTAAATCTTCACTAAGATTTTGAGCTCTACGAACTACCAAGCTACTGTCCTCACCCGTGACTAAATGATCCAAGGAATTTTTCAAATATGTTACTGATACGTCTCCAACGTATCTATAATTTCTTATGTTCCATGCTAGTTTTATACCAATAGCTACATGTTTTATTCACACTTCATAGCATTTTTATGCATTTTCTGGAACTAACCTATTAACAAGATGCCACAGTGCCAGTTCCTGTTTTCTGCTGTTTTTGGTTTCAGAAAAGCTGTTCTGGAAATATTCTCGTAATTGGACGAAACAAAATCCCAGATGCCTATTTTTCCCGACACGTTCCAGAAGTCCGAAGGAGAGACGAAGGGGGGCAGAAGGGCGCCCTCCCCACATGGCGGCGCGGGTGGGCCCCCTGCCGCGCCACCCTATGGGGAGCGGGCCCCGCGCCTCCACCGACGTTGCCCCTTCGCCTATTTATTCCCCCATACGCGAAAACCCTAAAACAATCAGTCATATTCCAGAAAGGGTTCCGCAGCGCCGCCGCCATCGACGACAAGTTTCGGGGGACAGAAGTCTCTGTTCCGGTACCTTGCCGGGACGGGGAAGTGCCCCCGGAGCCATCTCCATCGACTCCACCGCCATCTTCATCACCGCTGCTGACTCCCATGATGAGGAGGGAGTATTTCTCCCCGAGGCTGAGGGCTCTACCGGTAGCTATGTGGTTTATCTCTCTCTCCCATGGTGTGATCTTTATGTGATCATGAGCTTTGTAATCTAGTTGAATAAGTAGATGTTACTCTTTATCTATTATGCCAATCTAGAGGTTACTTTAATATGAACTCCGGATTCACTCTCCACGGTGTGAAGGTGACAGTGTGCGCATCGTGTGTGGCTCCTTTATGACGTTGTCGGTGTTTGTTTAGTCAGACTTTGAGGTGTGCTTTGGCAGCCCTATGCAATGAATGGTGTTCGTTATCCAACAAGAGAGTGTTTGAGAGTAGCATTTATGTATTCAATTATGTTGTCATTGTTGAGAGTGTCCACTAGTGAAAGTATGATCCCTAGGCCTTGTTTCTAAGCATTGAAACACCGTTTACAACAAGTTCTGCTACATGTTTGCTTGCTGTCATTTTTATTTCAGATTGCAATTACTACTTATAATCATCCATATTACTTGTACTTCACTATCTCTTCGCCGAACTAGTGCACCTATACATCTGACAAGTGTATTAGGTGTGTTGGGGACACAAGAGACTTCTTGTATCTTAATTGCAGGGTTGCTTGAGAGGGATATCTTTGACCTCTACCTCCCTGAGTTCGATAAACCTTGGGTGATTCACTTAAGGGAAACTTGCTGCTGGTCTACAAACCTCTGCTCTTGGAGGCCCAACACTGTCTATAAGAATAGAAGCGTGCGTAGACATCAAGCTATTTTCTGCGCCGTTGCCGGGGAGGTAAGTGTTGGAAGGTATCTCCTTTAGATTCTGCAATTATTTCTTTTTGTTTCTTGTCTTTATTTTCACTAGTTAGGCTTAATGGAAAACAACAAAAAATAGAGATCTTTATGAACTTTATATTGAATTAGGACATGATGCTTTTGAAGAGAAAATTAAGAAACCGATGGAAGTTTGTCTGCATAATAGTGGTAGTAATGTTATTAGCATGAATTCATTGAACACCATTATTGCTAATGCTATGGAAAAGTCTAAGCTTGGGGAAGCTGGTTGTGATGAATATGATATTTTTAGTCCCCAAGCTTTGAGGACAAAATTTGCTTTGATGATACTTTGCCTCAAATATATGATGATTATAATGATTGTGATATTTTCACTCCACCTACTGTTGAGGATATAGCTTATGTTGATTATGATATGCCTCCTATATATGATGTTTACAATGATGAATATGATATTTTCAGTCCATCTACTATTGAGGATAAAAATCATTTTGATTATTCTATGCCTCCTATTTATGATGATTACAATGATGGATGTGATACTTTTACTCTCACTATTACTAATGATACTGTTTATGCTTATGTGGAGAGTAATGATACTTTTATGCATGTGGGTCATGATAAGAATGCTCTATGTGATAGCTATATTGTTGAGTTTATTCATGATGCTACTGACAATTATTTTGAGAGAGGAAAATATGGTTATAGAAATCTTCATGTTATTAAATTTCCTCTCTTTATGTTGAAAGTTTTGAAGTTGCAATTGTTTTGCCTTCCTATGCTAGTCACTTTGTGCTTCATTGATTTATTTTCCTACAAGATTCCTTTGCATAGAAGTGGGTTAGACTTAAATGTGTTTCATATTTGCTTTTTGATGTTCTCTTATATTCAACTCTTATACATATGAGAGCATCATCAAAATTGTAATGCCTAGCTAAAAGGCTTTAAAGAAAAGCGCTTGTGGGAGACAACCCATGTTATTTTATTTTCTGTAATTTTTCTTTTCTTTGAGTCAAAGAGCTTGCTTACTTCTGTAACAACTCCTTTGTATCTTTATTCTATTGCATTGTTGTGCCAAGTAAAGTCTCTAGTTGAAAGTTGATGCTAGATTTGGATTTCTGCGCAGTTACAGATTTTTGCTGTCCACCGTTTTGACCTATATTCACTTCAGAAAAATTGAAAAATTCTGAAACAATTCACGCATGATCCTTATATATGTACGCAACTTTCATTAGTTTTGATTTTGCGCATCTGAGCAAGTTAAGTGTCTCGAAAAAATTCGTCTTTCCAGACTGTTCTGTTTTTGACAGATTCTGCCTTTTATTTTGCATTGCCTCTTTTACTATGTTTGATTGGATTTCTTTGCTCCATAAAACATCAGTGGCTGTAGCTAATGTCCAGAAGCTTTGGTGATGATTGTGTCATTACAGAATATGAGAATTTTTGATTATGCACTAACCCTCTAATGAGAATTACTTTGAGTTTGGTGTGGCGGAAGTTTTTCAAGGAGCAAGCCAGAAGGATGACATGATGTGATCAAGAAGAGTGAAAAGCCTAAGCTTGGGGATGCCCCCATGGGTCACCCCAGCAATATTCAAGAAGACTCAAGCGTCTAAGCTTGGGGATGCCCAAGGCATCCCCTTCTTCATCAACAACTTATCAGGTCATTTCTAGTGAAACTATATTTTAATTCTTCCACATCTTATGTATTTTACTTGGAGCGTCTGTGTGCTTTTATTTTTGCTTTGTTGTTTTTATTTTCTGAATAAGTTGGCTCCTAGCATTCTTGTGTGGGAGAGAGACACGCTCCGCTTTTTCATGTGAATACTCATATTCTTCACTTATATCTTTTGAGTATTCTTATCTAGCTACTGCTATGCTTTTAGCTCCTGTTTTTCATGCATCTCTTTTAGAGCTGTTAATTCTTGTGGAGTAGTACTCTCTTGTTTCATTTGTAAATCACTTGGAGAGTTTTTGTTGAAATAAGTTGATTGGTATTTTGTTGGAAACAGAAAATGCAACATGTGGTAGATGGTATATTGAAAGGACATATTCATTCTGGTAGAAAGCTACTAGTAAATGTACTAGTTGAGGGCTGTTTTGTCTTGTTTTATTTGACACTTTGCAATTGTTTTGAGCTCTCAAGTATTTCATGTTTAAGCTCTTGCATCATGTAGTTAAAAGCCTACTAGTAAAGAACTACCGTAGAGCTTGTTGAAATTTGGTTTGCATGATTGGTATCTCTAAGGTCTAGATATTTTCTGGTAAAAGTGTTTGAGCAACAAGGAAAGACAGTGTAGAGTCTTATAATGCTTGCAATATGTTTTCATGTGAGTCTTGCTGTACCGGTTTATACTTGTGTTTGCTTCAAACAACCTTGCTAGCCTAAACTCTGTACTGAGAGGGAATGCTTCTCGTGCATCCAAAACCTTGAGCCAAAACCCATGCCATTTGTGTCCACCATAACTACCTATTATGTGGTATTTCCTGCCATTCCAAGTAAATACTTCATGTGCTACCTTTAAACTATTCAAAACTTTATTACTCCTTATTTGTGTCAATGTTTTATACCTCATGAGGAAGTATGTGGCGTTTACTCTATCACCTTGTCATTTACTCATGACAGACTTTCACCAATGGACTAGTGGCATATACATCCACTTATCCAATAACTTGCAAAAAGAGCTGGCAAATGGGGTGCCCAGTCCCAATTAATCTCAACTATAACCATTTGATTCTCTTCACATGTTTGCCAATGATTTATCAAAAGCAAATTCCAAAATGTTAAACTTTATCAAATAGGCACTCCTCCATGGTATGTGATTGTTGGAAGGCACCCGAGGATTCGGTTAGCCATGGCTTGTGTAAGCAAAGGTTG
This sequence comes from Poa pratensis, assembly GCA_947311845.1. NCBI lineage: Eukaryota > Viridiplantae > Streptophyta > Magnoliopsida > Poales > Poaceae > Poa > Poa pratensis. The sequence continues at coordinate 42,789,335 of CAMZMU010000063.1, forward strand.
GTAGGAGTGTCATACCAATTTATAAATATGCATGTGTAAACAAAAGAGAAGAGGGATGATCTACCCTTGGGTAGAAATAACGTCCTTCATGGGAGCCGCTCTTGAAAGTTTGGGTGACGAGGGGGATAGAGTGCCCACTGCCATTCGTTGACAACAACAAACACCTCTCAAACACTTACTTTATGCTCTCTATATGTTTTCAAAACTTAAAAAGCTCTAGCACATGATTTAATCCCTGCTTCCCTCTGCGAAGGGCCTATCTTTTACTTTATTGTTGAGTCAGTTTACCTACTCCTTTCTATCCCTGAAGCAAACACTGTGTCAACTTTGTGTGCAACAATTCTTATATGTTTACTTATTGCACTTATTATATTGCTTTGTGTTGACAATCATCCATGAGATATACAAGTTACAAGCTGAAAGCAATTGCTGAAACTTAATCTTCCTTTGTGTTGCTTCAATGCCTTTTACTTAGAATCTATTGCTTTATGAGTTAACTCTTATGCAAAACTTTTTGATGCTTGTCTTGAAAGTACTATTTATGAAAAGTTTTTGCTTATATGATTCAGTATTTACTCAGTATCTATTTGTTAGCAAACTATAGACCATTGCCTTGAGTCACTTCATTCATGACATATGCTTTATAATATTATTTGATCAAGATTATGTTGGTAGCATGTCACTTCAAAAATTATTGTTGTTATCGTTTACCTACTCGAGGACGAGTAGAACTAAGCTTGGGGATGCTTGATACGTCCCCAACATATCTATAATTTCTTATGTTCCATGCTAGTTTTATACCAATAGCTACATGTTTTATTCACACTTCATAGCATTTTTATGCATTTTCTGGAACTAACATATTAACAAGATGCCACAGTGCCAGTTCCTGTTTTCTGCTGTTTTTGGTTTCAGAAAAGCTGTTCTAGAAATATTCTCGGAATTGGACGAAACAAAATCACAGATGCCTATTTTTTCTGACACGTTCCAGAAGTCCGAAGGAGAGACGAAGGGGGGCAGAAGGGCGCCCTCCCCACATGGCGACGTGGGTGGGGCCCCTGCCGCGCCATCCTATGGGGAGCGGGCCCCGCGCCTCCACCGACGTTGCCCCTTCGCCTATTTATTCCCCCAGACGCGAAAACCCTAAAACAATCAGTCATATTCCAGAAAGGGTTCCGCAGCGCCGCCGCCATCGACGACAAGTTTCGGGGGACAGAAGTCTCTGTTCCGGTACCTTGCCGGGACGGGGAAGTGCCCCCGGAGCCATCTCCATCGACTCCACCGCCATCTTCATCGCTGCTGCTGACTCCCATGATGAGGAGGGAGTAGTTCTCCCCCGAGGCTGAGGGCTCTACCGGTAGCTATGTGGTTTATCTCTCTCTCCCATGGTGTGATCTTTATGTGATCATGAGCTTTGTAATCTAGTTGAATAAGTAGATGTTACTCTTTATCTATTATGCCACTCTAGAGGTTACTTTAATATGAACTCCGGATTCACTCTCCACGGTGTGAAGGTGACAGTGTGCGCATCGTGTGTGACTTCTTTATGACGTTGTCGGTGTTTGTTTACTCAGACTTTGAGGTGTGCTTTGGCAGCCCTACGCAATGAATGGTGTTCGTTATCCAACAAGAGCGTGTTTGAGAGTAGCATTTATGTATTCAATTATGTTGTCATTGTTGAGAGTGTCCACTAGTGAAAGTATGATCCCTAGGCCTTGTTTCTAAGCATTGAAACACCTTTTACAACAAGTTCTGCTACATGTTTGCTTGCTGCCATTTTTATTTCAGAATGCAATTACTACTTATAATCATCCATATTACTTGTACTTCACTATCTCTTCGCCGAACTAGTGCACCTATACATCTGACAAGTGTATTAGGTGTGTTGGGGACACAAGAGACTTCTTGTATCTTAATTGCAGGGTTCCTTGAGAGGGATATCTTTGGCCTCTACCTCCCTGAGTTCGATAAACCTTGGGTGATTCACTTAAGGGAAACTTGCTGCTGTTCTACAAACCTCTGCTCTTGGAGGCCCAACACTGTCTACAAGAATAGAAGCGTGCGTAGACATCAGTTACCGATCTGTTATATTCCATATTTTTAATAAGATTAACTGAAGAACTAATTTGGTCTTTATTTTTACCCAAAGAAACTCCCAGTCGATCAGCTCTAGCAATTATTTCAGAATCCGAGAGAGACAAAAACGAAAGTTTAGATGGAGTTGTAGTACCTACAATGTTGGAAGGGTCCTTGCGTTGCGCCAACAGCATGGCCCTGTCCATGGAGAGCATGTCCGCCGTGGGCTGCACACGTAGGCGCCCACTCGATCGCACCTCGGTCATCGCAGTGAATGGCATCCCTCCATAAGCCATAAGCTCAGCTTCAGTAGGTATTGAGCGTGGTATAGCCCCCAGCCCGCCTGGCTGGGTTGCTATCCCATAAGCATCTCCTGATGCGATATCCTTTTTAGAAGGAGTTCAATTATTTAACAGCCCATCTAGCATTATGTTCTAACTCAACAGGTAAATGACAAGCTTTTTCCATAAACCATTTTATAAGGAGACATTCCCATAGGATTTTTAAAAGCAGTTCTATAAGCCCATAATGCATCATTTATTTTAGTTGGCCAATCAGACCTAGACTTATTAACTGTCTTTTCCAATATGAGTTTAATTTCCCTATTACTTAATTCAACTTGTCCACTTGTTTGAGGATGATAAGGAGATGCAATTCTATGGTTAACATCATATTTTGCCAAAGTCTTTCTAAGAACACCATGCAAGAAATGAGAACCACCATCAGTAATTAAAAACCTACGAACACCAAACCTGGGGAAGATGATGTCCTTTAGCATCGTCATTGATGTGGCATGATCTGCACTTTTGGTTGGAATTGCTTCCACCCACTTTGTAACATAGTCAACTGCAACCAAAATGTGAGTATGCTTTGTCTTTGATTCTGGGAAACGTACCATAAAGTCAAAACCCCACACATCAAATGGTTCAAGTGGCAATGAATAATTCATAGGCATTTCATTTCTCCTACCAATATTTCCTACTCTTTGACATTTATCACAAGATTTAACATATTCAGCACAATCCTTAAATAAGGTGGGCCAATAGAAACCAGATTGTAATACCTTTGCTCCTGTGCGATCTCCTGCATGATGCCCTCCATAAGGATATCATGGCAATCTCTTATTATAGCCTGTTATTCATGCTCAGGTACGCAACGTCTAATAATACCATCCACACTTTTCTTATAAAGGAAAGGATCATCCCAAATATAATGTCTAAGATCATAGAAGAATTTCTTTCTTTGTTGATAAGTGAAGTGTGGAGGCAAAACTTTACCAACAATGAAATTTGCATAATTCGCAAACCATGGAGATGCAACTTTAGCACTAGAAACAATAATATTTGCAAGTTGTTCATTAACAAAGCTATCATTAATAGGAATAGGATCATCAGGTATATTTTCCATTCTAGAGAGATGATCGGCTACTTGATTATCTTCCCCTTTCCTATCAACAATGTGTAAATCAAACTCTTGCAAAAAAAATACCCATCTTATTAATCTAGGCTTAGCATCTTTCTTATACATCAAGTATTTAATAGCAGAATAATCAGTATGCAGTGTTGATGCATGTAAAATGCATACATGAACTTTGTAGTTTATTGTGCTAAATTCCCTATTTATTTGCAACTTTATTACATTTATTGGAACTAACTTATTAATAGTTGCAAAAGTGCACAATGTTCTTGTTTTACACTTTAATGTGTAGGAATTAGCAAAAGTGAGCAAAGGAAACCTTGTTGGAGTCAAATTGGGACTTTCCAGAAATCTGTCCTAGAACTGTTTTCGGAGATTGTCAGTTTGACCCTCGAAGACGACGTCCAATGGAGAACATGGCCTTCGCAAAGTTGCAGATAATTTTCTGCTAATAATTCTAGATTTAAAATTCGGCCCATTTGGTGTTCGGACGCTCCGGGAAAGCCCGTTTTCGTGAGACCTAAAACTGGATGACGGAAATCCGAGAGTCTATATAAAGAAGGAAACCCTAACTCGAAAAGGCACCAAAAAGCCACGAATTTTCCTCCTCTTGGCAGCCGCCAAGGAGGGGGAGGAGCTCCTCCATTTTTGCACCATCACAAAGGAAGAAGAAGGGGGGCCAAGGGCCGCCGCCCCCGAGGGCCGCCGCCGCGGGCTGCAGCCGCCGCCGCCACGCCTTGCCGCCGCCGCCGCCGCGCCGTGGCTGCTGCGGGCCGCCGTCTCCTCTCCGGGCAGCACCTCTCCATCAAGCTCCTCATCACCATGACCATGCGTGAGTAGTTTCCCACGGGGCTGAGGGTTCATACCGGTAGCTATGTGGTTCATCTCTCTCTCCCATGGTGTGATCTTTATGTGATCATGAGCTTTGTAATCTAGTTGGATCCATGGATGTTACTCTTCGTTATCTTATGAATTATGCTACTTGAGTGGTTTCATTAATGTAAACTCTGGAGTCACCTTTGTCCCATGGTGCGAAGTTGACAGTGTGCGCACCGTGTCTGACTCTTAGACTAAATTTTACAGGAATATTTATCATGAGCTATTATTTGTGTTGGATGTCTCTATGAAATTGTGGTGTTTGTCTAGTACTATTTTGGGGCGCTCTTAGTGACATTGGGGTCCCCTAGATGTGGACTGCAACTTTAAGGTGTGCTTTTGTAGCACTACACAATAAATTGTTATCCAACATGAGAATAGTTCAGAGTAGCATAGTGAAGAGGAAATATCTATGTATTCAATTATATTATTATTGTTGAGAGTGTCCAATAGTGAAAGTATGATCCCTAGGCCTTATTTCCAAGCATTGAAACACCGTTTGCTCTCATTTTGGCTCAAGTTTGCTTGCTGCCATTTTTATTTCAGATTGCATTACCACTCATAATCATCCATATTACTTGTATTTCACTATCTCTTCGCCGAACTAGTGCACCTATACATCTGACAAGTGTATTAGGTGTGTTGGGGACACAAGAGACTTCTTGTATCTTAATTGCAGGGTTGCTTGAGAGGGAGATATCTTTGACCTATACCTCCCTGAGTTCGATAAACCTTGGGTTATTCACTTAAGGGAAACTTGCTGCTGTTCTACAAACCTCTGCACTTGGAGGCCCAACACTGTCTACAAGAATAGAAGCGTGCGTAGACATCAAGACATTTTCTGGCGCCGTTGCCGGGGAGGTAAGGTAAAATGTACTCACATCTTCTGGCTACTAAGCTATCTAGCATTGTTGCCGGCGTGTGTGTGCTCGAAGGTATCTTCTTTAGATTCTGCAATTATATTTTTTTGTTTCTTGTTTGTATTTCACTAGTTAGGCTTGATGGAAAACAACAACAAAATTAGAGAGCTATATGAAATTTATCTTGAGTTAGGACATGATGTGTTTGAAGAGAAAATTAAAAAACATATGGAAAATTATTTGCATGATGGTAGCAATGTTATCACTATAAATTCTTTGAACACCATTATTGCTAATGCTCTGGAAAAGTTTAAGCTTGGGGAAGCCGTTGTTGATGAATGTGATATTTTTAGTCCCCCAAGTTTTGAGGAAAATTTTCTTTGATGATACTTTGTCTCCAATATATGATGATTATAATGATTGTGATATTTTCACTCCACCTACTATTGAGGATATAGTTTATGTTGATTATGATATGCCTCCTATATATGATGTTTACAATGATGAATATGATATTTTCAGTCCATCTACTATGAGGATAAAAATCATTTCGATTATTCTATGCCTCCTATTTATGATGATTACATTGATGGATGTGATATTTTTACTCCCACTATTACTAATGAAACTGATTATGCTTGTGTGGAGAGTAATATTACTGTTATGCTTATGGATCATGATAATAATGCTTTATGTGATAACTATATTGTTGATTTTATTCATGATGCCGCTGAAAATTATTTTGAGAGAGGAAAGTATGGTTATAGAAATCTTCATGTTACTAAATTTATCCTCTTTATGATGATGGTTTTGACCTTTCCTTGATTTGCTTTTATTTTTGGGTACTTTAAAACCTACTGGTCCTTATGAGAGAGGGAGACACGGTTTCATATATCTCAATAAGTCTCTCTCTTTTTGTTGAAATTTTGAAGTTGCACTTGCTTTGCCTTCCTATGCTAGTCACTTTGTGCTTTATTGATTTATTTTCTTACAAGATCCCAATGCATAGGAAGTGGGTTAGACTTAAATGTGTTTCATATTTTTCTCTTGATGCTCTCTTTCCGATGTAAGCATCATTAAAACTATCAAAGCCTAGCTATATGGCTATAAAGAAAGCGCTTTGCGGGAGGCAACCCGGTTATTTTTATGTGTGATTTTCTTTGTGTCCTCTTGCTGTAACAAGATAGTTTGTTTTTAGTTTAGTTTTGGAATTTTGAATAAAGTGCCAAGTTTTACCCATATTGGTTTGAGAAAGTTGCTTATAGCGTTCGGAGATTTTATTCCTGCACGAATCTGTGCACGGTATGATTTTTAATTCTTATTGTAACTCCGAATGAGCTCATATTTGAACTGTAGTTGCAACTTTTCATCTCTGTATGCATGAATTTTTGCGGAATTGTTCGGCAAAGTTTGGTAGGGTAGAAAAATACGTTTTGCTGCTGCTGTTTTTCTGGACAGATTCTGTCCCATTTTGTTTTATGCATGTTTTGAACTTTTATCTTGAATCTTTTTGATTCAAATGAGTTTATAAGTAGGCATACAACATTATATACTTTCTGGACATTCTTATGATGATTTTTTGAGGATTATATGCAGCAAGAAACCTATTTGTTTATCACTACTAATGCACCCCACAGAAAAGAAAATGGGAGAAACGGTGTTTTGAAGTTTTTTTCACAGGATTGGAGGAGATGCACCAAGAGCTATCCAAGGATGGTGAAAACCATAAGCTTGGGGATGTGAAGACAACCCCACTGGACCTACACTCTCGGTTTGCACACGTCTAACTTCTGTTTTTCGATCGAAACACTTTATCGCATAAACTTGGAGCGTCTTTTTGTTTGTTTTTGGTTTGATTGTTATTTTGTGACACCACCACACTATCATTTATATGAGAAAGAGCTACTGGAAATATGGGTTGAAATATGTTGGATGCTTTTATCATATTGGGAAAAGGGATGTTTGAGTTGATTTTTAATGATACATATAGTTGCATGATTCATGAGCTTGTTTATGAGTAATAATTTGCAAATGCTTTATCAAGAGCTATCACTTATTCATGTTTTGATGCTGAATGTTATTTTACTTGTTTAACATGGATTAGTTAGTTCTATGGACACTCATGCATGCATCTAGATGGTCAACTTTCTCCCTCTTGCTAGCCCAAACATTCCAATAAGCAAAAACTTGTTTCCAACACCTTCAACCAAAGTTATTCCAGTGAGTCCACCATATCTACCTATTAGCTTTATGCTATTCCGAGTATGTATATCATGATATTTGTGTTATCTATACCTCTGAATGAAAATGTTTACGTTATTGATTGTGATGGAAAAGTTGGTTATATAGCTCTCACGAACTTGATGCACAATTTATTTTTATTGCATAAATAAAACATGACCCATTGTGATTAAAATATGATGCTAGTGGCTTGATAAATGTCCGAGGTTGGGAGTTAGCCCATATGTGCTGTCACATGCAAAGCTTTCAACATGCTCCTTCATCTCATTTAGTTGATATCATGTACTTTTGTTTATGGATGCCTATCATGGTGAAATGAGGTGGAAATGAAGTAGTTTAAATGAGTTTGTATAAATGGTTAGAGAGACGCCTGGGCCGCTAATCTAAGCCATGCATCATTCATGGTGGAAATTTACTTACATGCTATGGTGAACCGTCTGTGATGCACCTTATAATAAAAAGCTATTCCAATGGTAAATAAAAAGGGTGTTGAGGTTGTTCATCTTGTTTGTTTGTCTTGTCATTTTGATATGGGCTTGTTCCATATCCTGGGACAAGAGGTACCCCAGTTGACACTCTTGATGATACTATTATTACTTACAATGATATATAACTTGAACTTGCTTTGTTCCTAAGTTGAGTAATCATGGTGTAGGTACTTGTATTCAAGGGGCATGAGACACCTAACCTTTACTTTATCAAGCACACTACTCATATTTGCTTTCACATTAAACTTTAATCATTCAAGATGCTATGATAGGGGTAATGAGAGCTTGACACCAAGGATTCCACATTGCAATCATTAACTTAAGTAGAAGAGTTTGGAAGTTAGATGAAACTTATGCATGCTTTACCTCTACTCACATATATATCTTTTCCAAAGTGTCCACCTTTTATATTCAGATTTTCATCTACACTCTATGACCAATGTAGGATGTTCTTTCTTATCATTATGCATACATGTGGTCCATATTACTTTCTTCTATGTTACACTTTGTGAATTATCATTGAACATCCTTACTTTGAATACTTGATATCACTTCATAAACTATCTTTCATTTTGCTACTCCTTTGAAGAATAAATCATTTGACTCTATGTAGCAGTAGTAATCATCTTTGATATCCAATTACAATATTAAACTACAAAGTCCATGTTATTTTTTGTCACCTTCATACTCGAGGACGAGCATGGGTTAAGCTTGGGGATGTTGATGCATGTAAAATGCATACATGAACTTTGTAGTTTATTGTGCTAAATTCCCTATTTATTTGCAACTTTATTACATTTATTGAAACTAACTTATTAATAGTTGCAAAAGTGCACAATGTTCTTGTTTTACACTTTAATGTGTAGAAATTATCAAAAGTGAGCAAAGGAAACCTTGTTGGAATCAAATTGGGACTTTCCAAAAATCTGTCCCAGAACTTTTTTCGCAGATTGTCAGTTTGAGCCTCGAAGACGACGTCCAATGTAGAACATGGCCTTTGAAAAGTTGCAGATAATTTTCTGCTAATAATTCTAGAATTATAATTCGGCCCATTTGGAGTTCAGACGCTCCGGGAAAGCCCATTTTCGTTAGACCTAAAACTGGATGACGGAAATCCGAGAGTCTATATAAAGAAGGAAACCCTAACTCGAAAAGGCACCAAAAAGCCACGAATTTTCCTCCTCTTGGCAGCCGCCAAGGAGGGGGAAGAGCTCCTCCATTGCTGCACCATCACCAAGGAAGAAGAAGGGGGGCCAAGGGCCGCCGCCCCCGAGGGCTGCCGCCACCACGCCTTGCCGCTGCCGCCGCCGCCGTGGCTGCTGCGGGCCGCCGTCTCCTCTCCGGGCAGCACCTCTCCATCAAGCTCCTCATCACCATGACCATGCGTGAGTAGTTTCCCACGGGGCTGAGGGCTCATACCGGTAGCTATGTGGTTCATCTCTCTCTCCCATGGTGTGATCTTTATGTGATCATGAGCTTTGTAATCTAGTTGGATCCATGGATGTTACTCTTCGTTATCTTATGAATTATGCTACTTGAGTGGTTTCATTAATGTAAACTCCGGATTCACCTTTTTCCCATGGTGCGAAGTTGACAGTGTGCGCACCATGTGTGACTCTTAGGCTAAAGTTTACAGGAATATTTATCATGAGCTATTATTTGTGTTGGATGTCTCTATGAAATTGTGATGTTTGTCTAGTACTATTTTGAGGCGCTCTTAGTGACATTGGGTCCCCTAGATGTGGACTACAACTTTAAGGTGTGCTTTTGTAGCCCTACACAATGAATTGTTATCCAACATGAGAATAGTTCAGAGTAGCATAGTGAAGAGGAAATATCTATGTATTCAATTATATTATTATTGTTGAGAGTGTCCACTAGTGAAAGTATGATCCCTAGGCCTTATTTCCAAGCATTGAAACACCGTTTGCTCTCATTTTGGCTCAAGTTTGCTTGCTGCCATTTTTATTTCAGATTGCAGTTACCACTCATAATCATCCATATTACTTGTATTTCACTATCTCTTCGCCGAACTAGTGCACCTATACATCTGACAAGTGTATTAGGTGTGTTGGGGACACAAGAGACTTCTTCTATCTTAATTGCAGGGTTGCTTGAGAGGGATATCTTTGACCTATACCTCCCTGAGTTCGATAAACCTTGGGTTATTCACTTAAGGGAAACTTGCTGCTGTTCTACAAACCTCTGCACTTGGAGGCCCAACACTGTCTACAAGAATAGAAGCGTGCGTAGACATCAAGTGTGACTTTTGAATCAGTAATGTAAGGTCTAAACTTGTCACAAGCAAATTGTACTGCTAAAAATTCTTTCTCAGTTGTAGAATTTCTTTGAGCAGCATCAAGTGTTCTACTAGCTAGCATAATAGATAACATTCAGTTTCTTATCAACACGTTGGCCCAAAACAGCTCCAACTGCGTAATCACTAGCATCACACATAATTTCAAAAGGCAATTTCCAATCAGGAGGTTGAATAATAGGAGCACTTATTAAAGCATTCTTCAAAATATTAAATGACTCAATGCAATCATCATTAAAAGAAAAAGGAACATCCTTTTGCAAAAGATTGGTTAGAGGTTTTGATATTTTGGAGAAGTCTTTAACAAACCTACGGTAAAAACCTGCATGCCCAAGAAAACTTCTTATACCTTTGATGTCCCTTGGGTATGGTAGCTTTTCAATAGCTTCTATCTTTGCTGGATCAACTTCTATTCCTTTTCCAGAAATCTTATGCCCAAGGACAATACCTTCAGTAACCATGAAGTGACACTTCTCTCCCAATTGAGAACTAAGTGTTGGTCTTCACAACGCTGCAAAACTTTGTTAAGGTTGAACAAGCAATTATCGAAGGAAGTACCATACACAGAAAAATCATCCATAAAGACTTCCATTATCTTTTTAATATAATCAGCAAATATAGCATTCATGCATCTTTGAAAAGTAGCAGGAGCATTACAAAAACCGAATGGCATTCTCCTATAAGCAAATGTACCATATGGGCAAGTAAAAGTGGTATTTTCTTGATCATCCTTATGGACAGGAATTTGTGAGAAACCTGAATAACCATCTAGATAACAAAAGTGATAGTGTTTAGATAACCTTTCTAACATTTGATCAATAAATGGCAATGGATAATGATCTTTTCGAGTTGCCTTATTTAATTTTCTGAAATCAATACATATCCTATAACAAACAACAGTACGTTGAGCAACAAGTTCATCCTCATCATTTGGAACAACAGTCATTCCACCCTTTTGAGGAACACAATGAACAGGACTAACCCACTTACTATCAGCTATAGGATAAATGATACCAGCTTCAATAAGTCTTATTACCTCTTTTCTTACCACTTCTTTCATTTTTGGATGGAGACGGCGTTGATAATCAACAACAGGTTTTGCATCTTCTTCCAAATTAATTTTATGCATACATAGAGCTGGGCTTATACCTTTAAGATCATCAAGAGAGTATCCAATGGCTGGTCGATGAGCTTTTAGCACATCAAGTAGTTTCTCTTCTTCTTCAGCTGAAAGGTTAGCACTAATAATGACAGGATATATGCTCTTCTCATCCAAATATGCATATCAGATTTGCAGGCAAAGGTTTTAATTCAAAACTAGGATCCCCTTTAGGTGGTGGTAGCACTCCTAAATTATCAGGTGGGATATGCAGCTGTAATTGTGGTGGTTGTTGCCATAATATTTGTTCTAAAGCCTCGTTTTCCTCATCATTAAATGGTTCATCTTGATTAAGCATATAACGTTCTACAACATATGTTGAAGCTACAGCTATATGAGCAAGAGTTTCAATTAAATCTTCAGTAATTGGCTCTTTAACAACATGTTTATCAGCAAATTTAGAAAAGTTGAATTCAAGTTTCTCACCAGCACATTTAATAAACACTTTCTCTTTAAGCAAATTAATTTCAGCACCAACAGTATGTAAGAAAGGTCTACCAAAAATGATAGGACAAAATGAATCTTGAGGACAACCAAGCACAATAAAATCAGCAGGATATTTTATTTTGCCAACCAATACTTCAACATCTCTAACAATTTCAAATGTACTATATAATCTTTATTAGCAAGTTGAATTGTCATACCTGTCTCTTCCATCACAATAGGATCAATATCAGGCTTGATTTCAAGATAAAGAGAGTATGGAATGACACTAATACTTGCTCCAATATCACATAGACCATGATAACTTGAAGTCCCAATAGAGCATGATATAACAGGTTTCCCTACCTTGGCCGAATTACCTTTGATGACTTTTGTAGCATCTTCACATAAATAAACATCAACAGGGTCTTCTTCATTAAGTTGCTTGATAACAGAAATTTGAGTGTTGACTTCCACCTGTTCATAAGGCTGAGAACATCTTCTATTACTTTTGTTAGTAACAGCAATAAGTAAGTTCTCCTTAATTTTGTTTGGATATGGAGGTGGTTCAACATACTCCTCAATGGTCACAGATGACACCGGTTCAGCCTGTTTAATAACTTTAGGAACAACAATAGATTGTTTAACAGGTTCAACATAAACTTCATAACCACTTTTAGGAACACACATATGTTTAGCAAAATCTTTAGCTATCTCAATTGTAACATAAGGATCAAGACAAAAAGTATCACTCAGATTTTTAAACAAGATAGAAGTAGAGAAATTCTCCACACATGAATATTCATAACCACTCGAAGTGCTCGGCGAGGCTCTGCCATCCTGGCAGGGCGCACATGGGGCCTGCGCTCCGCAGCAGGATGACGCGCATACCTGCGCACGATGACGAATGGGCAGCAGTTGCCATTCCCATGCTTAAAGGAGAGCAACAAAGCTGCCCTAAAGGAGGAGGATTACCAAGCATGCCATTTTGGTGCTAAGGGGACAAGCTGCCGCTCCGCTCCAACGACGACGTCACTGGTGTGACACCACGGACCTCTGGAGCGCCGGCCACCGTTCTGGACGGATGGTGGCAGGACCCGACGAAGACCAGCAAGACCAACGCGGTGGACCTCGTCCGCAACTCCATGGACCAGGGGTGCGCCGCCCTCCTGGACCGGCACCATGGAGGAACCCTAGCTTCTGCCCCTGCGCCTATATAAGGAGGGGGAGCACCACTGGAGAAGGGGATCGATCATTCCATCACCTAAGTCTACTAGTCCACAGAGAGAAGAGAGTTCTTGCACTTAGGAAGCTCTGCCATTGTTGTAAGCTTTGCCCTCGGCAAGCACCCCTGTACTGTAACCTCACGAAGCAGTGCAATACTACACGGCAGGAAGTAGGGTCTTTACTCCTCTAGTAGGGCCTGAACCTGGGTACGAGCTGGTGTCCATCTCTGCCGTGATGCGTTCTGTCGAGCTCGTCGAGTTTGGTCGCCGAGGTTGACGAGTGTTTGATAAGTGTCGTGTTCAGCCCCTCTCGATCCCTTGTTCTCGGGGACTATTCTCCGACATTTGGCGCGCAAGGTAGGGGGCTGAGGCGCGCTGTTCAATCTCTTCTTCGACCTCCCCAGCACCATGGCACGGATTCGAGCTAGGCACCTGGCCCGCCGTGCGAACGCCAGTGGCAGGGCCATCACCGGACCTGCACCGGGCCGTAACCCGCGAGTCCATCCCCACGTCAACGGCACCAAGAACCGCAGCCGTGCTGAGCCCTGCGTCGAATGGCCCCCGACCCCGAGCTAGAGGGAGCTAGTTTTTAAAATAAAATGATAAATTACATTTAAATTTTTTAAAAACCGAGAAATAAATTCCAGGTGTGGATAGTTATATGATGTACAAATGTGCAAATTTTAAATCGAAATTCGTTGTATTGCTGGCCTGGCAAAATAGAAAAATGGGTGGATCTGGGTACACAGTTTTAAAAACTTGAAAAAAATCCCGATTTTTTTGCAGCCTAAGTTTTTAAAAATGAATCAAAATTCTGCACGCTTGTAAATCTCTATCTACTCCTGGGAATGTTTTCAAGAACGCAAAACTGTTGATTTCATTTTTTTTCAAAAACAAGTTGCATGTAGCTCGGGAGCCACAGTGTCAGCTACACGTAGCACTATATATTCTTCTTTTCTTTTTACCGAAATACCATGTGCTATGTCTTTTCCCCAAGAAGAGAGAACATATAATGTTCCTGACTTGTGAGTGACTACGATAGGAAAACGAAGGAAGAAGCGATCATGACATGAGGGCCTGCATTAAATCAGTGAGTAACATTTGAACCCTGCAAGATAGTCTTCTTCATGATGCGCCAAATATGTTGATACGTCCAAAACGTATCCACTTTCCGAATATCCATGTTGTTTTGCCTCTAATTTGTGTGTTTTGAATACAACTAACATGGACTAACGCTGTTTTCAGCAGAATTGCCCTAGTGTCTTGTTTTTGTGCAGAAAGTCAACTTTCGGGAAAATCCGTGGAAAACATCGCAAAGCCCCTATTTACCAGAGGACCCACGGTGCCAGAAGAAGAGACGAAGGGGGGCAACCAGCCGCCCTCACCACGTGGCAGCGCGGTGGGCCCTGGGCCGCGCCACCACATGGTGAGGCCGACTCGGCCACGACCTCGGCCCCCCCTCTGGACTACATATTCCTCCTGACCTAAAAACGCAAGGGGATCGACCACTTTTCGAGAACACCTCCAGAGCACCGCCGCCACCGAAAACCCTATTTCGGGGACCAGAAACTCCGTTCTGGCACTCCGCCGGGACGGGGAATTGGAGGAGATCATCGCCATCATCATCACCGACGCCTCTCCATCGACCATCCATGTTTCCCCCATCCATGTGTGAGTAAATCCCCGCTGTAGGCTGAAGGGGATGGTAGGGATTGGATGAGATTGTTCATGTAATAGATATAAGATCATTAGGGCATGGTGCCTAGTATCCGTTGTTAGTACTTTATGACATTGTTGCAACTTGTTATGCTTAATGCTTGTCACTTAGGGCCCGAGTGTCATGATTTCAGATCTGAACATGTTATTGTATCATGAGGATAATCATTGTTTTAGATCATATCTGCAAGTTGTTTACACACATAATTGTCCGGAACCCGAGGCCCCGAAGTGACAGAAATTGGGACAACCGGAGGGGATGGTTGTGATGTGAGGATCACAAGTGTTCACGGAGTGTTAATGCTTTGCTCCGGTACTTTATTAAAAGGAGTATCTTAATTACCAGTAGTTTCCCTTGAGGCCCGCTGGAACGAGCTGGTAGGACAGAAGATGTTGTGCAAGTTTCTCATTGCGAGCACGTACGACTATATACGGAACACATGCCTATGGTTACTTAGTACTTGGATGCTTTATCATTATTTATCTGCAAATGCCTATGTCTTGATTATTATATGAATTATCTTATCCATGCAACGCCCGTTCATCCGTCGCCATGCCTACAGTATTTTAATCCTGCTGTTTACCACAATCACTACTGCTGTCTTTACTTTACTGCTGCTATTATTTCACTACTGCTACTGCTATAAAACTGTTGCTACTGATAATCTGTGTCGAGCAAGTCTATTCGCAGGTGCAGCTGAACTGACAATTCATCTGTTAAGGCTTACAAATATTCTTTGGCTCCCCTTGTGTCGAATCAATAAATTTGGGTTTTACTTCCCTCGAAGACTGTTGCGATCCCCTATACTTGTGGGTTATCAAGACTATTTTCTGGCGCCGTTGCCGGGGAGCATAGCTTTATTTGAAAGTTCACTTGAGAGTAATATTGTTCGCTGAAATTTATTTATCATGGGTAAAGCTCCTATTGAGAAGGTCCGTATACTGCCATCCACTACAAGGAAAGGTACGACTCTGAGTACGTCTGCTGCTCTTGATTCACCATCTGTGATGAGTCAACTTATTACACCACCACAAGCTACACGCACTGTTACTTCTGCTGAATCTGAAAATGCTTCTGATAGTTTTGATGATGCTTCTACTGTTCTTGATGAAAGTGGTTCCTTAGGTCCCTTTCTAGATGCTACAATTGCTAAATCTAAACAAATTGAAAATGCTGAAACACCTAGTGGAAGTCCCACTACCCCTGTTGATTCACCTGAGCTGAGGGATTATACTTGTGATGATCTTGATGAAACTTATGTGGAACTTGATGATGACTTTATTGATGAATGTAATGCTACTAGTGGTGCAAGTAATATTAAAAATCTTCTTGCAAAACATGCTGTTAGATATAAACTATCTTGTGATGCTAAATTTGCCACATCTCCCATAAACATTAAAGATAAGGATTATGACTTCTCTCTTGATTTGTCACATATATCCATTGTTGAGAAAGAACCTTTTGTGGTACTGAAAATGAAAGTGATGTAGAACACATGAATGAGCTCTGTACTTTGAGTAGCTTATTTTCTGATGATATAAAGAAACGCAGCTACTTTGTTACTAAAATTTTTCCTTTCTCATTGAAAGATGAAGCTAAAACTTGGTATAATAATCTGTCTCCTGGTTCTATTGATAGCCCTATTGGTTTGCTTAATGCTTTCTTTCAGAAATATTTTCCTACTAGTGCTCAACATGCTGCTTTGCAGAGAATTTTTAACTTCAAACAGGTTGAAGGAGAGAAAATGCCCGAATCTTGGTCAAGGTTTTGTTCTTTAATTAGAGCTCGGCCTGGACATCAATTGGCCAAAAATGAACTTCTTGATATATTTTGTAATGGACTAACTTTTGAATCTAGGACATACCTAGATAGTTGTGCTGGTTGTGTTTTCAGGAAAAGAACTCCAGACGAAGCTGAAGAATTAATGGCTAAAATAAGCCAAAATCATGATGATTGGACCTTACCTGAGCCGACCCCGACACCAACATCAACACCAAAGAAGAGGGGTATGATTGAATTGAATGATGCACTAGTGGGAAAAGGCCTATCAGTGGCGCACCTTTTTGGAATTCTGTGGCGCACCCGCGGCGCACGGCCGGTGCGGCACAGAATTGTCGCCACTAAATTTTTTTTTCTGTGGCGCACCGGCCCGTGCGCCACAGAAATCTCATTATTTTGTGGCGCATTAGCACTAGGTGCGCCACAGAATTCCTATTCGGATTTAAAAAAAAAACGCAGGGCGCTCGTGCAGGCCCCCGCGGAGGTTGCGCACGGCGCAGACGGCGTCGGCTTTGGCGGCGGGCGAGACCCCTCCGCACGAGCTCTGCTCGCACCGGACCATGCGCCGCGCGCGGCGTCGTCTCCACGTCCTCTGCTGGTACTCGGCATCGCGGAGGCGCGTCCCTTCTTGGCCTTGCTCTTGTCGACCCTGCCGCCGCCGCCGCGGGACTTCGGGGTGGCGTCCATGGAGGGGCCCGGCGGCATGTTGAGGACGGCGCCGTGGCCGCCGTCGCCCGCGCGCACGCTGACGAGGGCGTGGTCGAAGTACTTGTGCGCCTCCTTGGCGCGGCAGGCGGACCGGAGCTCGTGGCCCTCCCGGCACTCGAAGCCGTCCACGGCGGGCACGTCCAGCTTGTACACGCCGTGCTGGCGCCATGCTGGAGTTCACCTTGAAGCTGCAGTGCTGCACTTGACCTGCAGGAAGGCGTCGGGCGCCGCGAAGACGGTGACGGCCCCAGGCCAGCGCGCAAGCGGCGGTGCGTCGGCGTACCCCAGCGAAGTGAGCACCCGCGAGAGCTGCTGCAGCCCCTGGTCGGCGTCGCATCGAGACGCTCGTGGATGGGGATGGAACGGAGCGGCAGAGGGAGCCATGCATCATCCGATCCCCTTTCTCTTCTGCCTGCGTTGACTGAGAGGAGTTGAGGGGATAAGGCGTGCTGGGAGAGAGAGAGTAGAAAAGAAAAAGGAGAGGAGACGATGGTAGGTGGTAGGTGGGTGAATAGGATAAGGGAGAGAGAAAGATTCTGTGGCGCACGCAGTGGCGCACGTGACCGCGTGCGCCACAGAAATTTGGCTTTCTGTGGCGCATGCAGCTGCATGCGCCACAGAAAGCCAAATTTCTGTGGCGCACGTTGCATGTGCGCCACAGAAATGTGGTTTTCTGTGGCGCATGTAGCTGCATGCGTCACAGAAAGCCAAATTTCTGTGGCGCATGTGTCTTCCGTGCACCACAGAATTGCAAAATTCTGTGGCGCATGCAGAGACATGCGCCACAGAAATAATTTCTGTGGCGCACCGATTAGAGGTGCGCCACAGAATGCCAACCTATCTATAACTATTTTCCTACTAGTGATGAATCAATGAGGGAAGGCAAGAAGACTCTTAAAGAGAAGGGTATTAAATCTGAAGATGTGAAGAACCTTCCACCTATAGAAGAGTTATGTAAGCCAATTCCCCGCTCATCCATAATTGAGGTACACTCTCTCCAAAGGTTTGGTGATGGAGATATTCCCTACTCTAAACCTCCTGATCAATGCTTAGATGAATTTGATAATTATATTGTTAAGCAAGATAACTTTAATATGAGAGTGGAAAATTCTCAAGCTATTAGTAAATTGCATGATATTGTGGAGAGAACCTCCAATGATGTTAAGATGCTTATTAAACATTTCCATATGGTTCAAACTCAAATTGATCAACTCACTAAAGTACAAAAAGATATGTTAGTTAATGCCTCTAGGGATAAAGAGAAACATGTTTGTGAATTAACAACTAGAGGAGGTATTTCTACTCAGGATCCTTTATATCCTGAGGGGCATCCTAAAAGAATTGAACAAGATTCTCAACGAGTTAATTAAACTAGTGCTCCTTCTAAGAAAAAGAAGAAGAAACATAAAAGTGTTGTAGAATCCTCTGAACCTGCTAATGATCCTAATAGTATATCTATTTCTAATGCTGAAACTGAAAGTGGTAATGAACATAACAATGATAATGATAAGAATGATGCTTCTGATAAAGAAGAAATTGAAGAGGAACCTGAAAAGCATACTAAAAATAAAAAATATACTAAGGAAGATTTTATTGCTAAGAAACATGGTAATGAAAGAGAACCTTGGGTTCAAAAGCAAATGCCTTTTCCTGCTAAGAAACTCAAATCAAAGGAAGAAGAACACTATAATAAATTGTGTGATTGGATGAAACCTCTGTTCTTGCAAATTCCTTTGACTGATGCTTTTAAATTGCCTCCTTATTCGAAGTATATGAAAGATACTGTTTCTAACAAGAGGAAAATTCCCAATGAGGAAATTTCTACTATGCTTGCTAATTATTATTTTAATGGCAAGGTTCCAAAGAAGCTTGGAGATCTAGGTATACCAACCATTCCTTGTTCCATCAAAAATAATTATGTTAGAACTGCTCTATGTGACTTGGGAGCAGGAGTTAGTGTTATGCCTTTGTCTCTTTATAAGAGACTTTACCTTGATAAGCTGATACCTACTTATATATCTTTGCAAATGGCTGGTAAATCTACTGTTGTTCCTGTTGGCATTTGTGAGGATGTCCATGTTCAAGTGGCTAATAATTGTTTGATTTTAACCGATTTTGTTGTGCTTGAAATGCCTAAAGATGATAATATGTCTATTATTCTTGGGAGACCTTTTCTAAATACTGTAGGTGTTGTTATTGATTGCAATAAAGGAAAAGTAACTTTCAATGTGAATGACAAAGAGCATACTGTTTATTTCCCCAAGAAGGTTGACAAAGTTTATGGAGTTAATACAATTTCTAATTTTGGAACTATCAAAGTGGGAAGTATTGATTGCCCTATATATGATCATCAAGAGGGATATCAAAACATTATGATTGGATCCATATCACTACAATTCAAGGTAACATGATTGTCTCATGATGTTTAATTCATTTGTGTCATATAAATTTATTTGGTGGCAAGACTTGATCGACCTTGCTAACAAATACACTTTATATACATGAAGGTGCTAAACAACATTTTATTCCCCATCCTTGTTTTACCTACTGTAATGCTGCTTAGTTTGCAAAAGTTTATTTGAGTTTGATTTTGAAAATCATTTTTTCTGCCCTGATTTTATTATCTTAAGTGCCCAGAAATTGTCCAAATTGAAAGTTTTCAAAAATTTATAAAAATTATACCACTGGTCCTATTTTTGAAAGAGCAACGTGGGAGTGCCTGGGGCTGACCAGGGGGACCCACCATGCCACCTCACCACATGGTGGCGCGGCAGGCATCTGGCCGCGCCGTGGCATGGTGAGGGCCCCACCTGGCCCTCCACTCACTCAGCCACCTACCACCTCTTTCTCTTTCACGACCAAACACATTTCCCCTGCTCAAACCCGTATTCTTGCTGTTCTTCCTCGCGATTTTCGATCTCCTTGCTCAGCCCATCTTAGCTGCTGAGATTTGGGGCATTTGTTCTCCGGTATGTGACTCCTCCGAATATCCAAGTAGAATTTTGTTTAGTGGATTATTTCTTGAGTATTTTGCTGCTGTAGGTGACATGTTAAGTAAGTTTGCATGCTTGTTCTAAGTTAAAATATTTAGTTTTGATGCATGTTTAGTCCTCTAGCAAGTCCCTATAGTAGTTTTTCTTCATTTAGATGTCTCAAAATCAATTTTTATAGTGTTTGCCAAAAATTTCAGAAAATGGAGATGAATGTACATCAACTCAACCAACATGAATTGGTGGTGCCTGAAGTCATGAGAATCCATCGTGAAGAGGGAGTGTTCCCCTCCATCTATCCATGCTCTGAGTTCATGAGGAGTGCAGGGATTCTGCAAGATTTTCAAACTCTAATCTCTAATGCAGGATTGAATGATTTTACTGTTGGTGAACCTTACCAATATGCAAAGCTAACTGTGTCTGTGGTGCAGGATTTCAGTTTCGATTGGTCTTCACCTAACCCCATGGTTCGATACAAAATTTACAATAAAACTGTCAACTTGCCCTTTGATGATTTTTGTGTAGCCATTAGGTATTGGGTTTCGTAGCAGAATTTAAAATTTTCCAACCTACGTAACGTCCAAGATCAACTATGTAGATACAGGAGAGGATAGTACTGTCGTTACCAACAATGAGTTGCGGAAGAGTTGTCGGTGACGATGTCGATGTCGATGACGTTGTCGATGACGATGACGCCGACATAGTTGATGAAGATTCTCACAGTCAAGCCTGACGGTGAGAATATCGCCGTTCCTTCGTATGTCTTCTTGATCCAAACAAGTGAGGGTCAAACGTCTATGACGCGTCACCCCTCTGAGAGCTCGCACACGTACGTCCGTCAAGATCCAGCGGCGCTTCGCCGTGCCAGGACTAAGTGCTACTGGTATGCGTATGGTGGAGAGAGCCCCAACACATGGGAGAGAGGGAGAGAGATTAGATCTAGACCTTGGGAGCCTCCGAGGAGAAATCTCAAGTCTATTGTGTGTCTCCAAAAGGAGGGGGTGGGGTTTATAAAGAAGTCCCAAGGGGTAGGGTTGCTTGGACAAGGGGAAAGTTTTCCTAGTCCAACTCAACTTGGACAAGGGGAAACTCCCCCTTGCCCAATTCGGCTAGGAAGGTGGAGTTGGGGTCCCCTCCCCACCGCCTCCTCCTTGGCCACCGACCCCAGGTGGGGCCCTCCCTGGCCACCGACATGCGGGTGGGGCCCGCCCTGGCCACCGACCTCGGGTGGGTGGGGCCCACCCGGGTCGGCCTCGTCTTGGCCTCCCGCCGCCGCCTTGCCCTCGTGGGCCGAGGCCCACTAAGGTTTGGCTGGCCGACTCGGCCCACCACCTTGCGGTGGTGCGGCTGCCATGTGGGCCCATGCGGCCCATGTGGCAGCCACCTTTTATTGGCCTTTAATAATTTCCTATTAATTAAATAAATTAATATTTAATCAATAAATATTTTGTCTAATTAATTCCCATAATTAATTACTTATCATACAAACATATTTATATGATCCGAGACACCTAGTGTCTGCCGACAGAATATACTTGGACAATTATTTCCTTTCTTATAAACCTTTCTTTCTTCATGATCTAATTCTCCGAATGTAATTCTATCACGCCGGAAACCATCCCAGATGATACAACCTCTCTACTCCGGACCACTACGAATACAACAGACCTTGACGCCTTAAGTGTGTGACCCCTACAGGTTCGATAACGTGTAACTATAATTGGAAATGCTTATCCAATCACTTGCCAGTGTCAGAACCTGGACGTTCTGTATAGCTGCTACCGTTATGCGAAGACACTCTTTTGAACCTGCTTGATTAACATGTTTATCCTATCACCATCACGATACTCATCAAATACCCAAGGCGAGATATATGACATTACCATAAATGATAGCTTTCATTTACTATGTCACCTTATCCTTGTTACCGGTACGATGCCTTTACTCTTTAACTCATGTTTAAGTATCCCATGATATTTGCATATCATTACCTTGTCTGCGCAGACTTGTCAATGGACACTTTCACACTAGAGCGGATCCTGGTTGTATCTCTCTATAACTTTAGAGGTGTGATTCCCAGTCTTGAACTACTATGGTTATAGTATACCTTTGAGGTTACCCAATCATAGCCTTTTTGATTACCCTGTTACGGCCGTAATGATTGACTATGTCAAAGCTTCCTCTCCAATATACATAACCACATATTCTCATGGTCTAAGGAATAAGCAAGCAACCAAACCTAGACTATACTATTTATACGAAACTTGATCTCGTAGTATATCATAATTTGGGTCTTCCCAGTCATATTGTTAACTTAACAATATGCTCCCATTAATAATGACAAGAGCACTTGTCCATGGCTGGAAAACATCGCCATCCAGTATTAACGAGTTCGTCCAAGAGACAGGACAAAGGGTAAATGGGTTTGATTATATCCTTACACGTGCGTATGTGTTTCCCTATAAATCTCACATTTATAGACCATAGCAGTTATAGCATAAAGATATAATACATTAATCATGAAACAGATATATTTATTGTCTCTTAGGGCATATATCCAACAGTCTCCCACTTGCACTAGATACAATAATCTATTACATTAAACCTTCTTTAAGACCGATGTTAAACCGGTGAGGTTCAAACTTCAAGCGTGGAAGAGCTTTTGTCATAGGATCGGCTACATTGTCAATCGTATGAACTCTACGTATTGCAATGTGTCCTTTTGCCACATGATCTCTGATGAGGTGATCCTTGCGTTCAATGTGCTTGGCTTTGCTGTGAGACCTCGGATCCTTCGCCAGAGCAACGGCACTACTGTTGTCACAGTAGAGCTCGATTGGATCTGCCGCTGAAGGAACCACTCCTAGTTCAGTAATGAACTTCTTTATCCAATAGCTGTCCTTGACTGCTTCAGACGCCGCCACATATTCCGCCTCCATTGTAGAGTCTGCCACCGTGCCTTGCTTGGAGCTTCTCCAGCTTACCGCACCGCCGTTGAGAACGAACACGTAACCTGATTGTGCTTTGGAATCGTCTGGGTCAGACTGAAATCCTGAGTCAGTGTACCCACGTACTCTGAGCTCCTCATCTCCTCCATAGACTAGGAACATGTCCTTAGTTCTCCTGAGGTATTTCAGAATGGTTTTAACTGCTGCCCAATGGGCCATACCATAATCAGATTGAAATCTGCTGGTAACACTTAGGGCATATGACACGTCGGGACGTGTGCATGTCATTGCGTACATTATAGAACCTATTGCCGAAGCATAAGGTTTGTCCGCCATTTCCTTTCGCTCATCAGCTGTACTAGGACACTGATTCTTGCTTAAGGTAATTCCAGGCACCATCGGAACGATGCCTTTCCTGGAATCGGCCATGTCGAATCTCTTCAACACCTTATCTATATATGTACTTTGGCTCAAACCTATTAGGCGTCTTTCTCTATCACGATAGATCTTGATGCCTAATATATATGCAGCCTCACCTAAGTCCTTCATCGCAAAACTCTTTTCCAATGAAGCCTTAACTTCCCCAGAAACATCTTATCATTACCAAGTAATAATATATCATCAACATAGAGAATTAGAAACACAATTGAGCTCCCACTTTCTTTCTTGTAAACACAAGTTTCTTCGAAATTTTGAACGAAGCCAAAACCTTTGACTACTTCATCAAATCGAATATTCCAACTCCGTGAAGCTTGCTTGAGACCATAAATGGACCTCTTTAGCTTGCACACCATGTTAGCTTTCTTTGGATCGACAAAACCTTCGGGTTGTACCATGTACACATCCTCAGTTAGATTTCCATTAGGAAAGCTGTTTTGACATCCATCTGCCAGATTTCATAATCATAAAGGCAGCTATAGCTAACATTATCCTTACAGACTTAAGCATTGCTACAGGAGAGAATGTCTCCTCATAGTCTACACCTTGAATTTGTCGAAAACCCTTTGCGACAAGGCGTGCTTTATGAACGGTAACATTACCGTCCGCGTCTGTCTTCTTCTTGAAGATCCATTTACAATCTATTGGTCTAACTTCCTCAGGAAGTTCCACCAAATCCCAGACTTGATTGTCATACATGGATTTCATTTCAGAATTCATGGCATCTTGCCATTTGTTGGAATCTTTATCATTCATCGCTTCTTTATAACATGCAGGTTCATCCTCTTCGAGAAGAAGAACTTCGTCCATGACGAAAACTTCTTTCTCGACACCCTCTAGTAAGAAAACTTTGTTCTCGAAAAACCTAGGTTGTTCGCGAACTCGGCTTCCTTTCCTTACTTGAGGAATCTGCCTGACTGGAGTTTCCTCTTCCTCGGAGGAGGATTTGGAGTCTCCGTATCAGTGGCTGAGTCTCCGACCGGAATTTCTTCCGATGCGTTAACTCTGACTATCTCGTCGGTAGATTGTAAAATCTCCTCGAGACTTACCGTCCTCCCACTGACTTCTCTTGAAAGAAAATCTTTCTCAAGAAATACGCCGTTCCGGGCAACGAAAATCTTGCCCTCGACCTTGTTATAAAAAGTGTATCCAATGGTATTTTTGGGATACCCTATGAAAACACATTTGTCAGACCTTGGCTCAAGTTTTGTGGCCTGCAATCGTTTAACATAAACATCGCATCCCCAAACCTTGAGGTGACTTATGCTGGGTGGTTTACCCATCCAACTTCATAAGGCGTGGTCTTGACAGACTTGGATGATGATCTATTTAAAGTGTAAGCTGCTGTTTCTAGTGCATAACCCCAAAAGGATAGTGGTAAATCAGATAGTGCCAACATAGACCTAACCGAATCCATAAGAGTTCGATTACGTCTCTCTGAAACTCCGTTCCTTTGCGGTGTTCCAGGTGGCGTCAACTGTGGTACAATTCCACAGTCCTTCATGTGTTGACTGAATTCATGACTAAGATATTCTCCACCACGATCAGATCGCAGGTACTTTATCTTCCTGTCATGTTTATTCTCTACTTCATTCTGAAACTCCTTGAATTTCTCAAAGGTTTCCGACTTTTGCTTCATTAAGTAAATATAGCCATATCTACTTAAATCATCAGTAAATGTCACAAAGTAAAGATATCCACCGCGCGCCGAAATGTTCAGAGGCCCACACACATCCGTGTGTATGATCTCGATCAATTCGGTCGCCCGTTCGACTACCCCGCCAAACGGCGTCCTGGCCATTTTTCCCATCAGGCAAGCCTCACACTGATCAAATGAATCCTCATCAAATGATTGCAACAACCCATCCGAAAATAGTTGTTTCATACGGCTTTTCCCGATGTGCCCAAGACGACAGTGCCAAGTGTAAGTATCATCTTTCACTAATTTCAGTCTCTTTGCATCAATGTGTAATGTGTCTTCTATCCTTCCAAGATTCAATACAAACAGACCATCCACCAGAGGGGCTGATCCGTAAAATACATTCTTATAATAAATCGAACATCCATTGTTCTCAGAATTAAAAGAATATCCGTCACGTAAAAGTCGTGACCCTGAAATGATGTTCTTGCTCAATGTGGGTACATAGTAGCAATTACTCATTTCCAACATGAATCCTGAAGGTAAATGAAGGCTCATGGTACCGATGGAACGAACGCTAACTTGCATTCCGTTTCCAACTCTCATGCACACTTCTCCTGGATTTAACCTCCTCACATCTTTTAAACCACTCGTCGTGTTGCAAATGTGTGCAACAGACCCGGTGTCAAAGATCCAAGAATCACTGTGAGGTCCGGTTAAATACACATCCAACACACTGATGACTTTGGGATTTCCAATCCCTAAACCTTCCACTATATTGAGATCTCCTTCCTCCATATCTTGTGATGCCTTGTTGGATGAACCAACCCTTTTGCAGTTTTTAATCTTAGCTTCCGCTATGATTAATTTCCTTGTAAGCTCATCCATGCTTATGTTACTACCAATCAAATTTGAATTTTGAATGTACCCGCCATAATGCGGTGGTAGTGACATCAGCAATATGTACGACTCGCTTGGGCATGCATTGGAAAACCTAGATCTTCCAACATTTGATTAAGATTAATCATCCTTGCCAAGTGATCGATGAGCGAACCCTTTATGTCTAACTTACAACTGAAGAGCTGTCTTGTAATTGCATAACATGCAATTTGACTCTCTCCTGGAATAAACTATGCAGCTCTGTGAGCACATCATATGCACTCGCCTTCCCAAAGCGAGTATGCAATTGTTTATCTATGTAAGTTAACATTAATTCCCTTACTGCTTTTCATCACGAACATAATTGCCATTCCATGACAATTCAGAGGGACAAGGAGCGCGACGATCAAGCGCAGCGCGAAAAGGCGCAGCGCGAAAAGGCGCAGTGTGAGCAAGCGCAACGCGACCAGGCGCAGCGTGAGAAGACCCGCCGTGAGCAGATCCAGCGGGACAAGGAGCGCGACGAGTCGCTCGCCGCTTTAGGGGACAGGCCGGTCATACCAATGGCCCGCTTGACGTTCCCGTCACGCCCCTGAACGCCGTCAACCTGGCCCCTCAGCTTGAGGAGATCCACCGGGACATGGCTTGGCAGAAGGAGGAGCTCTGTAAAAAGGAGCAGACCATCGACGCCCAGGCGACTGCTCTTTCCGTAGTCACCGAGCAGCACAGGAAGAGCAAGTCTCGGCTCCAACCTGGAGCTGCGACTCGTGCCTTCAACAACGATTTCGCTCGAGAGAGCGAGATCCAGAGGCAGCGCGAGGAGTGCGACAGGTCCCGGCCTGAAGCCTCACAACAGGCTCCCCAGCAGCCCCGGCAGCCCATGCAGCCTCCGGCACCTCGTCCGCCTCCCCGGGCCCCGGCTCCCACGCCAACGCCCGCAGCAAGGAACGATGAGGACGGCGACCTCACGGTCTTCAGCACTCCTATGGATTGCATGACGGCTGCCGCCTCCTTGTTCAAGAGGCTGCACGTGAAGGAGAACCCTTTCTGGAGTAAGGGGCGCCGGCTGGTGGAGAAGGCCCTGGAGCTGCAGGAGAACATGTCCCACTCCGATGGCCGGCTGTACTCTAGGCAGCTGCCCAGCGAGAGGGCGGCTTCCACTGCCCATGAAAGTCCTGCGAACAACTCGCCAGGGCAAGGCGCAGCACAGCCGCCACCTCGAAGCCGTCATGAAGAGCCGGCCGTGTCTAGCAACGCAGCAGGAGGCAACCCACCTCGCCTAGCTCGCAACGACGCTTGGCACACCATCAACAACAACCACGCCCAAGCGCGCTCAAACCACTCCGCGCCCGGCCTGCGCCTCCACCTTAACGACAAACGCGGCGAGGCGGCTCGTCACGACGATGACGACGTCGGCCCGCGATGCTTCGGACCCGCCGTCCGTAGCGAGCGCTTCCCCAGCAGCTTCAAGGGGCCGAGGGAGGCGCCCAAGTACAACGCCTCCATGAACCCGGAGACCTGGGTGCAGGATTACTTGGCGGGGATGAGCATACAGAGCGCGTCCTCGCTCTGCTGTGCTCGTTACTTCCCTCTCATGTTGGAAGGGACAGCGCGTACGTGGCTGAACAACCTCCCCAGGAACATTTTCAACTCCTAGGGCGAGTTGAAGAGGCTGTTCATCTCCAACTTCGAGGGGACGTGCAAGCGACCCGCGACTGTCGAAGACCTCAAGCGCTGCGTCCAAAAGGATGGCAAATCCACTAGGAAGTGGTACCGTCGGGTCGCCGACTTGATCAACTTGGCCGAACACCTCAGCATCGACACGGTGCATTCCCACCTCGAGGACAACACCACGTTCGAGTCGCTCAGGCAAAAGCTGAGGCGCTCCCACAAGGGAGACATGACGATGGGACAGCTGCTCTCCATCGTACACAAATACGCCGAGTCCGACACCACCAAGGACGACTCGGAGGAAGAAGACGATGACAAGAAGGGAAACCGGAGCAAGGGCAAGCCCCAAGCCAGAAACTCTAGCGCCCAAAAGCGCAAGGGTGATGGTTATACGTCTCCAACGTATCCATAATTTTTTATGTTTCATGCTTATATTATGCCAATTGCTACATGTTTTATATACACTTTATATCATTTTTATGTATTTTCTGGGACTAACCTATTAACAAGATGCCACAGTGCCAGTTCTTGTTTTCTGCTGTTTTTGGTTTCAGAAAAGTTGTTCTGGAAATATTCTCGGAATTGGACGAAACAAAAGCCAAAGTCCCTATTTTTCTGACACGTACACGGAGTCCGAAGGAGAGACGAAGGGGGGCCGTGGGCCGTCCTCACCACCTGGTGGCGCGGTCCCACCTCCTGCCGCGCCGCCACGTGGTGAGGAGGCCTCGGGACTCCACCGACGCCGCCCCTTCGCCTATAAATTGCCTTTGACGGGAAAACCCTAAGTACCCGAGTTAAAAACCACGAGAAGTTCCAGAGCCACCGCCGCCGTCAACCCTAACTCGGGGGGTTCTGAAGCTCTTCCCGGCACCCTGCCGGAGAGGGGAATCATCACCGGAGGGCTCTACATCGCCATGCCTGCCTCCGGAGTGATGGGTCCATAGCAGTAGTTAGATGGTTGTCTTCTCCTCTTGTGCCATCATGTTTAGATCTTGTGAGCTGCCTATCATGATCAAGATCATCTTATTGTAATGCTACATGTTGTGTTTGCTGGGATCCGATGAATATTGATACCATTTTAAGTTGAATACTGAAATATTATGTCTATGTTATTTATGATCTTGCATGCTCTCCGTTGCTTGTTGATACTCTGGCCAAGTGGATGCTTGTCACTCCAAGAGCGAGTATTTATGCTAGATAGTGGGTTCAGTCTCCATTTAATCTGGGGGAGTGACAGCAACCCCTAAGGTTGTTGATGTGCTGTTGCTACTAGGGGTAACCTAATGATACTTTGTCTAAGGATGAATGTGTTGTTTACATTATGCGCTTTACTTAATGCAATTGTCTGTTGCTTGCAACTTCATACTGGAAGGGGTGCGGATGCTAACCTGAAGGTGGACTATTTAGGCACAGATGCATGCTGGATAGCGGTCTGTGTACTTTGTCGTCATGCCCAAAGGAATCTCATAGTAGACACTACAACTTGCACATGCATGTTATGCACTTTTCAATATTGTCAATTGCCCAGCTGTAATTTGTTTACCCAGCATGTTAGTTATTTATTATGGAGAGACACCACTAGTGAACTGTGGACCCCGGTCCATTCTTTTATATCTGAAATACAACCTACTGCAATCATTGTTTTCTTCATTCTCTGCAAACAAACATCATTTTCCACACTATACGTCTAATCCTTTGTTTTCAGCAAGCCGGTGAGATTGACAACCTCACTGTTAAGTTGGGGCAAAGTATTTTGGTTGTTTTGTGTGCAGGTTCCAAGTCAACCGCCAGGACCTCCCCTACGACACCACACCTTTTCTGGCACCATTGCTAGGAAGAGGAAGCACTCCACCAACACCACTTTTTCTGGCACCGTTGACACCTTCAGAAGTGTCTTCATCTCCTACTGGTTCGATAACCTCGGTTTCATACTGAGGGAAAACTTGCTGCTGCACTCATCATACCTTCCTCTTGGGGTTCCCAACAAACGTGTGACTTTCACGTCATCGGATGGTGGCTCCGATCTCGTCGCCGTCACATCCACAAGGGGACGCGGCTTCAAGAGCCAGCGCAGCAGCCAGCCGCGCAAGAAGCTTACAGCCGCAGAGATCCTGGCCATGCCGTGCAGGTATCACAGCCTGCCCGGTAAACCCACAGCTCACAAGACTGACGAGTGTAGCTGGACGGCCGAGATCATCAAGGCCAAGAGCGGAGCGAAGAAACGAGCTCCGGAGGAGGACGAGGAGCCGCAGTCGGGAATGCCACCCACTGCCGAGTTCATGGGTCACACCTTCGTCGGCCTCGACTCCAAGCGTGAGGAGAAGATCATCAGCCGCGCCGTCCAGCAACTCTGCCGGATGTGCCACAATGGTTGAACTGGTCGGAGCAACCGATCACCTGGAGCCGTCAAGACCACCCTCCTCGCGTCGACTATCCGGGCAAGTTTGCCTTGGTCGTCGCCCCGCAGGTCAAGGGTTACGTCCTGACCAAGACGCTAATGGATGGCGGGTCGAGCATCAACATCATGTACTACGAGACGTTCCAGCGCATGAAGTTGCGCGACGAACAGCTCATCCCCACCAACACCACCTTCCACGGCATCGTCCCGGGGAAGAAGGCCTACCCGCTAGGCAAGATCGCGCTCGACGTCGTTTTTGGCACGCCCAAGAACTACCGGCTCGAGAAGATCTAGTTCGAGGTTGTGAACTTCCGCAGCTCCTACCACGCGATCCTTGGGCGACCCGCCTTCGCCAAATTCATGGCCAGGCCCTGCTACGCCTACCTCAAGATGAAGATGCCGGGTAACAACGGCATCATCACCGTCAACGGCGACATCGACCGCGCTATCGAGTGCGAGAAGGGAAACGCGGTGTACGCTGTTGGGGTCATACCACAAGGGGGTACAACCAACATGGAGTAATCCGGCTAGTCCAGGGTGGCCCGAAGTGGAGGCAAGGCCTTTTACCTGCCGGGCGACCCAGATAGCTGACGACTAAGGAAGCAGATGCCGGCAAGGAGGAGCCCAAGGCCGCAGCCCACGACGCCGACAAGTCCAAGACGGAAGGCAGTGGACTTGGCGGATAGGATTAGGACTCCCAATACTTGCCGGACACGCAATATTCATGTAACCCTAGGTCCGGCCGCCTATATAAGCCGACCAGGGAAGCCTTTAGGGCAACTCATCCTACATCCGATCTACTCATTGTAACTTGTAACACGGCAATTCGCCTTATAGTGAGTTATAGCAGCACGTAGGGCTCCGCCACCGCCGTGGAGCCTGAAGCTGGGTAAACCGCCGTGTTCGATCCCGACCTCGACGACGTCCACCTTCTTCCCCTCGATTCACCCTCGGATAGAGGACCCCCATCTCCTGTCTCCAATGCCGATACTCCGATAGTTGGCGCCCACCGTGGGGCCTAAGGCGACAGGCGTCACGTTCCAGGCGGGAACACTTGGTGGCATCGGCGAGACTATCGCCGTTGGCCGCTCCATCCGCCTCGGCTCCATGGGCTACGTTCTAGACAACGCGTCTTCGACACCGGCGAACGATGGGCTCATCGCCTACACTCTCGTTCCAATCGGCGACATCGAGCTCTTCATTGGCTTCACCCCGAGGCCATGGGTTTCCCGAAAAACCACACACTTTGGGGGCCCACCCGCCGCCCTGAGTCCGACTACTCACAAGACAGATCTGAATCCGCCTCCTCTTGGGAGTCCGCAGATTCAGATTCCCACTTCATCGGCGTTGCCGGCATGGGATCCGACTCCCAGCCGCATAGCAGCGATCCTGAGTCGATCCTTCCTGCCCTGCAGGAGGATGCGGTGTCAGATGCCAGATCCAGATCTACCGTTCACGTCAACGTAGATTCTGACTTCGAAGAAGACTCTGCCAGCATGTTTGAGTCAAGGGTCAAAAAGTGCTTCGCACCGGCTGATCCCGCTCCTTCGGAGGCAGCGGTCAACTCTGACACAACCATGCAGCAGGCTTTCATGGCCGACATTACGGACACGGGTCCAGCAAAAGAGGCGGAAACTAACGAGGCTGGCATGACCGCAGCAGACGAAGCCAATCTCGAGCCTCCGCCGGCTCCCAAGAAGAAGACGAATCTGGAAAAAGGCGGCACCACGACAAAGACGATCCGCCTCTCGACGAAATCCTGAACACACCGGTTCCCGACGATGCCAATCCGGAGTATTGGGAGAAGCTCCGTGCTTCAGTTGTAAAACAATCCCGTGCTCTCGATGAGCAGGAGCTCAGGGTTCGAGGCCTGATCACAGAAGCTAAGGCGGAGCGTGCCAATGTTGTCGCCGCCAGAAACCTGTTCACTACAACCCCAGCAGCCAAAGCACCTGGGGCTGGGAAGAAAAGCAAGAAGAAGGAAGGTCCGCCTCCTGAAGACTACAAGAGCCCTGCTCAAAAACTTGGTTTCGAGTGGGCCACCGCACCGCAGCGCAAAACAAGGAAGGTGCTCCAATTTTTGCAACTCCAGTGCTGAACACGGCGGCTGCCATTGACATCCTAACGGGAGACGAATACGACAAGGACGAGAAGATCTTCTATACTGCAGCCCTCGTGGAGAAAGCCCTCGAACAGCAAGCCCGCGCCGACTCCCGCGCGGAGTTGGCAGGCGTGCTGGGAGGCAGACTGGAGTCAAAGTCAGATGCGTGCAAAGCAACCGCCAATGGCCAACCCGAGGATCCATCCGGCTCCAGTAGCCATGGCAGGGGAAAGGACAAAGGCAAAGAACCTCGCAAACCATCGCCTCCCAAAAGGCAGCGGGACGAGGGTCACGCACTGGCGGACAGAAGAACGAAGCACCTCCTGCGCCTAGGCACAACGCAGGCGGCAGCCGAGGAAACGACAAGCAACCACAAGGCGGAGGCAGCCGCAACAATGGCCCACCACCACCAAGACGAAGCAGAGATCGCACGCGTTCCCCGCCTCCCATGCCCAGGCACGGTGGCGGACGCAGTATCCACAATGAAGAGCCCAGGCTCAGCAGAGGTAGGGTCGCGCAGGACGAGCCAGACGTTGATAGAAACGTCCGACAACTCAACCCAGAAGACGCAAGGCACCGCCTCAACGACATCAAGGCTAGAAAAAAACAGTCGTATCTTGGACCTGTGTGTTTTGGCTCAGCAATCCGCACCGCTGCGGTACCAAGGGACATGACATCCGTGTCGAAAACATGCCCGAGGTACAGTGGTCTGGACAAGCCGAACTCATGGCTCTCGGATTACGCGCTGGCAGTCCAGATTGCCGGCGGCGACGGCTTGGTGGCGGCACGTTTTCTCCCCCTAATGCTGGAAGGAACGGCTCGAAGCTGGATCGAGAACTTGCCAGAAAAGTCAGTGCATTGCTGGCGTGACATGGAGCGGGTTTTCACCCAGCACTTCCAAGGAACGTACAAGAGGCCCAACACATACACCGATCTGACAAGGTGTGTGCAAAGCCCAGGCGAGTCAGCAACTGCTTTTCTGGCCAGATGGATCCAGACCAAGGCCAGCTGTGAGAACGTAGACGACAACCAGGCCATCCATGCCTTCACCACAGGACTACTCAAAGGGTCCAGCCTCAGGCACAAGCTCGTACGAATGCAGTGCAAAAGCCTCGAGTCATGTTGGAAGTAGCCGGCATGTATGCGCAAGCTGACGACGACGCCCGTGAAACTGACGCCCTCCACGACATGGCACCAGGAAGGCGCGCCAACAACAAGCGCAAGGCTCCCCAGGAAGACAAAGCCGGACCGTCAAATGAGGTCGCTGCCGCCTTCAAAGGAAAAGGCGGTGGTGGCGATAACAAATGGAAGGGCAAGGCGGATAACGCCGGCAAGCATCGCTTGTCGTGGGCATACGCCAAATCTTTACCTTGCCCAATCCACGCGGGACAGGGCAAAGTCAACCACACGCTGGGAGAGTGCCGGTTCATGGACGAAGCCAAGAAAGATCCTGAGGTGGGCTATAAGCCCAAAAAGATGAAGAAGGCGGCGAAAGAAACAAAGGAAGACGACGAGGAGGCGATGTCCATCTCTGAGGATGAGGACCCCAAGCCGCCACACAAGGACAAAAAGTTTCCCAAGGTACACGGCAGCTTGGTCTGTTTCCTGGGAACTCCTTCGGCAAAAGAGGAAAAGGCGGAACTTCGTGAGCTAAACGCCACGATGCCAGACGTCCCTCAATACTTGAACTGGTCCGAGATGCCAATCACATGGGACAGAGAGGACCACCCCGATCGCGTACCTAGCCCCGGCAAGTACGCTCTTGTCGTCGACCCTATCGTCGACAACTTCAGGCTTACTAAGGTGCTGATGGATGGTGGCAGCAGTCTCAACATTATGTATGAAGAGACGCTGAAGCGCATGAATTTGACGGAAAGCCAGCTTGACTACAGCAAGGTCAAGTTTCATGGCATCGTTCCGGGAAAGCAGGCGAAGTCTATAGGCAGCATAAGGCTGGAGGTTACTTTTGGTACAGAAACCAATTATCGTACCGAATTTCTT
Organism: Poa pratensis; assembly: GCA_947311845.1. Taxonomy (NCBI): domain Eukaryota; kingdom Viridiplantae; phylum Streptophyta; class Magnoliopsida; order Poales; family Poaceae; genus Poa; species Poa pratensis. Next base: position 42,823,686 of record CAMZMU010000063.1, read on the forward strand.
CGGTTCGAGGTAGTCCCCTTCAAAAGCGCTTATCACTGCATATTTGGTCGTCCGGCGTTCGCCAAGTTCATGGCTCGGCCATGCTACATCTACAGCAAGTTGAAGATGCCTGGACCCAATGGTACATCACCATCAATGGCGACTTCGAGAAGGCTAAGCAGTGTGAAAGAGGAAACGCCACCTTTGCTGAGGCCGTCCTCCACGCTGAAGAGCTAGAGATGCTAAGGAAGGAAGCAAAGTCAACGAGTTGCCGGCAGGCGTCAAAACCGCCGACAACAAGAGCACCTTCAAGGCATCGGAGCACACAAAGCAGGTAGACCTGGTGCCGGGCAACAGCTCCAAGCAAGTCACCATTGGGTCCGGCTTATCTGACGCATAGGAAAGCGCGCTCGTCAAGTTCCTCCGTGAGAACGGGGACATTTTCGCATGGACATCTGCTGATATGCCAGGTGTACCCCGGGAACTTGCCGAGCACTCTCTCAACGTTTTTGAAGGATCCAAGCCGGTGAAGCAGGCGGCACGGCGCCAGGGAAAGGAAAAGCGGCGTGCAATAGGAAAGGAGATCATCAAGTTACAAGATGCTGGTTTCATTAGGGAAGTAGTGCATACAGACTGGTTGGCAAATCCTGTAATGGTTCCGAAACCTAATAAAGAGCTAAGGATGTGTATCGATTATACCGGTTTGAACAAGTGCTGTCCTAAGGACCACTTCGCGTTGCCTCGTATAGATCAGGTTGTCGACGCAACGTCCGGCTCTGAACTGCTGTGTTTTTTGGATGCGTACTCCGGGTACCACCAAATTAAACTGCGCGAGTCGGATCAGTTGAAAACGTCGTTCACTACCCCCGTAGGAACCTTTTGTTACGTAACGATGCCCTTCGGTCTGAAAAACGCCGGCGCAACTTATCAGCGTTGCATGCAGAGATGCCTAAACGAGCAAATTGGTCGCAATGTTCACGTCTACATAGACGACATTGCCGTCATGTCTCGCAAAAAGGCGGACCTGCTCGACGATCTGCGAGAAACCTTTGATAATCTCGCGTGTACAGGATGAAGCTCAACCCAAAGAAATGCACCTTTGGGGTTCCTGCCGGCAAACTGCTCGGCTTTATCGTTTCCGAACGAGGAATTGAGGTGAATCCAGAGAAAATCAAAGCGATTCTCAACATACAGAGGCCCGTTGCCTTAAGGACGTGCAGCGTTTAGCTGGTTCAGCCGCTGCCGTCAGTCGTTTCATCAGCCGCCTTGGAGAAAAGGCAATGCCCCTCTACCGGCTGTTGAAGAAATCCGACAACTTTGAGTGGACAGATGAAGCAGATGCCGCCTTAGAACAGCTTAAGGCTGCGTTAACATCTCCGCCAATCTTGGCAGCACCTCGTTCAGAGGAACCCATGCTGCTTTACGTCGCTGCAACCAACTTGGTTGTTAGCGTCCTGGCTGTGGAACGCAAAACAGAAGGCTCGGAATCTCCGAACAAAGGCCAGTCTACTTTGTTAGTGAGGTTTTTTCCGCTTCAAAACAGCGTTACCCACATTACCAGAAGCTGACATACGGCGTATTCTTCGCCGCCAGAAAGTTGAGGCATTACTTTCAGGATCATTCCATCTCGGTTGTGAGCAAAGCACCATTGGGTGATATCATAAATAATGCTGAGGCCACGGGCCGAGTCGCCAAATGGGGTATCGAACTTGCTGCGTTCGACATCACGTATAAACCCAGAACTGCCATCAAGTCTCAGGCGCTTGCCGACTTCGTGGCAGATTGGACAGAAAGCATGGAGGAAATCCCTCTCCCTGAGTCAGAGTACTGGATCATGCATTTTGACGGATCCAAGATGCTCCAAGGGTCTGGGGCTGGGGTTGTGCTTCGAAACCCACAAGGAGACAAGTTGAGCTACGTGCTCCAAATTCATTTCAAGGCAACAAACAACGTTGCCGAATATGAAGCGCTCCTTCATGGTTTGCACATAGCCAAAGAAATCGGCATCCAGCGCATCCTCTGCTACGGCGATTCCGACTTGGTGGCACAGCAGATTCGAGGAACTTGGGACGCAAAAAGTGCGACGATGGCGGCTTACAGAGCCACTGTTGACGAATTCGCCAAATGCTTCCTGGGTTACGAAGTTCGCCACATCCCGAGAGCTCAGAACGAGGTGGCAGACACACTTGCCAGACTTGGATCTGAGCGCAAAAAGGTGCCAAAAGATGTTTTCCTGGAACACCTCTACAAGCCGTCCATAAAAGGAGCTGACCACTTGGATCCAGAGGCGGCAGAACCAGTAGAAGATGCAAGCTACGCTGTCTATTTGGTAAAGCCGGACTGGACGACCCCTTACATAAATTTCCTGACGAACCAAGAATTACCGGATGATGAGGTATTAAGGCGGCAAATCCTCAAAGAGCCAAAGCATTCACAATTATCAACGGTGAGCTATACAAGCGTAGCACCAGCGGAATTTACCAGCGTTGTATTTCATCGGAGGAAGGTCGCAACCTGCTGGACGAGATTCACTCTGGCGACTGTGGTCACATGCTGCGTCTCGTTCCCTTGTCTCGAAAGCCTTTCGGCAAGGATTCTATTGGTTGACGGCCAAGGCAGACGCTGAGGAAATTGTGCGGACATGCAAAGGTTGCCAGCTTTATGCTCGGCAACCTCACATGCCGGCTCAGGCGCTAAAGACAATACCTATCACCTGGCCCTTCGCAGTCTGGGGCTTACATGGTTGGACCCTTTAAGACGGCACCTGGCGGCTACACAGATTGCTTGTGGCCGTAGATAAGTTCACAAAATGGGTTGAAGCTAAACCTATCAAAAAGCTTGATGGCGCCACTGCCGCCAGTTTTCTGTGGGGAATAATCGCTCGGTTCGGGGTGCCTCATAGCATCATCACCGACAACGGCACGAATCTGTCCCAAGGCGAGGTTGAGGAGTACTGTTACAAGCACGGCATCCGCCTTGACCTGGCTTCTGTTGCTCATCCGCAAGCAAATGGTCAAGTAGAGTGTACAAACGGCTTAGTCCTACAGGGGCTTAAGCCACGTCTCGAAGTACCATTGCACAGGGCAGCTGGGGCTTGGGTTGACGAATTACAATCTTTCCTTTGGAGTTTGCGTACGACTCCAAGCAGATCAACCAAGTTTACTCCTTTCTTCTTAGTATACGGACCAGGGAAGCCTTTAGGGCAACTCATCCTACATCCGATCTACTCATTGTAACTTGTAACACGGCAATTCGCCTTATAGTGAGTTATAGCAGCACGTAGGGCTCCGCCACCGCCGTGGAGCCTGAAGCTGGGTAAACCGCCGTGTTCGATCCCGACCTCGACGACGTCCACCTTCTTCCCCTCGATTCTGGCCATGCCGCAAGAAGCTTACAGCCGCAGAGATCCTGGCCATGCCGTGCAGGTATCACAGCCTGCCCGGTAAACCCGCAGCTCACACGACTGACGAGTGTAGCTGAACAGCCGAGATCATCAAGGCCAAGAGCGGAGCGAAGAAACAAGCTCCGGAGGAGGACGAGGAGCCGCAGTCGGGAATGCCACCCACTGCCGGGTTCATGGGTCACACCTTCGTCAGCCTCGACTCCAAGCGTGAGGAGAAGATCATCAGCCGCGCCGTCCAGCAACTCTGCCGGACGTGCCACAATGGTTGAACTGGTCGGAGCAACCGATCACCTGGAGCCGTCAAGACCACCCTCCTCGCGTCGACTATCCGGGCAAGTTTGCCTTGGTCGTCGCCCCGCAGGTCAAGGGTTACGTCCTGACCAAGACGCTAATGGATGGCGGGTCGAGCATCAACATCATGTACTACGAGACGTTCCAGCGCATGAAGTTGCGCGACGAACAGCTCATCCCCACCAACACCACCTTCCACGGCATCGTCCCGGGGAAGAAGGCCTACCCGCTAGGCAAGATCGCGCTCGACGTCGTTTTTGGCACGCCCAAGAACTACCGGCTCGAGAAGATCTGGTTCGAGGTTGTGAACTTCCGCAGCTCCTACCACGCGATCCTTGGGCGACCCGCCTTCGCCAAATTCATGGCCAGGCCCTGCTACGCCTACCTCAAGATGAAGATGCCGGGTAACAATGGCATCATCACCGTCAACGGCGACATCGACCGCGCTATCGAGTGCGAGAAGGGAAACGCGGTGTACGCTGTTGGGGTCATACCACAAGGGGGTACAACCAACATGGAGTAATCCGGCTAGTCCAGGGTGGCCCGAAGTGGAGGCAAGGCCTTTTACCTGCCGGGCGACCCAGATAGCTGATGACTAAGGAAGCAGATGCCGGCAAGGAGGAGCCCAAGGCCGCAGCCCACGACGCCGACAAGTCCAAGACGGAAGGCAGTGGACTTGGCGGATAGGATTATGACTCCCAATACTTGCCGGACACGCAATATTCATGTAACCCTAGGTCCGGCCGCCTATATAAGCCGGACCAGGGAAGCCTTTAGGGCAACTCATCCTACATCCGATCTACTCATTGTAACTTGTAACACGGCAATTCGCCTTATAGTGAGTTATAGCAGCACGTAGGGCTCCGCCACCGCCGTGGAGCCTGAAGCTGGGTAAACCGCCGTGTTCGATCCCGACCTCGACGACGTCCACCTTCTTCCCCTCGATTCACCCTCGGCTAGAGGAACCCCATCTCCTGTCTCCAATGCCGATACTCCGACATACGTCGAGTCCGTCATCGCCTCAGAATAGCTGGAGAGGTCAAGCTTCAAGTCGACCCCAACGACATGACCATCGACAAGAGCCGACTCTAGACAGCCGCGACAAGTTCCAGTCGGCCCAGGAGACCAAGCGCATCCCGCTGGTCGAGGGCGACTCCTCCAAGACGGCTGTGATTGGCGCTCAGATGGACGTCGCATAGGAAAGCGCGCTCTGTGACTTCCTCCATGAGAATCGGGACATCTTTCCATGGAAACCTTCTGACATGCCGGGTGTGCCGAGGGAGCTCGCAGAGCACAAGCTCAACGTCGACCCAAACATGCGACCTGTGAAGCAATTTCTGCGCCATTTTAACGACGAAAGACACAAAGCTATCGGCGAAGAGATCGCCTGGCTCCTAGCTGCCGGGTTCATAGCCAAGGTCATGCACCCGGAATGGCTTGCCAACCCGGTGCTTGTCCTGAAAAAAAACGGGACGTGGCGGATGTGTATCGACTACACCGGCCTCAACAAAGCCTGCCCCAAAGACCCGTTCGCACTACGCCGGATCGACCAGTTGATCAACTCAACTGCCGGGTGCGAGGCGCTGTGCTTCCTGGATGCCTACTCCGGGTACCATCAGATCAAGATGGCACCCGAAGATAAGGAGAAACGTCCTTCATCATGCCCTACGGAGCGTTCTGCTACATCTCCATGCCTTTCGGCCTGAAGAACGCCGGGGAAACGTACCAGCGGTGCATTCAAAACTGTTTGCACGACCAGATCGGTCGCAACGTCCACGCCTATGTCGACGACATCGTCATCAAGTCGCGACAAAGGTCCGACTTGATCGCGGACTTGACGGAAACCTTCAACAACCTCCGCAAGTACCAGACCAAGCTCAACTCGGAAAGTGCGTCTTTGGCGTACCCGCGGGGAAGCTTCTGGGCTTCATCGTCTCCGAGCGAGGCATTGAAGCTAACCCAGACAAGATCAAGGCGATTGAGGCCCTGCAATGGCCGGAGAAGTTAAGAGACGTGCAGTGGCTCACCGGGTGCATCGCCGCCTTGAGCCGCTTCATATCGCGACTTGGCGAAAAGGCGATGCCTCTATACCGACTCGTCAAAAAGTCAGACACAATCATCTGGAATGACAAGGCAGAGGCGGCCCTCAAGACGCTGAAGAAAACGCTGGCCGAGGCACCCATCCTTGCCTCGCCGCTGGAGAACGAACCGATGATGCTATACATCGCCGCGACCAGTCGAGTCGTCAGCGCGGTGGTCGTCGTCGAGCGCAGGGAGGAAGGCCAGGACCAGCTAGTCCAAAGACCGGTATGTTGGATATATGCCCAAAAGGCAATGTATTTATAGATGTGACAATGTATTTATACATATGTATATCTGATTCATACATTATTGATTCGTATTCTCTATGCTATAACTGCAGTGATTTCTAAATGCGTGATTTAGGGAAAAGCTCACCTGCACGTGTAGAGAATATGAATATGTAAAATGTACCCTAGTTCTTTTACGGACTAATTCTTGAATGCTAGATGACGCGGCTTTTCCTAGTCATGGACATAGAGTTTATGTCAGCATAGAGGATTGGTTAGTTGTGTTATATGGTCGGTCTGGAACATGGAGACAGTATCACCGGCATGGTGCTTGCGTGATAGACATACCTTGTCAAGAGAGAAAGTTTGTGATAGAAGTTACTATCACGGTCGGATTTATTCCGAGGGTTTATATATGGTGGATATATTTGTCCGGAATATTTTGTCGGCGGACACTGGGTGTCCCGGATCATATGAAAGGAGTTTCATATGATAGGTAATTAATTCGGTGAATATTCTGTAAAAGGAAATATTCAAATAAGAATTAATATGACAAAGTATTATTTAATTATATGTTAATTAAATATTCATTTATTTAATTGATAAATATAATTACGCGAAAAATATTAAAAGGGCCAAGACGCCAGCTGAACCCGAGTGGGCCTTGCGGCCCACGACGGAGGAGGCGGTGGCGGCAGCGCCCTATGGCGGGCCCCACACAGCGAGGCGGCCAGGCAGGCCCCGCCAGGTGACGCGGTGGCGGCCGAGGTCGGGTGGCCAGGCGGGCCCCACCCGTCGAGTCGGTGCAGGCCAGGGCGGGCCCCACCGCGCGGTGGCCAAGGCGGCCGGCCTAGGTGGGCCCCACCAGCCTAGGTCGGTGCGGCCCAAGGTGGACCCCACCCGGCCGAGCTAGGAAGGAGAGGGAGGTAGGGGAGAAGTTGGAGTCCTACTCCAACTCCCCTCCCATGTCGAATTGGGCAAGGGGAAACTTTCCCCTTATCCAAGTTTAGTTGGACAAGGAAAGGTTTCCCCTTGTCCAAGTCTCCCTACCTCTTGGGCTCCTTTATAAACCCCACCCCCCTCTAGGTGTGAACAAGCAATTGACACAATTTAGACGAGACACAAGTAGCTCTCAAGTTTAGATCTCTTCTAGTTGGATTAGAGGGACCTCTAATTAGAGGCGACCTATCCGATTAGACTAGATCTAATCTCTCTCTCTCCTTCTCATGTGTTGAGATCTCCACCTTCATATACACCAGCAGACTTCAAGGTTGGACGGTGAAGCCCTGCTGAACATTTCCAGTGTACGTGTGCAAGCTCTCAGAGGGGTTTCTCGTCATAGACGTTGGACCCTTCAGCCGTTGAATCAAGGTGGTGAAGCAAAGGAGAAGAAGGCGTCGGAATCTCTCTACCAGGCTTGGTTGAGAGAGACCGCGATCGGCTACATCGACTACGTCATCAACACGTTCTTCCGCAATCTACGGTGTTGGTAACGTATACTAAACTAGATCTTTGGATATTCGTATTCGCATGTATCTCCATAGTAGATCTTGGGAAGTTTGCGTAGCAATACGTGAAAATTTTAATTTACCGTATGCGCAACCCAATACGGTCTACTACGTCAGTGAGTGCCTGATGGAGTCGAAGCAACGGTACCCGCACTACCAAAAACTTTAATACGGTGTATTCTTTGCTTCAAGAAAACTTCGGCACTACTTCATGGGCCACCCGATGACGGTGGTCAGCTCCTCTCCCCTGGCGGATATCATTCGCAACAGAGAAGCAACAGGGCGCGTTGCTAAGTGGGCCACAGAGATTCAACCATTTGGACTCCAGTATGCCGCGCGCACAGCGATCAAGTCTCAGCGCTCTCAGACTTCCTCGTCGACTGGATGGAGCCACAGCTGCCGCCTCCGACTTACGAGGGAGGGCGTTGGGTCCTGTTCTTCGACGGGTCCAAGATGTACGAGGGCTCGGGGGCAGGGATAGTCCTCATCTCCCCCAGGGCGACAAGATGCGATACGCGTTGCAGATCCATTTCGCCTGCACCAACAATGTCGCCGAATACGAAGCTCTCCTGCACGGCTTGCGCGTAGCCAAGGAGATGGGGGTCAGCCGTATCCTCTGCTACGGCGACTCCGACCTCGTCGTCCAACAAACGATGGGGACTTGGGACGCCAACGACGCCAACATGGCGGCGTACCGCCAACTCGTCGACCAGATTGGTGGCCACTTCGCCGGCATAGAGATGAAACACATCGACCGGCGGAAGAACGAAGCCGCAGACGAGCTCTCACGCTTCGGATCCAAGCGGGACCCGGTCCCGCCCAATGTCTTCCTCGACCACCTACACAACCCTTCCGTAAAACCGATCGCCGAAGTCGACATCGCCAACCCGCCACAACCACAACTCGTCTTGACAATTTCCGACGAGGTTGATTGGCGAGTCCGTACATCAAGTACCTTTCCACGAAGGTGCTACCAACCGAGGAGGTCGAGGTGCGACAGATGATACGCCGAGCCTCCTACTACGCCATCATCAACAACGAGCTCTACAAGCGAAGCGTGTCGGGCGTCTTCCTCCGCTGCGTCGAGCCGACGGAGGGCAAGAAGATCCTCCACGAGATACACTCCGGAGATTGCGGCCATCACATCGGCGCTCGTAACCTAGTCGCCAAGGCGTTCCGATACGGTTTCTTCTGGCTCTCCGCGCACCAAGACGCAGTCGACATCGTCAAGCGGTGCGTCGGGTGCCAGAAGTATGCGCGACAGGACCACCTCCCGGCGGTGGCTCTCAAAACCATCCCCCTCACATGGCCCTTCGCGGTCTAGGGGCTTGACATGGTGGGGCAGTTCAAGACTGCCCGTGGCGGCATGACCCACCTCTTGGTAGCAGTCGACAAGTTCACCAAGTTGGTGGAGGTAAAACCCATCAAGAAGCTCGATGGCAAGACAGCTACCAAGTTCCTCCAAGAAATCATCTTCCGCTACGACTACCCGCACAGCATCATCACCGACAACGGCACGAACTTCGCCAAAGGAGAGATGTGGCCTTTTGCTAGGAAAAGGGCATCCGCCTCGACCTGGCCTCGGTGGCCCACCCGCAGTCCAACGGACAGGCGGAAAGGATGAACCAGACGGTGCTAGCTGGCATCAAGCCGGGCCTCGAAGTCCCCCCGAAACGGACACCGGGGTGCTGGTTGGACAAGTTGCCATCGGTGCTGTGGGGCATCAGGACGACTCCAAATCGCTCCACGGGCTACACGCCTTTCTTCATGGTCTACGGCGTAGAAGCCGTCATGTCGACTGACCTGGAACACGACTCGCCATGGGTCGCTCTCTACGACGAGGAGGAGAATGAGGAATCCCGACTCGTCGGCGTCGACCTCCTGGAAGAAGCTCGCGAACTCGCACTCTCCAGGACAGCGATATACCAACAAGGCCTGCGCCGCTATCACAGCCGCCGGGTTAAAAGTCGCTCCTTCCGCGAGGGCGACTTGGTTCTTTGACTAATCCAAAAGTCGAAAGGGATGCATAAGCTCTCGGCACCATGGGAAGGACCGTTCGTCGTCAGCAAGGCGATAGGCAACGGCTCCTACCACCTCGTCGACTTGCGTGAGCCTGAAAACAGCTCCAAGTCGGAAGAGGAGACCAAGCGTCCATGGAACATCAGCCTGCTTCGCCCCTACTATACATAGGTTATACTGTAATGCTATGTAATCAATCAAGGAAATAAAGCCGGTACGCCCTTGACACGCTCGGGGCTACCGTTTCGTCTCAAACATTGCTTTCGAGTCTTTATTTTTTTCTACTCTCACGTTATATGATTGATGGGTCGTCAAAGAGAGTCGGACGCCACGATGCGCGACTCACCACTGGACTCCCTGCTCATGCAGCAAAATCCCTTAGAAAGTTACGTTTTCTTCCAAGTCGTCCGCAACTCGCTTATAGTGAACAAGTAGTACCGCCGGGTCAAACCTAATTTGACATCGAAGCAGTCATCGGACTTTGTCACCCTGGGTACCGTGCGCAACTCGAAAAAATTCACGCGAGGGCACACTTGGCAAGGTCGCATGATCGACTAGCTTCAACTCAAGCGAAAAACAAAACAAGTGACAACAGCGCACAAAATTTTGCATAAAAACATCCAGCTGCCGGCGTTAAAAATTTAAAGCCGCGGAGGCACCAAATAAAACAACCCGGCGAAATCACCAAAATACTTGTTCATCACAAAAATCCTCGCCCTCAGGCGAGTTAACCTAACTACTTATAAATTTTTTCTTCTCCCCTTTGAGAGCAGGAGAAGTCAATCAGGACCCGGGCTGGAGGCGACGAGGAAGTCGATCGCTGGGACATCCGGTCCGAGAGAATCGACGCCCTCGCAAAGAGGTACTCCGATGCCGGCTCCGTATCCGCCACCTCGTTCAAGTTGTTGCCCGGGAACACTTCGTCGTAGATGAAGTTCTCGTGGCACACCATCTTGGCGGCGCGGCAGGCGAACGGCGTCACGGTGGCACCTCGTCGATCTCCTTGCCGTCAGCTCCAGTCGGATACTGGTAGTGATCTTGTAGAGCTTTGTCTGCTGATAGCGACCCCGCACAAGCACCGGCTCGGGCAGACGAGTCCCTCGCCCAGGTGATCACCTGCGGCATCAACTGCAACACCCGCAGCACCCGGCTAAGCGGAGCCGGGACGCAGTCCTTCGCGACAGCTGCTTGACCACCGCGTTGGCCAAGTCGCGCACCTCGCGGACGAACGTCCCAAGCCACCCGATGTGCTCCGGCGCCGTCAGGCTGTTCGCGTCCTCACCTGATATCAGTCAAAAGGGGACTTAACACTTGGAGACGACATGATCAGCTACAACATCTATGAAACATTTGCGGATTACCCCAGATTTCCACGGCCAGGTGGGCAAGGGGACCCGTCAGCTCCTTCATCTCGCGCCTGTGGGCAGCGACTTTCCGCTCGAGCTTCTCGAGGTCCTCAGCGTACCCCTTGGTCGCTGTGGTCACGGCCTCCTCCGCCTCCTTCTTCTCCTTATTGAGCTGCACGCAGGAGGCTTGCAGAGCTTCGAAGGCTTCGGCGTGGCGGCTCTCCTGGGCAGCGAGTGCTTGCTTATGCTCCGTAATGGAGATGAAGCCCTCCTGCGCCTTCGCCAACTCAGCGTTCAGACGCCGGGTCTCCTGCTGCTCGGCCTCGTAGAGATACCCCAAGTCCTACAGAAGAAAAGCAAACGCCGGGTCACTTTCCTACACTGCATCCAGACGTTCTAAAAGACCCGAGCCGCCACGGCATGACGGCTCAGGCCTTGGGGGCTACATACAGGCAAAGCAAGCGACTCAAACACAAAGGGAGAATCACATACCTGGTGCGCGTTCATTGCCACCTGGATGGCCGCTCGGAAGTCGGGCATGGCCACGGTCATGGCCACACCTGCTCCCGGACCCGAACTCGGGGGCTGAGCCGCATGCTCAGCCGAAGGCGCCACCGCGGCCGCAGCATGGCTGGGAGCCGCCACCAGCGCCATCTCAGGCGTTGCAGCCGTGTCGTTCACGCCAGCCGGCGCGGCTTCCTCGGCGGCGGCCTCCTCGACCACGACTTCCTCGACGACTTCCATGTGCGGCGGAGTCATTGGAGCGTCGTCGTCATCGGCGAGCTGGATGGGAGGAGTCACCCCCCTCCCCGACGTGCGCGCCGGCTCGCGCGTCAGCAGTTGACGCTCCCTCGGCGCCTAGGGAGGCGTCGATGGCCCTGCGATGCAGGCGCGTTTGCTTCAAGATCAAGATGATAAATGAAGGAAAAAAATCATAAGTGCACAGACACTAACCTGTCGACTGCGGACGGGCGAGTCGCAATCCGAACGCCCGGCGCCCGAGGCATGGCAGGCGACGGAGTGGGAGCCATTGCGGGGGCGATCCGCAAGGCTTTCTGCTTTTGCTCGGGGGCGACGAGGCGCTGCGTTGCAGTCGCCGCCTTCGAGCGTTTGGGCTGAAAGTCCGCGCTCTCAGCCCCGGACTTGCGCTTCCGCCGGAAGCGGAGAGGCGCATCATCCACATCATCTTCTTCATCAAGCACCGGGTCGCGCGACCCGGCGCCTCCTCCTTCTTCTCTTCCTTCTTCTCCTTCCCCTTCGTCCTCTGACGAGACGGGGATGGGGCGATCGGAGGAAGGCGTGACCTCAGGGGTCGCGACTGGAGTCTCGGCCTCGTCGTCGGAGTCGCGCTCCACGACGTCATTGGCGCCAGCCGGCACCATGGGAACCTCCTCGTGGACCGGAGGAAGCCCGACGAGTTGGCGGAACTCCTACGGAGGCAGATTGAGCGAGCAAGAAATCAATACAAGAGACAGAAAAGAGTTTCGAATAAAAGATAAAGCGTAACCCGTGAAGAACTCGAACTCACCTCGGGGGCCGGATGCTTCCTGACGTGGGCCCTCAGGCCCCCGACTTCCCAGTCCAGCACCGGGTGGGCCGTGATACGGTGCATACGGCAGGTGAACTGCTCCTGCGTCTCGTATGGCTGCGGTCGTGGCGGCCTGGGTCGTGCTTCCCCCGATAGTCGCATATCAGGGTAGGCCGGGCCGCCAACTGGGCGATCTTCCGTTTCACCCAAGTCGCCGTCAGGTTGAGCCCCGCCAGGCCCTGGGTCTTCAGATCCTGCAGGTGCTCCAGCATCCGAGTGACAGTCGGCATGTCACCGCCGCTGGGAAGTTCCTGGAGGTTGCGGGGGCGGCTCGGCGCCGCAGAGAAAGGAGGAATCCCGACCTCACCGTCGGGAGCCGTCTCCCGCATGTAGAAGGCCGACTGCCTCCAGTTCACCTTCTTGGGGAAGCTGATGTCGAGGTAGTCCACATCGCTGCGGACCTGGAAGTTCAAGCCGCCGCAAGGCGGCATGGCACCCGACCTCGACAGCTTCCCGTGGAAGATCTGAAGCCACAAGGGGAAGTACGACGGGCAGCCATAATACCACTCGCAGAGGCAGACGAAGCAGGCGAGGTGGAGGATCGAGTTGGGAGTCAGGTCGTGTACCTGGATCCCGTAGTAGTTGAGGACGCGGCGGAAGAACTCCGACGTCGGAAACCGTCGCCGCCTGCTCCAGCGCTCGGGTCGCCACCATCGAGCACGCCCAGTCGCATTTGGCGCCACCATCTTGGACAAGAATAGGCTGATGACGGCGAGGCAAAGGAAAAGAAAGAACGGCGGTGAGCTCGGTGGAGACGAAGACGAAGGAGGGGACGGGGCAGCGGCAGGAGTGAGCAATGCCCTCCTCGTTTGCCTCTCCTCCCCCTTAATAGGTACAACTGCGGCCCACTAACCGCAGTTAGTGGCGACGCGCACGTCGCCCACTAGCGCCACGTCGCCTGGCGCCTCGGTTCCCGCGTAACCGACGCCGGTTCGTATTCAGCCGTTGGATTGGAAGCCAGCGGGTCGTGGCCATCATCATTGCGTTTGCTCCGTCCCGAGGACGAGGCAGTCGATGCGCCGTTCAGTCACATCAGTCTACTCGACGTCAGACGGACAAGCGCTAGAGGACAAGTGGTCAAAGATGCCGTGACGTCACCTGGAGAACTCGAAGGGCCAACTCGGCAAGGAGGCGAGGCGACTTGGTGAAAATGCGTCCCATCGGGCACAAGCCGGCATCAAACAAAACTTGAGTTAGACCGGGCGCAAGCACCACAGATCACAACTCCATCCTTCGTTTTCCTTAGGGGTTCTGGAGTTCACTCAGCGACTTAACTTGACGGCTTGTGAAGGCGAAGCTAGGCCAAGACGAGTCCCTGGTGAACTCGAGGGCTACTGATGGGGGATGCCCAACCGGGTAGGCCCAAGACCACGAGTCGGACAACGAGACCGGGTGGCCCAGAACCCACCCGGAGGCCATCTTTCCAGGATGCTGGGTCCCAAGGTACCCGGTGGGCCGGCTCGAAGAAGGCGGCAAGCAGATATCTCCGAATCAGAGAAGGATCTGCGTATCCCGAAGAGTGCGCTCCACGAAGCCGCACTTGTAGCAAGTTAGCTAGCGCCGCCTAGTCACCCGTCGCTCCCTGTAAACCCTAGCCGACTCCCTATATAAAGTTGGCTAGGCGCAACCCCAGAGGTAGATTCATCTCATTCCATAGCCTCCAGAGCACCCGCAAGCTCTAGCGCGCACGCCATTGTACACCCCAACACATTTCAATACAGATAGCAGGAAGTAGGTCTTTACCTCGCTGAGAGGGGCCGAACCTGGGTAAACACTGCGTGCTACCTCTCCGTGATCCTAAGTCTCCTGGCTCACACCTGACTTAAGCCACCTCCCATGGCATCTGCCGTGACGATACCACGACAGGCGGCGGAGCTCGGAGTCGTATTTTGCGAAATCCTTCGGACTCCGTGTACGTGACAGGAAAATAGGACTGTGAGATTTTGTTTCGTCCAATTCCGAGAATATTTCCAGAACAACTTTTCTGGAATACAAAACAGCAGAAAACATGAACTGACACTGTGGCATCTTGTTAATAGGTTAGTCCCAGAAAATGCATAAAAATGCTATAAAGTGTAAATAAAACATGTAGCAATTGGTATAATATAAGCATGGAACATGAGAAATTATGGATACGTTGGAGACGTATCAAGCATCCCCAAGCTTAGTTCTACTCGTCCTCGAGTAGGAAAAACGATAACAATAAAATAATTTCCAAGGAGACATGCTTTCACACAATCTTGATCAAATAATATTGCAAGGCTCATGTCATGAATGAAGTGACTCAAGGCAATGGTCTATAGTTTGCCAACAAATAGATAAAGAGTAAACAACTGAATCATATAAGAAAAAACTTTTCATGAATAGTACTTTCAAGACAAGCATCAAAAAGTTTTGCATAAGAGTTAACTCATAAAGCAATACATTCTAAGTAAAAGGCATTGAAGCAACACATAGGAAGATTTAAGTTTCAGCAATTGTTTTCAACTTTCAACATGTATATCTCATGGATAATTATCAACACAAAGTAATATAACAAGTGCAATAAGTAAGCATATAAGAATTGTTGCACACAAAGTTGACACAAGTGTTTGCTTCTGAGATAGAAAGAAGTAGGTAAACTGACTCAACATAAAAGTAAAAGAAAGGCCATTCGCAGAGGGAAGCAGGGATTAAATCATGTGCTAGAGCTTTTTAAGTTTTTTAAATCATATAGAGAGCATAAAGTAATTTTTTGAGAGGTGTTTGTTGTTGTCAACGAATGGCAGTGGGCACTCTATCTCCCTTGTCACCCAGACTTTCAAGAGCGGCTCCCATGAAGGACGTTATTTCTACCCAAGGGTAGATCATCCCTCTTCTCTTTTGTTTACACATGCCTATTTATAAATTGGTATGACACTCCTCCCAACCTTTGCTTACACAAGCCATGGCTAACCGAATCCTCGGATGCCTTCCAACAATCACATACCATTGAGGAGTGCCTATTTGATAATGCTTAACACTTTGAAAATTTGCTTCTGATAAATTATGGCAAAGCATGTGAAGAGAATTAAGCAGTTACTAGGAAATATGCCCGTGCGTTGCAACGGGGGAGAAATCTTTGTTACAGAGGCACACAATGTAAGTTCTTAGTGATACATTCGTGGCGTGTAACAAAAAGCAGCCAACTTTGTCGGCCCAGTGGAAACCGGGGTAACATGGGCCGGCATGCCACAGCCCTCGACGCTCCACAGCGTTCGGCCTGGCGAGCCTCGTGAGGGATTTTCCCCTCGCGAGGGCTCCTTTGCTCAGCCGAGCATTTCTGCTAAGGACCAGACTTTCGGCCTCAGGGGCCTCGAGAGGGACTTCCGCCTCGGAAGGCCTCTCCTAGAGACCACCAGGTCCTGGCGCGTCTCCGCGCTACCCTCGTGAGGTTTTCCCTCGCGAGAAGTCAACGGCTACAGAGCCTCGGCGAGGCTCCAGGCCCTCGCGGGGTTCCTTCAAGTGGAAGCAAGCTCCTGCGCGCTGCAGAGCGCACATGGGCTCTGCGCCCGCCGCAGAGTGACGCGCGCGCCTGCGCGCGATGACGAAGACGCCGCAGTTGCCATTCTCGTGTATAAAGCGGTCAAAGGACTGGAGGAAGCAAAGCGGACTCCAAGACTTGCCAATTTGGTGATAAAGCGGCCGGCCGCCGCTACGCTCCAACTGCGACGTCACCGTGGGGCACGCCCCAAAGCTCTGCAGCGCCAGCCCACCGTCCTGGTTGGACGGTGGCTTTTTCTGCCAAGACGACGTGCTCTCTGCCATGGACCGCGTCCATGGACGCCCCCGACGCTGTGCGCTGTGCTCCATCTTTGCGGCATTGTGGTATCCCTTCCCGCCGGAGTTTTCGGGGAAGAGGACCAAGCCAGTATATAAGGAGCCAGTGTACGACATAGGGGGGGATCCCGCATTCACCAACTCATTCAACACCAAGCAGCTACGTCAAAGGAGAAGACGGAGCTCATTCCACCATAGTCCACCATAGCCACAACTGTGCCCTCGGCAAGCACCCTTGTACTGTGAACCTCTCCAAGCAGTGCAATACATCTTAGCAGGACGTAGGGCTTTTACACCTCACGGTGGGCCTGAACCTGGGTAGCGGCTCGTGTTCCTCTCTGTCGTGATGTTCCTCACCGAGCTCGACGAGCACCGTCGCCGAGGTTGTTGAGGATCTGTTTGACGTTGTGTTCAGCCCCTTACTCGATTCCTGGCTTTTGAGAGACACCCCTAGTTCCTGGGACTAGTCTCCGACATTTGGCGCGCCAGGTAGGGGGCTGAGGCGCGTCTTCAACTTCTTCAACCTCTCCGCGACATGACTGACACGCGAGCTGCGCGCCTTGCGCGACGGACGTCCGGCAGAGCCAACACCGAGCCTGCCGCCAACAACAACCCGCGTGGTCGCCCATGCGCCAACCGCGCTTCAGAGCGCAACGCCGAGCCGCGCGTCGAGCATCCTGAGGCGACGGCGGCAACGGCAGCGCGACGACGGCGGCGACGACGACGAGGGCGAGGGAGCTTCCTCCCTGCACCCATCCAGGCGCGAGAGCGCCTCCACGCAGGGCCGAGCGGCGCCCAGCCCAGCCACTGCGCTACTGATGGCGCAGGAGCTGCTGCGCTACCGTCCCACGCAGGCGGGCCACGACAACTGGCTCGGGCGCCTCGAGGAGCTCATCAACGCCGCCGCCGTTCCTGCCGCTACTACAGCAGCACCAGCGCCCTCTCGCTCGCTGGTGCGCCACTCCGGACGCGAGGGGAACATAGCGCACGGCGCTCCTCCTCCCCCTCCGCCTCCGCCACCCCCTCCAGCTGCAGCTCCGGCAGCAAACCACCGCGCCGCGTCGCACGCATCCTCGCCGCACGACTGCCAGATTGTGCAGCGAACTCCACGGATGCCGCGTGGAGATCGAGCGCCAGAGGGACCGCCACAACCGCGTCGTCCAGGAGATTGCTGCTGCAGGTCGCCAGAACCGCGGCGGCGCTCGCTGGTGGCGCTGTGACATACGCCACGGGCTGCACCGCCTTCACCCGCAACCTGCGCCGCGTCGTCTGGCCCGTGAAGTTCAAGCCAGACCTCCCTCCGCGCTACGACGGCAGGACCAACCCTCTGGAGTTCCTGCAGCTCTACACCGTCTCCATCCAGGCTGCGGGAGGCGACGACAAGGTGATGGCCAACTGGCTCTCCATGGCGCTCAAGGACTCCGCGCTCTCGTGGCTCATGAACCTCCCCGAGAACACCATCGACACGTGGGAGGACCTCTGCAAGGTCTTCGTCGCCAACTTCAAGGGCACCTACGAGCGCGCGCTCACCTACAACGACCTTCGCGCGGTGCGCCAGAAGCCTGACGAGACCCTCCGCAGATACATCCAGCGCTTCAGCCAGGTCCGCAACAAGATTCCGAACATCCCGGACTCGCACGTCATCTCCGCCTTCAGGGAGGGCGTCACGAACCACGGATGCTCGAGAAGCTCGGCATCCACGACACCCTCTCCTCGTGGTGAAGCTCTTTGATCTGGCTGACAAGTGCGCCAAGGCTGAAGAGGGCCTCCTCTTCGTCAAGAAGAAAGGGAGGATGACCCTCCTGAGGGGTCCAGGAGCAAGAAGAAGCCTGTCGAGAAGCGCAAGACCACCGCCATCCTCGCGGCAGAGCCTGACGCAAAGCAGCCTCGCGAGGCCTCTCCGGCGGCTGAAGAGAAGAAGGTGGACAATCGCCCGTTCTGCATCTACCACAACAGGCACAACCACGCAACTGAAGACTGCTGGGAGCTCAAGCAGCTCAGCAAGGAGCGCGAGAAGAACCACCGCGGCCGCGGCGGCCGCGGCGGAGGCCGTGGTGGCCGCGGAGGTGGACGCCACAACTTCCAGCACAGGGCTCGGGGGAACAACGCGGGCAAAACGGCAACCTCCCCGACGAGAACCCTGGGGGCTACCAGGCCCCTCAGGGGGCAATAGCCTGCATCCTCGGCGGGTCCAGGCGCCCAAGTCCAACAACCACTTCAAGCAATTCTCTCGCGAGGTCAACGCAGCGCTTCCAGGGATTGAGGCATCCCAGCCCCTCAAGTGGTCGCAGTACACCATCGCCTTCGACTCCAAGGACCACCCCAAGTCGACCAAGGCTGTTGGCACCATCCCTCTGGTGTGCACTCCCATCATCAACAACATCGCCGTCGCCAAGACACTCATAGATGGGGGTGCGGGCTTGAACGTCATCTCTGTCGAGACCTTCGAGCAGCTTCAAGTGCCCTACGAGTGGCTGATGCCCTCCAGGCCCTTCACGGGGGTAACGAGTGGCTCCACCACACCGCTGGGGCAGGTGAGGCTCGCGGTCACCTTCGGCACGCCGCAGAACTACCGCACCGAGCAGATCGACTTCGACGTCGCGCACATTGGCCTGCCCTACAACGCCATCCTCGGCTACCCCGCCCTCGCGAAGTTCATGGCCGTCACTCACCACGCGTACAACATCGTCAAGCTTCCAGGCAGCGGCGGCACCATCGCCATCCACGGTCAAGTCCAGGACGCAATGCGCTCTGTCGAGACCGCCTACAAGGCCGCTGCCGTGGCATTCCCCGCTGACGAGGACATGGAGCCCCTCGAGAGGCCCGCGAAGAAGAAGCAGCTGTTCTCACAGGAGCAGGCAGCCACGAAGAAGGTGTCATTGGACGCCAGCGGCTCGGGGGCTAGCGTCACCATAGGCGCTGGCTTGCCTCCCAAATAGGAAAGCGCGCTCGTCGCCTTCCTCAGGGCAAACTCTGACATGTTCGCATGGACACCGTCAGAGATGTCCGGAGTACCGAGGGAGGTGATCGAGCACCACTTAGCCGTGTGTCCAAACGCACGCCCCGTGAAGCAGAAAGCACGGCGCCAGGCGCCAGAGAAGCAAGAGTTCATCATCAAGGAAGTAGAGAAGTTGAAAGAAGCACACATAATCAGAGAAGTTCCACACCCCACATGGCTCTCCAACACGGTGGTCGTTCCCAAGCACACCGGGGGGCAGGCTCTGCATCGACTACACCGACCTCAACAAGGCCTGCCCCAAGGACCCGTACCCCATGCCTCGATAGACCAGATCGTGGACTCCACCGCCGGCTGCGACCTCCTCTGTTTTCTGGATGCCTTCTCAGGCTACCACCAGATCAAGATGGCGAAGGAGGATGAGGAGAAGACAGCATTTCTCACCCCTTGTGGTGTGTATTGCTACGTCTGCATGCCCTTTGGCTTGAAGAACGCCGGCGCCACCTTCCAGAGGCTCATGAGGAAGGCCTTGGGGGCTCAGATGGGAAGAAACGCAGAAGCCTACGTCGACGACATCGTGGTCAAGACTCGCGAAGAGCACACCCTCATGGAGGACCTCGAGGAGACCTTTGCCAGCCTGCGCAAAGTAACATCAAGCTGAACCCCGCCAAGTGCGTCTTCGGGGTACCATCAGGCAAACTCCTCGGGTTCCTAGTGTCTCACCGCGGCATAGAAGCAATCCTGACAAGATCAAAGCCATAGAAGAAATGCAGCCACCTCGTCGCCTCAAGGACATGCAGCGCCTAGCGGGATGCATGGCCAGCCTCGGCCGTTCATCTCCAAGTTCGGCGAGAGGGCGCTGCCATTTTTCAAGCTCATGAAGCGGTCTGGCACGTTCAAGTGGACGCCGAGGCGGACAAAGCATTTGAAGACCTGAAGAAGTACTTGGCTAGCCCACCTGTCATGGTTGCCCCAAGGCCTGGCGAGCATCTGAAGCTGTACCTATCAGCCACTCCACAAACAGTGAGCGCAGCCTTGGTGGCAGAAAGGGAAGAGCCAGTCCTCGCCAAGAAGGACACTGCCACGCCAAGCCCAGATCCCCCCGATAAGGAAGCACCCTCTTCAGGCCCAGCCTCATGCCGAGCCCGCGCAACCAGAAGGCACCCTCGTCGAGGGTCCACCTCAAGAGAGGCTCGACAAGGCTCCCGAGGAGCCCAGTGCTGCGTCACCATCGACAACCCTCGTCGAGCATCCCGTCTACTTCGTCAGCACTGTGCTGCGAGACGCTCGCGAGCGGTACACTATGCAGCAGAAGCTCCTCCTCGCGCTCCTCATCGCTTCCAGGAAGCTGCGCCACTACTTCCAGGGCCACCCCATCACGGTGGTCACATCATTCCCTCTGGAGCAAATCCTGCGCAACCCAAACGCCACTGATCGCGTCGCAGGGTGGAACATTGAGCTGCAACCTTTTGGCCTGCGCTTCGACACCACCAGGGTCATCAAGGGAAGGGCATTGGCGACTTCGTCGCCGAGTGGACAGACACGCAGCAAGAAGAGCCTCATGAGGCGAAACCACGCCAGCTGGAGACACAGTGCCAAGCCACTGGACCATGCACTTCGATGGAGCATTCGCATGCCGAACGCAGGGGCTGGCGTCGTCCTGACCTCACCCAAGGGCGACAAGCTCTACTACGCCGTCCAGCTGTGCTTCACGACTGACAAGGTCTCCAACAACATCGCCGAGTACGAGGGCCTCCTCGCCGGGCTCAGAGCCGCAATCGCCCTCGGCATCAAGCGCTTACTCATCAAGGGCGACTCCCAGCTCCTCGTCAACTTCTCCAACAAGAGCTATACGCCTAAGGACGGCCACATGGCCGCTTACCTCGAGGAGGTCCGCAAGCTCGAGAAACACTTCAAGGGGATGGAGCTCAGGCACATCCCACGAAGGGAGAACCAGGAGGCCGACGACATCGCCAGGCGAGCATCACGCAGAGAAGCCCAGCAGGCAGGTGTGTTCGAGGAGAGACTCACCAGGGCATCGGTGAAACAGCCAAAAGAAGCGGTCGAATGACACGGACGAAGAGCTCCCACCACCACCAACATCTGGAGCACCGAGCTGCGGTCCACCCCAGGGAACGCCTGCTGTTGGCCATGACGCATCAAGAGACGGGCTGGATCGATGAGCTCAAGGAGTACCTCAGGGACGGAGTCCTCCCTGAAGAGGATGCAGAAGCAGAGAGAGTTGCTCGCCAGGCCAAGTCATACTGCCTTCACGAGGGAGACCTGTACCGCAAGCGTCCAAATGGAGTTGCACTAAAATGCGTCCCCCCTGAAGAAGGCCGCCAGCTGATCAAGGACATACACAGTGGAGAATGTGGCCACCACTCATCATCACGCACCCTTGCAGGGAAAGTCTTCAGGAGTGGTTCTACTGGCCCTCAGTGCTTCAAGATGCAACCACCGTTGTCCAGGCTTGCGAGGCATGCCAATTCCACGCCAAGCAAGTCCACCAGCCTGCACTGGGGCTCCAGACCATCCCGCTCTCCTGGCCCTTCGCGGTCTGGGGGCTGGACATCCTGGGACCTTTCCCACGCTCCAGCGGGGGCTACCGCTACCTCTACGTCGCCATCGACAAGTTCACCAAATGGGCGGAGGTCGAAGCGGTGCGCAGCATCCCGGCGAGATCAGCGGTGAAATTCATCAGAGGCCTAGCCTGTCGCTTCGGCGTGCCAAATCGCATCATCACCGACAACGGCTCACAGTTCACCAGCGGCATCTTCAGGGCCTACTGCGAGAGTCTTGGCACCGGCTCTGCTTCGCCTCGGTGGCTCATCCACGAAGCAACGGGCAGGCTGAGCGAGCGAACGCGAAGTGCTCAAAGGCCTCAAGACAAGAAGCTTCAATCGCCTCAAGGCCCACGGCAAGAATTGGATCGAAGAGCTCCCCTCGTGCTCTGGTCCATCCGCACCACCGCCACGAAGCCCACTGGAGAAACGCCGTTCGCTCTCGTCTATGGCGCTGAAGCAGTCCTCCCCACCGAGATCAAGCATGGGTCCCCACGGATCCTTGCTTTCAACGAGGACAATCAAGAGGAGCTCCACAACGACGACTTGCTGCTGCTCGATGGACTACGTCGCCGTGCCGCCCTCCGAGCGGCAAAGTACCAGCAAGACCTGCGCCGCTACCACAGCCGCCACATACGGCCGCGCACCCTCGAGACAGGCGATCTCGTCCTCAGGAGGATCCTCTCCAGAGAGGGCCTCCACAAGCTCTCACCCATGTGGGAAGGCCCCTACAGGGTCGCGCACATCGCCAGGCCTGGCGCGGTACGGCTCGAGACGGAAGACGGCGATCCAATCAAAAACCATGGAACATCGAGCACCTACGCAAGTTCTACCCGTGATCACGTCGCGGCAGGCATTTTTTGTCTCAAGAGGGAAGCACGCGTCTTCACCTCCCAGCTTCACCAAGCTTTCCCTTCACGAGGGCCATCTCCACTGAGAGCTCCTACAACGCGTCGCCACGGGCCGCGGGAAGCCTCAGCCACTCCATGTGGAACCCCATGCCCAGACATGGCGGACTTTGTCTTGGCCTCGCCAAGTGTAATGAACAATTTCAGGTCATCATGAACCTTTGCGCTTCGGCGCCGTTATGTAATATTGCTTGGTGAGTTTTGTTTTCTTACATTCATTCGCGCTCACATTTTTCCCCATGCGCACCTCGCGAGCGGGGGCTGAGCACGGTGCCTGTGTCTCGGGAGCATCCCAGCAGCATCGTAAAACCAAAGGATCCGAGCTCTAACTCGTGGCTCTCCGCCCACGACCGTTATCTCACCAAAGAGCTCTGACTCGTGGGTAGCTCCCATGCACGTCACCTCACCAAGGACCTTGGTGCTTATTCTCCTCGTGAGATACCCATGAGGAAATCTATGAGCGCGCATGAGTTGTACAACTATGCATTGCTTGTGGGTTCGCCTCTCTCTCCAACGCAGGGAACAAGACGCCTTGCAGGGCTCCAAAAGCTCCAAACCAGCCTCAGGCAGCCTCGAGAGGGAAAACACCTCACCAGGAACACACACCCTCTACGAGACAGGCGTCTCGCCAAAGCTAAGTCCAGAACTTACGCCTCATGAGCTCTTTTCCCTCTCGCTGGTTTTGTCGCCCCTCGAGCCTCTCTTTTCTCTCTTACGCCTCATGGGCTGCTTGCACGTCAAAGGGGAGCTCCCGAGCATCGCGCCTCGAGAGCTCTTACCTCTCTAAGCCTTACGCACCCCCCGGCCTTGTCGAGCCCTGACTCCGGCATACCGAAGCGGCGGTGCTATTTGCGCTAAGAGCAGGGTCCTAACGACGTAGAGCGAAAAAGACATGAGGAACAGATAAAAGGCCTCCCGAGGGGCACTCACACTTGCACAAAATAAAAGTGTCTTTACAAACCATTACAAAATAAAGCAACAAGTCCTAAGATAACTGGTGCCCTTGGCACATCTCTCCACAGGGCAACCTAAGCAGGGCAGTTGTTGTCGTCGTCGCCGTCAACAGCCTCATCGCCCCCTCCTCAGCGCCTGCCTCGTCGTCGCTCTCCTCGACCTCGACCCTCTTGAAGCGTTGATATACTTCTCCACGTCGTCCCACACCGAGGCGTCCAGCTTCGAGGCAGCTTTTCTCCAGAGGCTCCATCACAGCTGCGAAGTCGAAGCCGGGGTGGAGGTGTGCAAGGTTGGCGAAGACTTGGCCGACCGCGACGCCAAGGAGCTCGCGGCTCTCGTTGTCGACCAGGTCGTCGAGGTTCGTCACGACCTCCTCAGGCTGGTGAGGAGCTGCTCGAAGAAGCCGAGGTAGGTGGCGACGTCAGAGTTCCCCTCGGCAGGAAGCACGGGGCTTCGGCCCCCAGGCGGCCCGCGACAGTCCGCGCACGCCTCACCAAGGAGACGAACATGCGCTCCCGCTGGCGCGACAAGACCTGCGCAGCCAGAGCGCTCTGCCGAGCTTCCTCGACGAGCTCTACAACAGGCCCCACCTGCTGCTGCATCTCATCATGTCCTGCGTCAAGGAAGCAAGGTCCTGCTCCGCGTGCTTCCGAGCCTCCACAGCAACCTGAAGGCGGGAGTCAAATCGCTTCTTCTGAGCCTCAAGCTCCCTGATGCGAGCGTCAAGCTCGTTGCGTCTCTTCGTGAAGCGATCCTCCTGCTTCTTGGCCTTCTCCGCGAACTCCTTCCTGCAGTTGTCGCGGAAGAGCTTCTCCCTGGTCGCGGACTCCTCCGCCATCTTTCCTCCTTCTTGCGAGGTTCTCGTTGGTCTGCGAGGCGCTTCTGGTAGAACGCCTCGTCTTGGGTCACCTTGCTCTCGCGAGACTCCAGGTGCTCCCGCTGCGCGGATTGATCCTTCTCGATCTGTTCAACCTGCTCCTCGCGCTTGCGCAGCTCGTCTCGCGGGCGTCAAGTTCTACCCCGCGCTGCACGATCAAGTCCTCGCGGATGCGCAGGTCCTCACGGAGCTTCTCCAAGCCTTCCGCACGTTCTCCGATTCGGCGATGATCCCCGCCTCACGGTCCAGAAGCTCTTTGTGCTTGGTGGAGACCGCCGCCTCGCGCGCCGCCAGCTCCTGATGCTTGGCCTCGGTCTCCGCCTCGAGAGCCTCGCGCCTAGCACTCAGGTCCGCAAGGGTCTCCTCACTCGCGGACCACGCTGATGCGGATCTCTTCAGCATCGCGCAGCGCCGCCTCGCGTTGCGCCTGGGCTGCCTCGTCCTTCCGGCGGCAGCGCTCCACGGTCTCCTGGAGGCAAGCCCAGCCCCGCGCAAGCTCGGCGTCCTCCTCCGCCTGGCGCGATCTTCCTCAGCAAGCTGGGCCTCAAGCCCATCGAGCACCTCCCTCGCCGAGCGAAGGACAGCCTCTCGGCGAGCTGCACTGGGCGCCGACCCCGCAGGGCTAAGGCCCATGACTCACCAGAGGCCTGGAAGCGCCAGCGCCTGCCGAGGACTCCGGAAGTCACGCCTTGGGCTCGGAGGGTCCTCGAGGCGCGCCTGGGGGCTCTGGTGAGAGCCTCCCTCTTCTTCCACGCTAGGGCCTTCTGGGGGCTCTGATGAGAGCCCCCCTCCTTCCGCGCTGGGGGCTTTCTGGGGGCTCGAGGCGCCCTCACCATCAACCCCACCATCTTTCTGCCCCTGGGGAGCACTCTCCTCTCCCCCAGGGGCAGGGTTGGCCTTCTCTGCTGAGGCCGCCCCCGCGCAGCCTCAGTGTCCACCGTAGGCCCTCCAAGGCTCGCGCTCGGTGGAGGCGACGGCACGGTGGCCTCCTCCATCTCGACGTCAGCGTGCGCCTCTGCAGACGCAGCTGTCTCCGCCGCGCGCTCCTCGCCGGCGGCGCGGTCCTTGCGCGCATTCTCCGGCGTCTTCTCCTGCCGCACAGGAGAGGCGTCAGGCCGCACAGGCGGCGGCATCGTCACCTCAGCCTCCTCCTCTCCTCGTGGCGCTCCTCTGCCTCAGGAGGCGGCGCCGCAGCCTCGGGAGAAGAGGCGGTGGCCTCGAGAGGTGCCTCCTCAGGTGCTGCAGACGCCGCTGCAGCGCTGGAAATCTCTCCAAGTCTCCGGAGCCTCCGCCGCTTTTGCTCCTCGGGGCGCCTGGAGAGGAAAAGCTCAAAAACCCCTCGAGAGTCTACACAAGAAAAACATCAAACAGAAAAAGAAGTACAAAACTTACGCCGCGGTGTCGACCCACTTCCTCTTCGTCCGCCGGCAGGGAGCGCTGGGCTCCGCGCTCGTCTGCGCCTCCGCCCCTTCCCGGGCCCCGACGTTCCTGTCATGAATCGCCTTGGAGCGGGGCTCGCAGTGGCCCGACGAAGCATCGTCGTCATCGCTCTCCTCCTTTCCCTCGACACGCTGCGAGGGAGCGACCACGAACTGGTCGCCGCTGCCTGAAGAGATCTCGTGGATCTCAACTTCAGGCGCCGCACTCTTCGAGGCGCTCGAGTTCTCCGCCGAAGAAGCGGGACCTCCCGAGGCACCGGTTGCGCCTGCGTCAGACTCCGCGGGCGTCTCCGTCATCTCCTCGTCGCCCTCAGCTGGCGCCCCCTGCGCCGCTGACTCCGGGTCCTCGCGAGGCCCGACGTGCCCCTCAGGCACCAGGCCCCACTGGTCGAACTTCGGCATCGTCTGCACGTGCGAGACGCGACGCCCAAGATCGATCCTGTGGAGCGGAACTATTGTCGGTAGGCGCGGGGATATCTGGAGACGTGAAGAGGGTCTCCATGATGCTGTGCACCTCCTCCTGCGTGAAGAGGGTAGCGCTCAGGCGCATCTTGTCCCTCTGGTTGGAGTACAACCACATCGCGTCCGCATGCCTCTGGAGTGGAGCAATGCGACGCCTCACGAAGTCCTTGGCCAGCATCTGCCCGGTGAGGCCAGCCTCGCGGAGGTCCTGCAGCGCCTCACCACAAGGCCAAGTGATGCGCCCTTGAGTGCCTTAGAAGACCAGCTCGCCCTCTTCGTCGGAGGCGCTTCAGGAAGTTCGAAGAAAGCACTCTGGCTCCTGAACTTCATGAGGAACCAGTGCTTGCGGAAATCTTCCACCTTCTTCGTCACGCTGGTCACAATGTTCTCGCCGTTCCGCACGTTGGGGATGTAGATGCCCTTCATGCCATCGGTGATGCGGAAGGACACGCACCCCGACCGCTCCCTGTTCGCCGTGAACCGGAGCGCGTAGAAGTTGCGGAAGAGGTCCACCGAGGGCGGAATGCCGATGTACGCCTCGCAGAGATAGGCAAAAATGGCGAGGACGAGGACGGAGTTGGGGTGGAGATGAAGAACCTGGATCTGGTAGCGCTCCAGAACCGCCAGGAAGAAAATCGGAGAAGGGAGGCACGAGCCCGGCGTAGAGAGTGTGCATGAAGATGGGGTAGAAGCTGCCGAAGGAGTTGTTCGCCAGCTTGAGCACCGTGGCGCCGTGCTCATTGGTCGCCGAGGCCGCCATATGACGCACCTTATGCAGCTGCAGCTCCTTCTCGAAGCGGAAGCCAACCAGAGCCGGCTCAAAATCGCCGCCCTGCTGCGTCGCGGCAGACTCGCCGCCCTGCATCACCGCCTTGCCCTACGTGACGCGGCGGACTTCTTGGGCGCCATTGCAGCGAGATTGCAAAGGAGGAGCTTGGGGATTGAGCGCTAAGAGCAAGGAGACGAAAGGGGAACGAGTGGAGTAATGGCCGCCTGCGCCGAGTTCTCTGCCTTTTATCGGCTCATCGAGCCGTTACCAGGACATGGCGGGACCCACCACTTCGCCCGTTACTTCAGAGGAGATCGTGGGATCGTGTCCAGCCGCAGCGCTCCACGTATCTCGGGCTACGCAGGCTTCTTTGGGCCCACGACGATTCGCCTCCGCCTGAGGAACTCCAGCGTGCCCATCGCGGGCCCGGGGGCTACTGTCGGCCCAGTGGAAACCGGGGTACCATGGGCCGGCCAGCCACAGCCCTCGACGCTCCGCAGGAAATTCTACTAAGGACCAGGCGTTCGGCCTGGCGAGCCTCGTGAGGGATTTTCCCCTCGCGAGGGCTCCTTTGCTCAGCCGAGCATTTCTGCTAAGGACCAGACTTTCGGCCTCAGGGGCCTCGAGAGGGACTTCCGCCTCGGGAAGGCCTCTCCTAGAGGACCACCAGGTCCTGGCGCGTCTCCGCGCTACCCTCGTGAGGTTTTCCCTCGCGAGAAGTCAACGGCTACAGAGCCTCGGCGAGGCTTCAGGCCCTCGCGGGGTTCCTTCAAGTGGAAGCAAGCTCATGCGCGCGCTGCAGAGCGCACATGGGCTCTGCGCCCGCCGCAGAGTGACGCGCGCGCTGCGCGCGATGACGAAGACGCCGCACTTGCCATTCTCGTGTATAAAGCGGTCAAAGGAACTGGAGGAAGCAAAGCGGACTCCAAGACTTGCCAATTTGGTGATAAAGCGGCCGGCCGCCGCTACGCTCCAACTGCGACGTCACCATGGGGCACGCCCCAAAGCTCTGCAGCGCCAGCCCACCGTCCTGGTTGGACGGTGGCTTTTTCTGCCAAGACGACGTGCTCTCTGCCATGGACCGCGTCCATGGACGCCCCCGACGCTGTGCGCTGTGCTCCATCTTTGCGGCATTGTGGTATCCCTTCCCGCCGGAACTTTTCGGGGAAGAGGACCGACGCCAGTATATAAGGAGCCAGTGTACGACATAGGGGGGGTCCCGCATTCACCAACTCACACAACACCCAAGTAGCTACGTCCAAAGGAGAGAGGGAGCTCATTCCACCACATTCCACCATAGCCACAACTGTGCCCTCGGCAAGCACCCTTGTACTGTGAACCTCTCCAAGCAGTGCAATACATCTCAGCAGGACGTAGGGCTGTTACACCTCGCGGTGGGCCTGAACCTGGGTAGCGGCTCGTGTTCCCTCTCTGCCGTGATGTTCCTCACCGAGCTCGACGAGCACTGTCGCCGAGGTTGTTGAGGATCTGTTTGACGTTGTGTTCAGCCCCTTACTCGATTCCTGGCTTTTGAGAGACACCCCTAGTTCCTGGGACTAGTCTCCGACAAACTTCAGCACATCTATGTGGCGTTTCGTGGTCGGGTGTGTTGCCGGTCATCACAGCCTTCCACCTGTTACATTTGCGTGTTACATGTGCAATGCGACATTGCCACCTCACCCACTCCACGAAAACCTTCGCCTCCCCTATAGTCGGGAGGATTGGATGAAGAGGAAGGTGGATAAATCGCTAGGTTAGGAGTCGGGATGCGGAGCATCGTGCTTGTTTGATCATGCACTCCTTCAACTCCAGAAGAAAATCCTATGAAGCCGCTTTTTTTTTTAAGACCCGCTTCAAGCATTGACATTGGCATGTGGCAGCACAAATTATGAAGGCCGTCATTTTCTCTCATTTTGGTTCATGTTTTCCATCCTTCTGGACACAACAGGACTACATGTACAGGACCTGAAGAGCAACTTCGATTTTTTTTCTTCTTTGGATTATGCAGTTGACCGTTTATTTAGCTCTAGAAATTTGATATTTTGATAGGCGTTAGGGAGTAAACAATATCAACCATTACAACGAACCAGCTAGGCTTAATGGCTTATTAATTATAAATCCATGCGCAGCCTTCTATGATCTGAACATTTGATCTGAAGTTTTTAACCACGAGTGCGTGCATGCGCCCATGTCAAGAAATAAATGTTGTGATAAGATCATTCACGATTTGCACACCTCCCTTCCTCACAGTAAGCCTGTCGGGGACTCGAACTTTGCACAGTACATGTATTTGACTGTGTTTGCGAGGACACTTCTTCTACATCGTGGAGCTCGGGACCCAGCCACCCGTCGCCGGCCGCCTGGTCAGGCGAGAGCAGTAGGCGCGTCTGGTAAATTGCCGTCAATACGCGCGGCGGCGTGCTCGAGCTTGCTGACGGACTCGACCCACTACTTGAACTGGCCGGTGGCCTCCATCCCTTGGCGCTCGGCGGTGTTCACCAGGCTCTTGAGTCTTGACGCGGCGCTTGCGCCTGAGTTCGTCCATGTCGTGGCCTAGCAGTCTCATATAGTTGCCGGAGGACATGAAGTAATCGAACCTCCGAGAAAAGTAGATTTTGAGCGGCCGAAACACCGTGCCCATGATAGACGCCACAAACTCCATTGCCGTGAACCAAAAGCTTCAATCTTTAAGAAGAAAGATCTGCGATTTGATTAAGCCCATGGACAAAACCTGATTTGGCGGCACTCGGATGGCTGGGAGCGGGTAGGAGCTCACGATCTCATTCACTTTACTTCTGTCCGCCATGGTCTCCGGCATGGTTATAGCTTGAACTCTCGTCGATTCGCTAGCTCTGATAGCTTGGAGCGCTTGATTTTGATCGGACAATCGATCGCTCCTCTATTTAAAGGCTCATAGAAGGGAAGAAGAGGCCGACTCGGATTTGATCACGATACTCATGTTTGAATTGGTTTCACGATCAGAAATAAAGAAGGAGACCATGAGCCTACGCGTGTGGTTTTTTCCTGGTTCGGGCAGATCGGGAGAAAAAATATCACAACACATACCGAACAGTTTTTTTTTTGACTTATGTGTGCCATAGGTGGGTAATTATTGACAACTCTAAGGGCAAAGCAAATTTAATGACACACCAAACCACGGAATTCTTAGTGCCTTTATTATTAGATATAGATAGTTGTAATTAATTGGTATGACACTCATCCCAACCTTTGCTTACACAAGCCATGCCTAACCGAATCTTCGGGTGCCTTCCATCAATCACATACCATGGAGGAGTGCCTATTTGATAAAGTTTAACATTTTGGAAATTTTGCTTTTGATAAATCATTGGCAAACATGTGAAGAGAATTAACAGTTATAGTTGAAATTAATTGGGACTGGGCACCCCATTTGCCAGCTCTTTTTGCAAAATTATTGGATAAGCGGATGTATATGTCACTAGTCCATTGGTGAAAGTCTGTTATGAGTAAATGACAAGGTTGATAGAGAAAACTCCACATAACTTCCTCATGAGCTATAAAACATTGACACAAATAAGAGATAATAGTTTTTGAATAGTTTAAAGGTAGCATTTGAAGTATTTACTTGGAATGGCAGGAAATACCACATAATAGGTAGTTATGGTGGACACAAATGGCATGGGTTTTGCCTCAAGGTTTGGATGCACGAGAAGCATCCCCTCTCAGTACAGAGTTTAGTCTAGTAAGGTTGTTGGAAGCAAACACATGATATCAAGTGGTACAGCAAGACTTACATGAAAACATATTGCAAGCATTATAAGACTCTACACTGTCTTACTTGTTACTCAAACACTTTTACCAGAAAATATCTAGACCTTAGAGATACCAAACATGCAAACCAAATTTCAACAAGCTCTACGGTAATTCTCCACTAATAGGTTTTAACTACATGATGCAAGAGATTAAACATGATCTACTTGAGAGCTCAAAACAATTGCAAAGTATCAAATTATTCAAGACAATGATCTACAAGAAGGAGTATGTCTTTTCAATATACCATCTGCCACATGTAGCATTTTCTGTTTCCAACCAAACACCAATAAACTTATTTCAATACAAAACTCTCCAAATAATACAACAATAAAACAAGAGAGTACTTCTCTACAAGAACTAACAGCTCTGAACAAGAGATGCGTGAAAAACAGGAGCTAAAAGTATTGCAGCAGCTAGTCAAGAATACTCAACAAATATAAGTAAAGAATACGAGTATTCATATGAAAAAAGCGGAGCGTGTCTCTCTCCCACACAAGAATGCTAGGATCCAATTTATTCAGAAAATAAAAATAAGAATGTGAAAATAAAAGCACACAGACGCTCCAAGTAAAGCACATAAATGTGAAAGAATTAAAATATAGTTTCACTAGAGATGACCTCATAAGTTGTTGATAAGAAGGGGATGCCTTGGGCATCCCCAAGCTTAGACGCTTGAGTCTTCTTGAAATATGCTTGGGTGACCCACGGGGGCATCCCCAAGCTTTTCACTCTTCTTGATCATATTATATCATCTCCTCTCTTGATCCTTGAAAACTTACTTCACACCAAACTCAAAGTAATTCTCATTAGAGGGTTAGTGCATAATCAAAAATTCACATGTTATGTAAGGACACAATCATCTCCAATACTTATGGACATTAGCTACAACCACTGATATTTGTGGAGCAAAGAAATCCACTCAAACATAGTAAAAGAGAGAATGCAAAATAAAAGGCATAATCTGTCAAAAACAGAACAGTCCGTAAAGACGAATTTTTTCGAGCCACTTAAGTTGCTCAGATCAGAAAACTCAAAACTAATGAAATTTGCGTACATATCTGAGGATCACGTGTGAATATTTTCAGAATTTTTCAATTTTTCTGGAGTGCGTACAGCTCAAAACGGGAGACAGCAAAAATCTGTCTCTGCGCAGATATCCAAATCTAGCATCAACTTTCTATTAGAGACTTTACTTGGCACAACAATGCAATAAATAAAGATACAAAGGAGTTGTTACAGAAGTAAGAAAGCTCCAAGACTCAAATAAAAGAAAAATAAAGAAATAAAAACCATGGGTTGTCTCCTATAAGCGCTTTTCTTTAACGCCTTTCAGCTAGGCGCAGAAAGTGAAAATCAAGTGTTTCCAAGTGCAGAAGCATCCAAATCACCAAAGGCTTCCTCTAAAACACAACTTGTTACAATAGGTACTTTAGGTGTCCTTGAAGATGTTCCATTGTGTAAGTTACCATTAATTGTACTAAAGGTTTTATCAATTTTAAGCGCATTAGGAGGCTTTGATTTAGGCATCTTGGGAACATAAATGAACTTTTGCTCTTTTACCACAAAAGCTTTCTCCCTCTTAGTTTTAAGAGAAGAAAAAGTCAAACTTAACGTTTCCATAGCCTCCTCTAACTCACCAATTCTATAATTTTGAGTATCGTGGATATTACTAGCCTCTAAAACAGTGATTCTTTCATTGATGCTTACTATTGATTCATTAACCTTGCTAGCATTATCAAGAAAACTTGGCAGGTTTTTCTCTAAAGAATCCAACTTTTTAATAACATCTTCCAGAGTGATCTCAGTTTTAATTTCTTTAGTAAGAGGTGGTATCCCTACCAAACTTTAAATTAAATTGCAAGCTTCCAAAGCAGGAGTACCTAGAAAGTTACCCCCATAAGAGTGTCTAGAACATACCTATACCAGCTAGTGATACCAACATAAAAATTCCTAAGAAGGATCAAGGTAGAATATTTTTTGTGCATCTATGATGAGCATCACTTATCCTATACCAAGCATCTTTCAAACTCTCACCCCCTTGTTGCCTAAACGAACGAACTTCAACTTCAGGACTACTCATTTTAGCAAAAATAAAGCTAGGCCGAAATATAAAAATAAATGCAAGTAACTAATTTTTTTGTGTTTTTGATAAAGAGAAGCAAACAAGACAAAATAAAAATAAACTAAGCAAGACAATAACAAAGTAAAGAGATTGGAAGTGAGAGACTCCCCTTGTAGAAGGCTTGATCTCCCCGGCAACGGCGCTAGAAAAAGTGGCGTCTTGTCAGGTAGTGCAAGACTTCCAGAAGTTCCTCCTATCTCCCCGGCAACGGCGCCAGAAAATAGTCTTGGTAACCCACAAGTATAGGGGATCACAACAGTCTTCGAGGGAAGTAAAACCCAAATTTATTGATTCGACACAAGGGGAGACAAAGAATACTTATAAGACTTAACAGCGGAGTTGTCAATTCATCTGCACCTGGAAAAGCACTAGTAACAGGGGTGATGTGAAAGCAGCAGTGATATGAGAGCAATAGTAACAATAACACAGCAGCAGTAGTAACACAGAGGCAATGGCACCAGAAAATAGTTGATACTACTTCTAATGGCATATAGGACCGAATGAGTATTTGATGATGACAGATGGACCAGGGTTCCCAGCTATCTACACTAGTGGTAACTCTCCAATAACAAGTGTTGGGTGAACAAATTACAGTTGGGCAATTGATAGAATTGAAATAGCATTAAGACAGAACATCTAGTCCATTAATCATACGTAGGCATGTTTTTCCATATATAGTCATACGTGCTCGCAATGAGAAACTTGCACAACATCTTTTGTCCTACCAGCCCGTTTGCAGCGGGGCCTCAAGGGAATCTACTGTTAATTAAGGTACTCCTTTTAATAGAGCACCGGAGCAAAGCATTAGCACTTAGTGAAAACATGCGATCCTCATATCTAAACCATCCCCTCTAGTTATCCCAGTTGCTGTCACTCTGGGGCCTCGGGTTCCGGACAGAGACATGTGCAAACAACTTGTAGATATAATCTAAGCAATAATTATAGAGTTTAAATCTAAGATCATGCCACTCGTGCACTAGTGACAAGCATTAAACACAACAAGATTGCAGCAACAATAACTTCACAAACTTATAGATAGACTGATCATAATATAACAATTCATCGGATCCCAACAAACACAACACCGATTACATCAGATGGATCTCAATCATGTAAGGCAGCTCATGAGATCATTGTATTGAAATACATGGAAGAGAGTACCAACTAGCTACAGCTAGAATCCGTAGTCCATGGGGGAACTACTCACGGAGCATGATGGAGGTGGTGGCGTCGATGGAGAAGGCTCTGGGGGTCAATCCCCGTCCCGGCGGGACGCCGGAACAGGACCTTCTGACCCCCCGAAACTTGTTCTGGATGGCGGCGGAGCTCGGAGTCGTATTTTGCGAAATCCTTCGGATTCCGTGTACGTGACAGGAAAATAGGACCGTGGGCTTTTGTTTCGTCCAATTCCGAGAATATTTCCAGAACGACTTTTCTGGAATACAAAAACAGCAGAAAACAGGAACTGGCACTGTGGCATCTTGTTAATAGGTTAGTCCCAGAAAATGCATAAAAATGCTATAAAGTGTAAATAAAACATGTAGCAATTGGTATAATATAAGCATCGAACATCAGAAATTATGGATACGTTGGAGACATATCATATGGTACGGTCACGCCCGACCGTACCTGACTTGTTATCCTCGGTACATCTTCGATTGAAATTGCCACAAAAAAACGAAAGTGCTAGATTCCTTCCCAAAATTCCAGATATGACTTCGTTTCCTTCCTACACTTGTAACTTTTAAAATTCTCATAAGAATGAAAAGTTCTCCAAACATCTAGGTATTTGGGTTAGTGTTAAAGCAAATATGAATGAATAAGAAGTAAAAGTCGTGAAAAATATCTCTGAAAATGTCACTAGAATTAGAGCTATCACGAGCCACCACTTATTCTTATAATAAATAAATCCCATTACTGGTTGCTTTTCATCAAAAATAAAATCAACTAGAGAAGTGATTGCAATGGCGCATGCACTTGCTCCATCGGGGTCTGGAGTTATGTTGTTGTGTTTTCCCTGGTTGAGTGCCAACC
The DNA here is from genome assembly GCA_947311845.1 of Poa pratensis. Taxonomy (NCBI): domain Eukaryota; kingdom Viridiplantae; phylum Streptophyta; class Magnoliopsida; order Poales; family Poaceae; genus Poa; species Poa pratensis. The sequence continues at coordinate 42,858,804 of CAMZMU010000063.1, forward strand.
TACGACTCACGTTTAGCCAAGCCTTATTGTAATGAGAACAATGTTAGCCAATTCGCACCGGGTTCCCCCTCTTCATCGGTTTAATCGGGGTCTATACAAAAAAGAGATCATAGTGGCGCCCTCCATCGGCTCAGACGGACTGAAAAACTGGTCGACAACCCCTTGTCCGCACCCAACATTAGGGCGGCTCGGGAGATGACGAATAAGACTGTACACCGCCACCACATAGATTCAGACATGCCAGTTACACCTGCTTAAATGGCGCCATCCAACCTTCTCATCTCACCAGGCGGCGCTGCCAATGTTGACTCCTAATTGTGACATAGTATCGAGGGTGTTGGACACAATATCGGGGACTTTAGTGGAGATACTTTGACTTAAGTAGTACACAATCCTGAAAACAAAAAAAGGACAATAGATAAATCTTATGTGGTCTTGTTTTCGATAGCCATATTCAAAGTACTCATGCCGACATCATAACGGTTAATATCTTGCATGACGCTCTGTATAAACAACAGGTGGAGCTGGCGTCACCACATCCTATTTTGCTAGAGCCTAGTTGACCAGCAGACCGGCCGGTACCGCTATGATCGGACGGATCCATCATGAGCTCGCCGTCGAAGCGACGGCGTACGTCGCATCGCGCTTTGTCTGATGGATGAAACCAGGATACGTCGCCGTTGCATGAGCATGCAAAATTGCATTTCTGAACATGCTTTTGTGGATAGGTGCAGGGTTTATGGTAAGTTATGTCCACAGTCTGTTGCCGTGTAGTGTACGTCGATCGGCCTCTAGATTACACATTACTCTGCACCGCACACCAACATATCAAGTCAAAACAGATTCCACATTTTAAAAGCTCCGTTGCTTTTGAACCCGCATCCAATTTATGATCTGTTTGAACATTTAGTTCCTAGTCACGAGAGAGCCTAAAAATAAGACCAATCTTAAATATGTTTTGATATTGTTTAAATTTCAAGGTTTAAAACTTGGTGTAATTTGATATAACTTAATGAAACCATGTAAGTATAGGGCTATGTAGGATTCCCTTGATGTCTATATTGAATGGTTCATTCTGTAGTAGTACTTCATACTAACTCCATTCCAAAATATAAGGAGCCCTAAACATTCGATAAGCAACGACTTATAATTTTGACCATGATTTGCACTGACAAAATTAGTATCACGATATATGGGATGAGAAATTTGGAAAGAGGAATCTAAAAGTATCATTTAATCTAATATATATTAATGTTTAAAATCGAGCATCAAAAAGCAGCATAAAAAGTGTGCCTTATATTTTGGGACGGTGGAGGTATATTATTTTGGGACATAAATCACTAAAAGTACTCGTTTTGGACAAATTATGTGTTTCCCTCTATATGGTATTGCCAGGATATAATAGAATGCCACGAATGCGATTGGCGCGTCGCGAGCGGAACCAACCGGCCGGCCAGTCCCGTGGAGGCGCTGAGGGACGGTGGAGAGTGACAATCCTGCCCGAAGCGCCCAAAATAGGCGGGGCGGCCTGTGACTCGCGCTTGTCGACGTCCGCCCCCTAGTTGCTTTCTTGCTTGTTAGGTGTACGTGTGCAATCGGTACGTACTGCCTTCGTCTTCCTCATTGGCTGGGTGCCTGGTTCAGAACTCTAGTTCCGTTTATAAACCTGCTTTTGCCGCAAGAACAATATGACAGCAGATACCTTGGTGAAATTAAGCCGTGAAATGGAAGCTTCTTTGGAAATTAGGAGCTTGGTCTATGGACAGTGAATCAATTCATCACCGTGTCAAATTTTATGGGTCCACTATGACGCAGTTGACTGAGAACTTCTCAGTCGAATGACGTCAAAGTCGTCTTCTTAAACTTCTCAGTCGAATGACGTCAACATCATCTTCTTCACCTCTGGTGAGTGTCCTACCCCGCGGCCACCGTCGGCCGAATCTCGTCCTCCCAGCCTGCGGCTGGCGCCGTGACGCCTCGACGCCCCACTCAGCCCCGAGCTCCTCCTCCGCCAGTTCGCAACTGCACCGCCATCCCTCTAAACCCCTTTCTTCTTCGGTGTCGGTGAACCCGTACCCCTCCTCCCCCCCCCCCCCCCCCCCCCCCCCCCCCCCCCCCCCCAAGTTAATTTGTTCCTCCCGTCCTCTGCGAGGGAGGCGAAGGCTAGGGTTTGCACGAATCGTGACACACAGGTGAAGAGTGGATAAGTCGACTCGCAATCGATTAGGACTGAGAATTAACAAAACCAATTTTTTATGCGCATACTTAATTGTTTACATGCAGAGTTGGCCACAAAAAACATCAATGAAAAAGTCCTAGTTAAAATGCAGGAAACCAGCTAAAAATAAATGAAAATTGGTAATATAGTTGTTCAAAATATATATTACCATGTAATCCCCATTTTTTTATTGTTCAGGCCTCTATATAAAGAATGCAAAATTTCAACTTTTCATTAGTGTATTATAGGACTTTGTTTTATATCACAAGTCTGTTTTATTGGTTTACAATGATTTTTGTTTCCTATACCGCTCAAGTATCATATTATCATGGTTGGAAGACAAAGGTTCTGCCGACAAACAAAAAGACAAACGTGCTGCTATATTCTCTCAAGTACTCCACAAGACAAAGATTGGTGTTACACTGTTAGCTTGTGTTGCGCTAGTACGAAAGCAGGTCTACAGGCTACACAGAACAACGGTACAGAACAGGTTAGGCAGATATACATACTTAGTGCACAATTTCCAAGAGTCCTGATTAGCCTGGACGGTCCAGATAACCCGATACGCACGCGAGCACGTAGCTAGGAAATTTGCTCTCCATCGTGCGCGCGCAAAAATTCGCATACCCTCTCTCGCGCGCCTATAAAAACCAAGCCGGAGCCGGCGAAGAGAGACACAGCCACAGCACACGTACCACACACTCACTTAAACGCAGTAAGCTCGCAGCAATGGAGTCCACGAAGCTCTCTGTGGTGCTTCTCCTCGCCATGCTCGCGCTCTCCTCCTCCCCTGTGGCGCTCTCCCAGGACCTCGGACCCCTCGCTCCCGTCATCGGCGCCGTCGCTCCCGTCCTCGGCTCCGTCGCTCCAGTCGTCGGATCCGTCGCCCCCGTCGTCGGTGGCGGCCTCGCTCCGGTCATTGGCCAGGCCGCTCCCCAGTCGGCCAACTCGCTCCCGTCGTCGGCCAAGTCGCTCCCGTCATCGGCGGAGGCCTCCCGGGCATCGGCGCCACCTCTCTCGCAGCCATGCCTGCCGTCCCCGGCACCCTCGCTCCGGTTGTCGGCGGCGTCGCTCCCGTTGTTGGAGGCGTCGCGCCCGTCGTCGGTGGCGTCGCTCCCATTGTCGGGGGAGGCGTTCCGGGCATCGGCGCCACCTCTCCTGTCCTCGCAGCCATGCCTGCCGACCTCGGCACCCTCGCTCCCGTTGTTGGAGGCGTCGCTCCCGTCGTCGGCAGCGTCGCTCCCGTCATCGGCAGCGGGACCGTTGCGTCCCCTTCCAGGAACACCCTCCAGGGTGGACGCAAGGTCGTTGCCGGGAATAATTAAGCAACACTTTGGAAATCAAGGTCGTTATGTCGATGAATCCACTTGCTTCCTTCACCTTGTTGTTTTAATAGCTAATTCTCTGTTGTTCGTTTAGAGTAATTTACGTGTTAGCGAGTGTGTAACTGTAAGTCTCAAGAACTAAGTTTCAGTCAATGAAAATGTTCCCGCTAATTCTCTGTTTTTTTTTTTAGATGTTGCACATGTCTCAAGGTTGGATCCATGCATGGATCTCGGCCTCCACTAAGACTTGAACAATTAATTCTCAAGATTACCAAAATTGTGTTAAGTATTTAATATTACCGGCAGTCAGTTTTGTGTTCATCATCATGAAATGTGTACTTTCTATAAAGGAATATATTAATATTAAGAACATACCAACTACAACGGAAGCATGCAAACAATAAAATAGAAAATGAAAGAAAAGAATAGAAAAAGGCTTCACCAAAATGACGAGCAACTCGCATCCGCAGTAAAAGGATTTCAAAAGGTACTCCAACAACGACGCCTAAAGAAAAATAACAGTGCACAAACGTCATTGTCATCCCATCTAACTGCCAAAAGGCAGATCATGGGTATTCACCCTGAGAAAAGTCCGAGAAAACTCTAGACAATTCTTTCAGCAAGAAAACGGCTAGAACGAAGTCATCATCACCTACAGCCAATAAAGTCTGACCTAACATATTCCGAGGAGTCGATACTACTCAATGAGTAACACCAAAGATGAAGTCACACTGTAGCCGTCTCTACTTGCCGAGCACACTTCTCATAGACATCACGAGCATATTTTGGACGTGAACATCGCCACGCAAACAAAACCATGTTAGAACACTTGCTATCAAGCATGGAAAATGCAACTCCACAACTAAGAGGATCTCCCCCTCTTATCTGACACGTTCAAATGTTTTACGACCTGTGCACAAATTTGTGAAAGAATTTCTAATATGAATCCATTATCAATAATTTCTGGATTTAGGTAAATTATTTTTAGACATGTACTAATAAGAATCTATGTAAATGCATCGGCAAAAAAAACGACGCATTAACATGTTTTTATTGTATTACACATCAATTTGTAGGAATAATATCGTTTCACGATAAGCGGTGGAGATACTCCTAGTTGTGGAAAAACTGCGTTGATCAAGTATCCACTACTAGAAATCAGTCTATCAACGACGACCAAGTCGAAAAATTATTTGGTCATTATTTGTACGACGAGGAGTCCCACGTTTAACCTTAGCCCGCGAACGTTGTGCGACGACCACGGTCAAGCCGTCGTTAAATTACTATGGCTAGTGGTCGTTATTTCTCGTATATAGCTTGTTTTCTCGGGATTAAAATCGTTCATGAGACCCCATATCTAGGCTTCCCTCTTGCTATCACCTACTTTTTTGTACTCTCTTCATTCCTAAATATAAGATGTTTTAGCTTTTTATAGAATCACATGTATCTATGTGTATATAGACACATATTTACCGTGTATGTTCTTTTATTTCATTTCGCATCTAGACACCATTTGACATAGCTTGAACATCTTATACCGTGGAACAGATAGATCTGAGCCGAGCGGACATTTGTGGATCGATCAAAGGTGGCCATGGATCCAGCATGGTCACAGGCGGCGGACAAACAAGACACGACGTGGATCTATGGTTGCAATGGAGCGTCGTCATGGCCTGACTAGTGGTCTCTGGCAGGCGCTCGACAAGCAGTGGAAAATCGCATCTGGCATCTGGATATCTAGCTGCGTTTCTACTCTTCCTTTTGTTCTTCTCTCCATCAACTAGATATCACATGCTCTCTTATATGGTGTCAATTTCATATGTACTGACTTCCAGAAATAATTCATGACCTTGTAGGACTGATGATCCACCATAGTAGATCATGACGAGGCATTGTGGTCGTACAAGGATGATGACATGCATAGAAACACCAACAGTGGTGAGGGTGTCCCTAAGAAGATATGAACTTTCTAGTTTTTCCGAATTTCTTTTAGATCAGAAGCTTCAATGAAAATGAGTTTTGTTCATTTTACTTGCATTTGTTCTTAGTTTGAGAATTCTATGCGAGGATTGTGTTCTGTCGGGGGGCTACCCCGGGTAGGGTCATGGCATGGTATAAAGTATGTCCAAGTATGGATCAAGGTATGGTAGTGACTGAGGTAAACAGGTCCGGACTGGCCGTTATATGCTAACTGAAATGGTTGGCCGACATAACCTTACCGACATATAAATGTCGGTATCGCAAAGTTGTTCTTATATGCAGGTGAGGAATCTACACCGAGGCAAGGAATCCGGCATATCCATGCCGGGTTAGCCCAAGGAGAATATCCGGCATAGCCCTGCCGGGTTAGAGGCAAGGAGAGCTCGGCATATAAATGCTGGGTTAAAGGCAAGGAGAACCCGACATATCCATGCCGGGTTAAAGGAAGAGAGGAGCTTAATGTCGGCTGCAGAGTCAATGCTGCTGTCAAGTCCCTTCTAGCACGGAAGCGCCTGACAAGGAGAATGTCAGGGAGCGTGCTGCGTAAAGGGCGGGAAAGGTTGTACCTGACCGCTGACTCCGGGGCTTCCGGGGAAAAGGCTATGAAGATAGGCGTGGGTGAGCCCTGTCTTGTCCCTGCAGTAGGGAGCATCCTAGCTCTACCGTTGGCTGCAGGGGATGGGCAAGCCACGTCCTGTCCCTGACAGGAGTGCCATCATGACACCTCGGGGACGTGGCTACAGTGTATCCAGGGGCATAACCGTAACTCGGTTAGCCTATAAATAGAGCATCACCCCCTCCTGCGCGAGGGACGATGCCCTGAGAGATATTTCCACCCGTATCTTCATCTTCCTCCTTGAGCACTTCACCATTGTTGGATCATACGGCTCGAGGAGCACCTTGTACTTGTGACACACTGAGATATACAGAGAGAGGCAGGCAGGAGTAGGGGTTTTACCTCACACGAGGGCCCCGAACCTGGGTAGATCGGAGTGTGCTTGGTTCTGTGTGTTCATCCGTGCGTGCTCCTTAGCGCGCAAATCCTCCCGGATCCCCCAGCGTCCATCGGCCCACATCTTAGCCATACCTATGGTATCTGCCGTGATACCACCACGACATGTTCAGTCTGTATTTTGATAAATAAAAAAATGGCCACGATCCAATGATACTTTGACTCCTAGTGTTGCTCGGTTCTTGTGATCATCAAATTGGTGGTTTTACTTATTAAAAAAAAGTCACTAATGAATATAAATTGATACAATATCATTTTAAATTGTTGGTAATGCTCCTTTAATGACCCTGGAAATATTTTTAACGATGAGAACAGTGGTCGTTGATACAAAAAATTGTGGTCGTTGTTTTCTCACAATTAACGCTACACATTATTCCGTCGTTAGAAAAATTTCTGGCGACAAGCAAAAGTATGTGGTCGTTAAAACTGTTAATGACAGAGCCTACAACGACCAGTAACGACCACCGGGTTGTGGTCGTTAATGGCATTTAGCAACCACATTTGGACATTTGACGACCACATAAACCGTAGTTAAAAATCATTTCTCTAATAGTGATCGTCTTCTCACAATCCAAGATTCCGGCCTCAGCGATCACACAACGGTATCGAACTCGACAATCTGAACCATTTTTAAAATGAACATTTTTTATGTGATCCAATTATAAAAACTATGGAAATATTCATGAATTTTAAAATAGTAAATAGATGAAAAGAAAAATACTACCAAAAACATATGAAACGACAGAAAACCAGAAAAAACAGGAAAAAATAACCCGGACCGGAACTCTCTAGACACTTCGCAAAACCAGAAAAGCTGAGCAGAACAAATAATGGGCCGGACCAATAGTGACTTATGTTGGTGCGCACTGTATATGGAGGGGGTACGCGTTTTGGGGCGAACCGACGCAATGAGCGTCGGCTAGGATTTGCCACCGAAAAACCTATACGACGCCCATTGGGTAGCTTAAACGAGCCAACGTGTACCCCCTCCCTTTGTACGATGCACTCAATTGGGCTGGCCATTATGTTTTCAACGCGGTTTTCTGGTGTGCGAAGGTTCCAGAACCTTCTGGTTCAGGTTATTTCTGATTTACTATTTTTTGTTTCTTAGTGTTTTCTTTCCATTTTCCTTTTCTTTTTTTACTCTTTAAAATTCATGTTTACAAAAATGGTTCAGATTGTGAATGTTTTTTTAAATGGTTCCGATGTAGAAAATATTCACTTTTAAAATGGTTCATTTTAAAAGATGGTTTATTTTTTAAAATATTTCATTTTTGAAAATGGTTCATTTTCTAAAAAAATCAAATTTGAAAATCGAATCAATTTTTTGAAGCAGACGTACAAGAAACAGTCGTACACAGAAGCATTCGTACGGAATATGGACCAGGCCCACGAACGTTCGCTTCCCAGCGCGGAGGTACGCGTTCGAAGCAGAACGGACGCTTAAAGCGTCGTATAGGGACACTCCGCCGCCAGACAGCTGGTGGATGGCCGGAATTGCTCCAGGCCAGCAGGCCGGTGCGGAGCTGTGCGTGCAGGTGCCGGCGGGTGGGCCTTGCCAGGCCACTCCCGGGCCGCGTACTCTGGCCATCAGCCTTCGGGCGCTGCTGGTTTCGTCTAGCTTGGTAGAGCCCGGTAGCCAGAGCCACAACGATGCAAGCTCGACCAGACACGGCCGGCGATCGATGTCAGGTAGGTACGTCGATCACGAGGCGAAGGAAGGAAGCGACGGTGTTACGTCCCATCGCGCTTACCTGGCCCTCTGATCATGTCCGATGAATGGAACCACCTACGTCCCCGTCACATGATCTCTGCGTGATTCCCTCTGCTGCCTGCTCATCTCTGCCTGCATGTATGGCAAGATCGGTGAAGAAGTGTCTATTATTTGCTTCAGGGCCGACCCCAGAGAGACCTAGCTTATTCTTATTCAGGTAGTCGATGAAAAATCGATTCCAACAACTGACATGTATAGCTAGAGGCCAGGGCTAAAGCTAAGCCGTCGGTTCAGATATTGAAATTTCATCTTTTACTGCTTATTCAAAAAATCATCTTATAGCTGTAGCTAGTATTTTTTTAACAGGTGTGGCACCTTCCAGCCAGTCGGTCTCTGTGCTGTACTGGTAGCCTGGTATGCAGTCAGGATGTTGTGCGGGTACTTGTAGTACGTGGTATGTACTATGAGGGCTTATAGCTCAGGTACTACGTTTTTTCAGGGAATTGGCTGCGATGCGACATAGTTGGAGATAATAGCTAGGGTACGACGCTTGAGAGCAGCAAAATAGCCACGACCCACCCATTGTGATGAAACGGCCGTGTCACTTACTTGTGCTAGGTAAGGAGGGTTTAGCGGACGTGGGACCCACTAACTTGTACCCGGTCAACTCAACCGGTTCGAGCGACCGCACAGACCGACCTTGCCCTACCGCGCCATCTGAACCCCGACAGTGGGCGCCCTGCTCCCTCTCCGGCGGCGGAGCTATCCACTCCTGGGCGTCGAATTCGTTGTCGCCGGCATCTGGGGTGAGTCAAATCGAACCCGCGTGGCCTTCCCTTCGTAATTCTGCCCCAAATCTGACACATTCCCTGCCGTTTTTGCTCGCGGCCAGGCGTATTGGAGGCGGGGGAAGCAGCCCGGAAGAAGGAGGTAGATGGCGAGCTCCGCGGAGCCGGCACAGTCAAATTCGAGGTAATTCATCACTCTCGTGCACATTCCGCTTTCGATTTGAGCTCGTTCACTTCCAAGTCATCAAATTCTACTGTCGTCACATTCCCGCGTCGTTGTCAAAACAGGGGAGATGCCCGAAAAAGTTTCGAATTGGGTGTCAAATTTATGCTATCTCAGGCGAAGCTAGCTGATGGTAGCGTGAGGACCATAGATCACGACACATTAGTTAGTTTGGAGCTTTCATTTTACGACATCGATCCACAAGAACTAGTGAACCAAGAAGAGAAAGCGGTGAGAGATATTGTGGAGAAAATAGGGGAGAGTATTCCTTGGGGTCCAGAGCAAGAAGTGGCATTGCTACGGTACGAAGATTGGAAGGGAGAGTATGTGAGAATGGAGGATGGCGAAGCCGTTGTTGATGAAATCGATAAACAAGAGGGCTTTGAAAAGAAACGTGCTACACTTCTTGCCGAGCTGGTTGATCTGAAATCAGATTCAAGAGTAGGATATGTGGCATCAAAGTTGGCTATGCAGATTGCAGATGATGAGTGGGCTGCAGCTAGACAGATAATGCCCATTGTAACCGAATTGACAGTGTTAGCAGATGATGCACAAGACCCAGCCCGTGATGGTGCTGCTAATGGGGTGGCTGGTACGGGCCCGGCTGTTGTTGACTGGAATTCAGTAGAACTGAAAGAGCTTACTGATTTGGTCATTGCACCCTTGGATGACACTGAGATGGCAGACCTTTTTGGAATTCCAGTCGATGATAAAGACAAGGAGAAGAAGAAGAGGGATGCGGCTAATGCGGCTGCTGGTTCTGGAGTTGTGGATGCAGAGTTGATGAAGGAAGCTGCTGATGATGTAGATGATGAAAATGATGATGAGATGATAAATGTATATGACAAAGATAACCCTGTAATTGCAGTAGGAAAGTATTTTCCAACCATGGCTGAGTTTAGGATGTGTTACAGGACTTATGCAGTGAAGAAGCAGTTTGACAGCAAGACTCTGTGGACAGATACAAAGAAATTTTATGCGAAGTGCAAAGGCTTTGATGGCAGTGCCCAACCTTGCAAGTGGTACATTTCTGCTAGACGCCAACCTGATGGCAGTACAATCAGAATTAATCAAATCCCCAATGAACATACTTGTATTACTAGTTCACAGAATCCCTCAACCATGACATCACAGGCCTGGGTTGCACAAAAGATCACTCCTATTTTAGCCAAAACACCAAACACTACTGCAAAGAGACTGAAATTAGACATGGAAGCCCAGTACCCTATTAAGCTGAAATATACCACAGTGTGGAAGGCAAAACAGAAGGCAATGAAAGAACTATATGGTGATTGGGCAAATACCTTCAGGATGCTGTATAGTTTCAAGGCAGAGGTGGAGAAGAGGTCACCTGGCAGTATTGTGGAGATAGATACCGAGGTTGCACCTGATGGCAAGGTATTTTTCTCCAAATTTTTTATGGCTTTGAAGCCTTGCACCGATGGCTTCAAAGCAGGGTGTCGGCCATATTTGAGCATAGACTCATCTTTTTTGACTGGAAAGTGGAATGGTCAATTGGCAGCATGCAATGCTCTAGATGGACACAACTGGATGTTTCCTGTTGCTATTGGCCTGTTTCAATCAGAGACAGAGATTTCATGGACATGGTTCATGATGCAGTTGAAAAGAGCCATTGGGACAGTGACACCTTTGGCTATACACACTGATGCTTGTAAAGGGCTAGAAAATGCTGTCAAGGCCGTATTTCCACATGCTGAGCAGAGGGAGTGTTTCGGGCATATGTGGATGAATGTGATCAAGAAACATAGAGGAGAAGATTTTGGGCGACTGTGGCCAGCAGCAAGATCTTACTCGAAACAGACACATGCTTATCACCTTGCGAAGGTTATTGCAGCAGATCCTGAGTTTCAGCACTGGCTGGAAGCATACCATTCTCTTTTGTGGTATAGGTCAGGATTTAATACAGACATCAAGTGTGATCATATCAACAACAATCTAGCAGAAAGTTTTAACAACAAGGTGAAAGAGTTAAAAGACTTGCCTGTGCATGACATGGTTGACCAAATCAGGATCATAATCATGCGGATGTGGGAATTGAGAAGAAGAATAGGTGATGCTTTGCAAGGGGATAAGCTTCCAGCAGTGGTACAGCAGGTGGTTAACAGGAGCAGAAATCTTACACATTTGGCAGTTGAGAATTCTTCATTGTGGGGAGCTGAAGTGAGAGATACCAAGACTGGAAGAAGGCATGTGGTTGACACTGAACTGCATGAATGCACTTGCCTCGAGTGGCAACATACTGGAAAACCATGTGAGCATGCCATACTCTTCTTGGCTGGAAAACCGAGGGTAAACATGCACCCTTATCTGCATGAGTATTATTCAGTAGCAAGATTCAAGGCTGCGTATGCAGCTCCAATACCAGCACTTACAGATCAGTCGCAGTGGCCTGAAGTGCCTTTTGATTTTGATATGTGTCCCCCCCTTGCCAAAAGAAAGGCTGGCAGGCCTAAAATGAGCAGATTCAAGGCCTGGTTTGAGAAAGGCGGCTGTAGTAAGAGGGCGAAAAAAGATGACAAACCAAAACGGCCTCAGAAAGGTACCAAAAATAGATGCAAGGAGTGTCAGGTACTTGGTCACCGAGCTGGATCATCCAAATGTCGGTACCCTCGTCCACAACAACCAAAGTAAGTTGAAGTATTTGATCATTTATTTAAATTCAACTGCAATTCTACTCTGTTTTCATACTCTGTTTTATTTTTTCAGAGCAAAGGCTGGAAGTGAGCCCATTGTTGTTGACAATCTCTGGGCAACAAGAAGGGCAAGACAAAATGGCCGAAGACAGATAAGTGTGCCATCTGAATCAGTTCTGAATGATGTGGTGCCATCTAATTCAGTTTTGGATGATGTGGTGCAAACTGATTCAGTTTTGGATGATGTGGTGCCATCTGATGCAGTTCTTGATGCCGCGGTGCAAAATGAAGCTGACGCTGAAGCTGTTCCAGAACTGAATCTGTCATCTGAAGAGGTGTCATCTGAAGACGAAGAACGACTTGTGTGGCCTCGGCCTCGTATGACTGACTCGAAGAAAACCAAGAGCATGAGGGTTTTGTCTGGTGTGCCGACACAATCTGGTGGTACGAACAAGAGAAAATCGAGAGCGTGAAATTTGAGATTAAACTTGAGCCGTGAAATTTGTGTAATAATTTGAATTTGATTTTGAATTTGGTTTTGAATTTGAATAAATGATCAAAATTGTGTGAAATATTTCTCACAATTTGAACCAACCCTGATTTCTCAGTTGTTATGCTCGTTTTGTGAACAATCCTTCCCTTTTGCTAGGGTAAACATCTCCAACAAGTAAGCGGTTCTCCAAAATGAGCTACAAAAGAGCCCCAAAGGTAGCCCAAACAGCCCCATTTCTAATCTGGTCATTTTTTCGACCATCTCCAAATGATCTCAAACTCTAGGGTTAACATCTATTGCACTAATATAGTGCCCTAGACCAATATGGAGTCATTTATCAAAACATAGAACCACTTCTCTTCACACATAAGAGTTCATAGTTTGAGATGTGAGATTTCACACCATATTGAAGCATTTCTTGTTTAATTATATCTAGACCTTGTCTATCAGTTGGAGTTGTTAGTACATGACAAAATAAGAACATGTGCACTGGATTTGCATTTTTTTGATGTTTTTTGAATATTTCATGAATATTTCAAATTCGGCCAAACTCAAGCCAAATCAGCATTTAAACAAGTTTTAAACATGAAAATGAAAAACCAAGCTTGGATCCTTCTTAGTCAATCCAAAATGAAGCTTTGGTGAGTTTTTTGTAAATTTCATGTTGCAAATCCCAAACCACCTCTCTTCACACATAAGAGTTCATAGTTTGAGATGTGAGATTTCACACCATATTGAAGCATTTCTTGTTTAATTATATCTAGACCTTGTCTATCAGTTGGAGTTGTTAGTACATGACAAAATAAGAACATGTGCACTGGATTTGCATTTTTTTGATGTTTTTTGAATATTTCATGAATATTTCAAATTCGGCCAAACTCAAGCCAAATCAGCATTTAAACAAGTTTTAAACATGAAAATGAAAAACCAAGCTTGGATCCTTCTTAGTCAATCCAAAATGAAGCTTTGGTGAGTTTTTTGTAAATTTCATGTTGCAAATCCCAAACCACCTCTCTTCACACATAAGAGTTCATAGTTTGAGATGTGAGATTTCACACCATATTGAAGCATTTCTTGTTTAATTATATCTAGACCTTGTCTATCAGTTGGAGTTGTTAGTACATGACAAAATAAGAACATGTGCACTGGATTTTCATTTTTTTGATGTTTTTTGAATATTTCATGAATATTTCAAATTCGGCCAAACTCAAGCCAAATCAGCATTTAAACAAGTTTTAAACATGAAAATGAAAAACCAAGCTTGGATCCTTCTTAGTCAATCCAAAATGAAGCTTTGGTGAGTTTTTTGTAAATTTCATGTTGCAAATCCCAAACCACCTCTCTTCACACATTAGAGTTCATAGTTTGACATGTGAGATTTCACACCATATTGAAGCATTTCTTGTTTAATATGTATCTAGACCTTGTCTATCAGTTGGATCTGTTAGTACATGACAAAATAAGACCATGTGCACTGGATTTTCATTTTTTTGATGTTTTTTAAATATTTTATGATTATTTCAAATTCGGCCTATTTCACACCATATTGAAACATTTCTTGTTTAATATGTATCTAGACCTTGTCTATCAGTTGGAGTTGTTAGTACATGACAAAATAAGAACATGTGCACTGGATTTTCATTTTTTTGATGTTTTTTGAATATTTTATGATTATTTCAAATTCGGATGCAACGTCGACCGTTCATCCGTGTGATCGCTACCTTGCTGCACTGTGGCCGTGCGATCTGGCCCTGAGCTAACACACGATCCGTGGGATGGCTGGTTCTGCTACCTGATTGGCTGAGAAGCGGTGCACTCGTCGGACCGTTGGATTGAGCGGACCCTCGTAGACGCATGCATGCCATCGAGTGGGCCCCGCTGAGCGATTCGACGGCAGTGCATGCAGACGTCTCATCTGAGCAATTTCGCGCTGCACCCCGCTGCGCTGTACGCCACGTAGTATCAGGGCTATTGTTGCTCTCTTTTTTGACGGATTGACTTTTGCGGCGGGACGGCGGCGCGCTTGCAGTGTGCACGCAGACCAGAAATGAATCGACCGGCTGCGCGCTTGCAGTGTGCGCGTGCCTCTTCCCAACCATCGCATTAAACCGAGTTTTACACTTCACCTCCCCACCATCGCATTAAACAAGATCCGCTATAAAATAAAATAGCACCCAGTTCTTCTCCAAGTCGCACACCGCATCCCATCTTCCTCCAACCCTCTTCTCTCAAACAAGCAGCCGCCCCGCCCGCCCCTAGCAGCCCCAGCAACCATGGAGTACAGCGCCCCGACCTACCGCCTCCCCAACCTCACGCGGGAGTACCGCTCTACCACGCCCAATCTCGTAGAGCATCGCCAGCTGCGCGTGTGGGCCTTCTCGAGGTGGAGGGGCGCAAGGGATCTAGCGGAGTTCTTCCTCTCGTCCGGCTTCCGCCACCTCCCTCGTGGCGGGCCGCCCATGTACCGGCTCGAGGAGTTCTATGATGGCGGCCTCGTCATCGGCTACTACGTCACCTTCACCAACCTCTTCGACGCACTCCTCCTCCGTCGGAAGGCGTTTTGGTATGGGTGCGAGTACATCGCATTCACGCCGTTCAACGTCTTCACGGACTTCACCGACATCTTCCACTACCGGGGCACCATCCACGGCCTCCCCTACGAGGACGACGAGTGAGCCACCAAGGAGGAGCCAAGGAGGAGCCCAGGAGAAGGTCAAGGAGAAGTGCCCCAAGGAGAACTCTTAGTGCCCTAGTTTATTTCGGGCTTATTTCCATGTTTATTTATTTCCATCCTAGTTTATTTCTCGTAAGTTGTAAGAGGGCACACGTTATAAGTGTGCTAGTCGTGTAAGAGGGCACACGTTATAAGTGTGCATTTTATTAATCTTATGTCGTTATAAGTGTGCTAGTCTTCAACCCACATTTATTTAAAACTACATTTTTCTACTTATTTTTCATTGGTCGCTGATGTACAAATAAAAAATAACTAGTTAAGGACTGCAATTTTCAATCGTGGAAAATAAAAAAATATAAATTAAATTTATAACACTCACGGTGGTCAAGGAGTACAATCTCATGGTGGTCAAAATCTTCCTTGTTCTAAAAAAGAGCCCGAAACGTAGCCCAAACAACCTCATTTCTAATCCGAGGAATTTTTTAACCTTCTCCAAATGAACTCAAACTTTAGGGTTAACATCTAGTGCACAAATATAGTGTCCGTGACCAATATGGAGTCATTTCATAGAACTATAAAAAAACCACTTCTATGTACACATCCAATTAGACATTTCTTTTAACTTGACACGTCATTTATTGGCCAACAAACAATATTTCATTTAAACATTGTTTCTGTCCAACAACGGCTTGGCCCAACAACAGGTCCAGCAACGGGCCCAACAACATGAAATTCTTTTTTTCCCTGCACCTATTTTAAGCGAGCACTGACGGCTTGGCCCAACAACGGGCCCATGAACTTGTCGGTTTTTCTATTTCGGAAACGGCTAACTTTTTTTTTTAGAAAGCTCGGAAACGGCTAACTGAACCTGTTCGAGGTGTTAACTGATTTCAGAGCTAATTTAGTCGAATCATAACATTGTTCATAAGACAAACAGCTCCTAAATCGAAATCCCCAACTCCTAAATCGAAATTTCTAATTCGAACGACAAAGATACACCAAATAAATGGCAATGATACACACATAAAATGCTCCGGCCATCATGTTTGACTGCTTCTTCAATTCCACAAGCTGGCTCAACTGCTTCTTCAACTGCTTGTTCAATTTCTGCAACTCCCTATTCACCAAAACATCCTCCTCCAATGGAGGAGGGCCCAATGGAGGACGATCGGCTCTGTATGAGATCTCCTCCTCCACAGCAGATGAGATGGCAGCCTCCTGGATTGGGGGCCCCTGAATTGGGGGCAGCAATTCAACTTGAAGCCCTCGATCCCGAATATACTTGTCCATCCACACAAAATAGCCGCATTCCGCCAAATCCTGAAAAGGGGAACGAAAACACTAATTTCCAAATCCATAGTGCAAAATCAAATTCAGGCCAAATCGAGACAAATCAATACAAACCCTACCTTTCCATCCTTCCCACGATGCGGGGCGCTCTCGCATTTGACAAATTCCCGACCGACATTGCCCCTCGTCGAGCGCACACATATCAAGCGCTTAAGTGGATCTAGGCGAGGGCAGTCCGGGCATGTAGTCATCGGGACTTCTCCATAACGCGGCCATGACTTCTGGGAGCCAGAAGCGGAGCTCGACATCCTTCGCCGCCGCCGCCGTGGACCGTTGCCGGAGAAGAGGAAGAAGAAGGTGCGCGGAAGAACAGAGGAAGAAGGCAACGGTAATGTCGGGGGCAGGGCAGGACCACGGGAGCGGGGCTCACTCTGCCTCTTTATAAATGGATAAGGTTGACGTGGATAAGTGGTGGGTCCCTGTCTCAGTTGGCCCACAGTGGGTCCCGCGTTCCAACGGTTGCCTGGTGGGTCCCGCGTTCTAACAGCCCAGCTCACATAATCCAAATTGAAGCTGACAGTTTGCTTCCGTTTAAGGGCTAAAAGAGCCGTATCGGGCCGTCGCTATTTGGGCCGTTCCAACTGTCGCCTCTGAGCTATTTCATCGAACGACGTCATTCTCCAGTGAATAGCATGTAAAGACGTCGCACCTGGGCTATTCGCCCGTACTATGAACTGCATACTGAAGAAAGAGTAACAGTAACCTTGATAGATAACTCAGCCAGTACGCACCTGAATGTACGGGATCTGATTATTGGAGTATTCCCAGCAGTAATATACTATATCTGAAGGTATGTATAGGAATCAACCGAGGCACTTGGGATTGAACTTCCGCAACAGATCGTCCTCGCCGGTTGCATCAGCCAGAGTAGAGATCGAGATGATTGGGGTTTCGGACAGCTCCAAACATATCACTGAAGGGATACAGCTTTCCTTCCTGAAGCAGACATGGACTCCCAGCTGGCGAACTCTGCCTGTAGGCAAGGCATCTCAACATTCTCACTGATAGATAGGCACGCAGGACAACATCAGAAGGTGTCCGTAACTGTAACTCAAAAGTCTCCCAGTCTACACTCTCCACTGCAACGAAACTGAAAGTTTCAAGTGCGATTTAAGTTCAGTTAACCATTTCTGCTGCATTGTTCTTTCTGAACTGCCATGGATGCAAAAATGTACGCAGCAGCCACAACATTATAGAATTCGTAATCTTGACAACAAGCAACAATGTTCGTTTTAGTAATATGTTGAAGGCGTTATTCGAAAATCAACAAAGACAAAACAGATTAACTGACAAGCAGTATCAACATTCTAGATTCTACTCTGACGAGCGAAACTGATCAACAACCAACTAGGATTGCAATACATATGGGACATGGGACTCAAGAAACTGTATTAGCGTGCAAGAACAACATATGCTGAACCTTTCTTTTCCACGAGAACTCTTGCTTACATTGTCTATCATCTTATATTGTGACACGGGTGAATGGTTGATCTCACGCACTCACGCATCTATGAGCAGCCAATGTCATTCAGGAGGCATGTATAGATAAAGGATGAACCCAGCAGTGCAGTCTAAGGGGGTTTTGTCATCCGAGTCTCACGATGCATACATCCAAACGCCCCCTTGTGGTTATTCAGCAGTATATATTTGAAGGTATAGGAAACAATGGAGGCATTGGGATTGAACTTTCAAATCAGATCCCCAGAACTGAACGTCCTCGATCGCATCAACTAGGGCTAGAGGATCGAGATGATTGGAGTATCGGACAGCTCCAAACATAACACTGGAGAGATACAGCTTTTCCTTCTGAAGCAGACATGGACTCCCATCTGGCGAACTCTGCATGTAAGTAACGTAACTAAGCAAGGCACCTCGCAGGATTGGATCATAAGTTCAGAACTCTGAAAGGTGATTTCATAAGCTATTCGTAACTCTCAGTCTCCACTCTCCACTGCAACAGAGCTGAAACTTTCATGTGCGGTTTAATTTCACCGAACGCTTCTGCAGCATTGTTCTTTGCTGCAAACGCAGTTAAACTGATCACTGAACTCAGCCAGTGGCGAAGAAGAAGACAGTACCGATCGATCCCACGCGTACACCACACATATCTAGCCCTAGTTCTAGACCAAGCAAGGAAGGATCTAGGTAGTAGGGGATGATCGCGCTAGCCCTGCAATCATTCTCCCGGACGGAAGCAGACAAGCGCGAGTCACACGCCGCCGGTCCTATTTGGCCGCATCGGAGTCGCGCCAAGGCGGCCAGCACTGGCCTCTCCCCACCGGCTCAGCGCCCCCACGTGACTGGCCGGCCGGTTGCTTCCGCGAGCCATTGCCACCGCACACCAATGGCGCTCGATCAATAATACCCATGCCCGCATCCATGCCAGTAGGCCACGGCCCCGGCCTCGCGCGCCTATAAAAGCGCGCTGGATCGGAGACCTCCTGCCTCACCAACACAGTACAGCACCTAGCGGACTCACGTACGTAGCGAACTCGAAGCAATGGAGTCCACCAAGGTCTCGGCGCTGCTGATGCTCGCCATGCTCGCGCTCTCTTCCACCCCTGTGGCGCTCGCCTGCGGCTCGGCAGGTGGTGGTGGCGGCGGCGGTACCGCGTGCGGCACCCCGACCCCGTCTACCGGCGGCACCGGCATCACTATCCCATCCGTTGGAGGCGTCGTTGGCACCGTTGGCGGCGTCGTCTCTCCGGTCGTCGGCACCGTGGGCGGTGCCGTCCCTACCGTCGGAGGCGTCGTCTCTCCGGTCGTCGGCACTGTCGGCAGCGCCGTCCCTACCGTCGGCGGTGTCGTTGCTCCGGTAGTCGGCAAAGTCGGCGGCATGGTCTCTCCCGTCGTCGGCACCGTCGGCGGCGTCGTATCTCCCGTCGTCGGTACCGTTGCTCCCGTAGTCGGCGGTGTCCCTGTCGTCGGCGGCGTCGTCGCTCCCGTCGTGGGCATCGTCTCCCCCATCATCGCGGCGGGAGCCCTTCCCCGAAGCACAAGGGCGGACGCAAGGCATGCCCGCCTTCTCCCCCGACGCCCACGCCGTCTCCCCCGACCCCAGCACCTACACCTCCGACGCCCACCCCGAGCCCCACGCCGTCCTCGGACACCTGCCCGATCGACGCCCTGAAGCTGGGCGTGTGCCTGGACATCCTCGGAAACGAGGTGCACATCGGCGACAGCAAGGTCAAGTGCTGCGCGCTCGTGCAGGGCGTCGCCGGCCTGACCGCGGCGGCGTGCCTCTGCACCGCCCTCAAGGTCAAGGTGCTGGACCTCTCCCTCTACGTGCCCCTCGCGCTCAAGCTGCTCGTCAACGACTGCGGCTGCGCCGTCCCGCCGGGCTACACCTGCGCCTAAGCCATCCGTCCCACGTTCCAACGAATGCATAGTTTGAAATTGTCATTGTTGTTTGGTCGATGAAGCCACTTGCTTCCGGGTTGTGTTCATTTGGTACATTTATTATTTACTAGCAAAATGCCCGTGCGTTGCAACGGGCCTATATAAAATTGTTGGAGATATCAACTGAATTACGTTAAAATATATTCATTACATTTTCCGAGTGCGCTGCAACCGGCCTATAAAAATGAGATATTAATTGAATTATGTCAAAACATTTCATTGCAATTTCCAATAAGTTTATTGCCGAGTCACTTGGTCCAAATAAAATGAAACTCTACATACTTCAGAAAGAAACTGCTGAGTTTTTTTTGTGGAGTGTTTTTGCTACAGTGCTCAAAGATTGAACATTACATTTAATTAGATCAGTATGATGAAATGTCACTAAAGATGTATTTCTTTTCCGGTTTTCAGAAGGGTGAGCAAATTGAACTCGTGACTTAGACTAAAAAAACATAAAGATAAAAAGAACAAGCTAAGCTCTGTCGCCTCCTGAAATCTTAAATTTACAATGCCAACACACCTGTTTATAGAGAAAGAAAGCAATAAGAGGTTCTAAAGATACTTAATGTGCTAATCATAAGGACCTTAATTCCTTACTCCCTTGTATCCGCAACTCATACAATTCACTGCTTCAAGATTTTAAGTGGTGAGAGGCAATTTTGCATCTTCAAGTTAACATGTACTATACCACAGAATGTCGGCTGATCACTTCTCATAATTGCCCTTCTGGTGCAGTGTCGGCATTGATTCACCAAATCTGTCTGTTGCATGTTTTACCTCGCTGATGTCGCTAGTGCTTAGAAGATTTTAGAGATTTTTTTTTGCACTATAGAAGAGCTACCAAAGGGCAGACCGATGCATACTAACTCACGTAGGCACGTACCAAAGGACAGATCGATGCCTATATGATGTATTTTGATCGCTAGCTTTTTCGCGTGTCGTGCGTGTACGTACCGATCGGGAGTATTTTTTTTTGAGTCCTTTTTTTTGCATGGATTTTTTTTGGCATCCTTTTGATTGCTATTGTTACCGATCGGGATTCCTTTTAATCGTAGCTTTTTTTCCGTGTCGTGCGTGTACTTACCGATCGGGAATCCTTTTCTCGCTACTGTTACCAATCGGGACTGCAGAAACTCGCGACGTACCAAACGGACGAAATTTTTTGAGGAAGAAACACTACTCGTATTATATAGTAGAGATTATTACCATCATTCGGTTTGATATTCATCCTGTAAGATCTATATATCCAGATCCTATGGAACCTGCCATTGTAAGTTGTGTAACTATCTCCAACTATTTATCCACATGTAATACCATTCTTGTGTGAACTACTCAACAACATGATTTTGGTTTTCTTACTGAGGAATGAGGATACACTAGATTTCAAAAGTTTGGACGAACGTGGTAGTCATGAATCTGAGACGCAACAGAGGATATAGGTTCTGAAAATTTGCACTGGCCAATTAGCGGCATCCTGTAGCATTTTGCAACTCATGAAAACATCGCTAAACTTTTGTACTCAAGATTTAATATGCACATGAATACTCTTACTTGAACTAATAATAAGCTACGATCCAGAAAGATATTTCTTCGGTACGATAATAAGTGAGTTTCCAGGTGTAACTCAGACAGGTAGCATTCATATTCATATGTACAAACTGAACTTCTACCAAGTAATCAAACTCTCAGTTTGAGGCTACGCTATGTTCTTCCACCTGAAGCTCTGAAGATGCCTAACTTCTTTTGCGCATCAAGAGCTAGCAGCGACGGCGAACTCCAGCAGGCTCAAGTACTCTGCTATAGCCTGTCCTTCGTTGCCGACATCAATGTCATAGTCATCCAGGGCATCCCCAGTCAGCTCGTTGGCGAGCTCATTCTCCATCACCACATCCCTGGCTGGACCTTGATGATGGCTTGCGCTTGCTTCTTCATCACCCACATCTGCTTCATCTACCATGTCTTCTTCATGGTTCGCGGCCTCAGCTTCGTTGTTCCCAGCTTCTCCATTGTCGTTCACGGCCTCAGCTTCGTTGTTCCCAGCTTCTCCATTGTTGTTTGCAGCCTCTTCGCTGTTCCCGGCTTCTCCATTGTTGTTCATCGCTTCTTCATTGTTCACAACGTGCTCCTGATCACCCTCGGCTATGTTCAAATCTGGGACAAGTGGTGGAGGGTTAACCGCCGCTGGAGCAGTCACGGCAGCAGCAGCCGTGGCTCTTGATGATCCTGCACCCAAGCCTAGAAGGAAGAAGAGAAATAGGTGGAGTGTAAGCCCATTTCATTTGAGGCCACACAATTTAAACGAGCAACGATGAATGTCTTGAATCCATATATACCTTGAGATGGTCGTCTCCTCCTTGACTGAATTTTACTCTGTGGTGAAAATAACGATATAAAATAAAGTGTTAATAACTGCAGAGAATCTTGCTAGGACAGGAGTAAGAAAATAACACATACTTGTAGGGCACAGTTCTGCTCAGGATCTGTCAATATATCTAATGCTTTTTCAGCATCGTTTTCGTTTATGCGAAGCGCCTCTGCAGCAAGATACTTCTCAAACCTTCAAAATTGAAACAATTGACTGGTTACAAATAGGACGAATATCAGCATAAATGTGGTAATACAATATTGGTTTTGCTGCCACTACACATAAGTGCCTGCACATTATCCGTAATTTAACGTGTCACTGGGCCATAAATGTACATTTGCTCCTTTATTTCTTTGATTCACATAAACACAGCAAAATGCCCCAAAAAAAGAGCAAATTGCTCGAATTTGTAAATAGAATAACTTCTGAACATCTTTAGATTGTATGTCAGGTATACAGAGTTGAGAAATATCGTGTCATAAGATAAGACTTCTCGTGAATCATGATATAAAGTTTCCTATAATAGGTCATCTCCACAAGACAACTAAAATCGATACTGAGCCAGGTCTCTAAATGACAATTTATGGCTGCTCGGAATAGGTGTCCACAAACTATGTAACCAAATCTAGTCTCAAGATTGGTTCATAATAAAGGAAATACATTGGTGCACATGGACATGCAGCGCTAACTTGTGCAATGCGCGGTTCCATGTTTTTGAAAAGATCTGACAAAAACTTGAGATGTGCATCGCTGGATTTAGTGGGAATCTACAAATATTGGTGCAAAATTAATCTATTTATGTGCTACACACAAAGACTATTTCTAGTTGTTTCAAGGCCCTAAATCATTTATTTTTTGTGAGAACTGTCATGTTTGTTGCTTAAAATTGGCAGGATCACACTCATTAAACATTTGTTTTCAGTTGCAGAAGATCCGCTCTCCAAAAAAGCATGTTACATTCTATCAAATGAAACATGAACATGCCAACTTAACAATAACCTGGCTACGAAATCATTCTGCGAGAAAGAAACTATGGTAAAATGCTATTGAGATTTGCCAATCAATAGATATGGGCAAACAAAATGAATTTCACTTTTTTAATCACTAACATTCTTCTGTAAAAAATATGTATTTTAATTAAACAACACACAGATTGTAAATTAATTTACGCTGACTTCTTGACAATGTGCTAAATACAGCTTTGGGTTTCTAAGGCATCCTTGGTGCTCACTATTGTGGTGGCCTATTAAAAGCAGCCTTTTATTACTTAACAATAGTACTAACTGACTGTGAGACTCTTGTTTGGACCTTGGACCCATAACAAGCACTATTCACTAGAACTGGTAAAGAGTTTGTACAAACCCACTAAGAAACATTGATCCCAAAGCAGTGTAAAAAAGCCAGTCTGGTAGCCAGGCATCTGAGTTCCAAAAGTCATGCTATGGGGATTTGATAATAAAATCAACATCTAGTAATAAAATACTTCCAGATAACATAACAAGACCAAATCACTCTTACCCAATACTAGTCAAGCCTTTCAACTTCTGCATATCAACTCCCTTGTTCATGGGAGTTTTACCATATCTCATTTGTTCCCTACGATAACACAAAATGAAATGTGCACAAATCAGCCAACACAGAAAAGAATGAGGATATGTAGAAGGGAAAGAAAGCCTCTTGATGAGAGAAGCTTACAAGATCTCTCTTTGTGTCTCCCGGTTCTGCTCCCTTCTACGAATTTTCTTTTCACGCTCCTCACATAACAGATCAACAGAAGATTGAATGTCATAGCCAGTCATCTTTAGTGCTCTTTTTGAAGCTCGAGCCTCGTATCCCATCTCCATTAACATTGTTATAGCTTCTTCGGGTACTTGAAGCTAAGATGACATGTATTTAGCAAACATATAAAGCTAACATTTAGGAACAGCACATGCTATGATAATAAGGTTAAGGTGCAGAGTAGTATAAAATAAGCTACAAAATGATGACAGCCAGCAGAATTTACCTGCATGAATTTAGATTGTGCGGAACTGAGAGAGCTGCGTGCCTTTTCAGCATGACCATTATGATATGCTACGACTCCTTCCAAAAGCTCCAGCCTTACATAGCTATTACACAGGCAAAAGTTTTGATACATCAGGAAACAATGCAAGTCAAAGCTAGAATGCTTAACAGGTCTCACTCTTGAAGAGCCACCACTAGAGAAAGTTACAAGTCTCAAGCTTTTGTTAACGAAACCCGAAAATATCAAAACAATACCACTTTGGGAATCACTGATTGATTTTACTATGAACACCCCTACATTTTCATTGCATTTATCTTTCTAAATGTAGCAACTAGTTCTCGATTTCACAATGAAATATCTAGTCTATCTAAACAGTCGTACAGAAAAAAAGCGAGAGGTAAAGATAAAACTCTTACATAGCAAGATCTGCATGACGAGCAGACTGGAGTAATCTGAAGCGAGTGGAATCTTTACCATGGGAACGTTCCAATCCTAGTCTACACTTGTTTAGGCGATCCCCTGCAACTTCTAAGCACGACACATCACGAAGCATAAAATAGCACCATACTATATCCAGTTGAAGCATTGGCACATTATCAACTCTCTGCAGAATGAACGGAATGTAAGTAAAATACTTGCAGCACTCTGTTTGATACAGAGAACAGACAATCCTTCTCACGGTTCAACTTACCTCGATGAGTTTAGGGTCACAAAGAGAAAAGGCTTCCTGGTAAGAAAGCAGAAGGAACAGTCAATAAACAGCTATTTACAAGCTGCACATGCTTTTGACACTAGCACGAAAACAATCACATAAGGCAGCATACCTCAGCCATCAGCAACACATCCAGCGCCTCCTTATAATTGTCCTTCTTGATAAGAATTTTGGCTTTTTGATGAAGCATTAGAGCCATCTTGATAGCCCTAGAGATAACACAGGGGCCATAGATGATGAGTTAATCAGTATAAACCATATAAGGAAACCCTCAACAGTGGATTTAATATATTACTTGAGATCGTCTGTAGATCCAAACATCACTTTCTGTCCACTCTGATCCTCGAGATCTAAGTTGAAATCTTCTTCAGGGAAGGAACCATCTGAATGCCTTTGAGACAATGCTTTGGCAGCTTCCCTACAAAACCATAAAATTGATCATTGAGATAAGCAGATGTCAATTCCTAGACAATTCGACGTAACTTGGTGGTTAACCAACCATGATCCTGTATAAATCATCCCATATTCAATCAAAGAACATAGCTTTATAGAGCCACTTCAGGTTCAGTAGGAGTCTTATCCTATACCTTATTTTCTTTGTTTACTGAACTTGTGGTTTTTCTGAATTGTGAAGCACACATTATGTTGGCCACTGAGAAACAATATTGACTAAAATTTTCTACATTACGAACATGCAACTAAGCAAGGTTAAATCGTGATCCAATTAACAATAATTGGTGCTTCCTCCTCGTGGGGACAGTTCCTATTGACTAGGATACTCTTTTTCTGCTGGGGCTATTGACTAGGGCACTTGACTAGCTACTTGAGTCAATGCCCTAACCAGGGAGGGCAGGATAATGGTTCCGCAGTTAAAAAAATTACTCCGTATAATTTATAATAGGATAGGAAAATCGGGGCTCCTAAATTAGACTGTCAAGTGAAATCCTGCTCGCGGAGACTGACAGTAAACTATTCTTCAGCCGAAACCAAGGGGGAACAGAAATCTCGAAATCGAGGAAGCCGATCGGGATTCGAGAACAAGGGCGGATCGATTCCTCACCAGACCCTGACGAGCCTCTTGGCGTGCTCCTCCTCCTCCGCCGCCTTGGCGGCCTCGGCGGCGAGGGCCTTGCCGCGATCGGGGGCGGCGAGGGAGGAGAGCACCTTGGCGTTGCCCTTGAGCCCGACCTGCTGCAGGGAGGCGGCGGGCTCGTCCTTGAGCACGCGGCCGCCGAAGATGAGCCCGACGCGCTCGGGCTCCACGCCGCCGCCGGCCCGCCGCGCCACCTCCGCCCGCAGCATCGGCACCGTCCAGGCGCCCAGGTCCACCTCCAGCGCGCCGGCCCACGCCCCCACCAGGCGAATCCGCTCCGCCGGCGGGGGGGACGCGGCTGCCGGGGGATCGCCGGACGCCATCGGGTGATCGGGGGCTCGGGTTCGTTTTGGGGTTTGTTGCGGGCTTGGAGCTGGAGATAGGAACAGAATTTACGGAACGAGTTGTTTATGTAGACTCGTTTGACTCGAGTTTGAGTCGATCTCCGTCGGATATTCTCGAAATTAGATTTTTGGGGTGTTCCGTGTCAGGTTCTTTTTTCTTTTGAGATAATTTCAGGGTTGATCTGTAATTTCGGACGGAACAGGAAGTTCAATTTCGGGCTGTTCTGTAATTTCGGAGTATCAATTTTTTCCCTAGGAAGTTTACAATGCACCATTAGTAATTTAACCTTCAGTGATTTTGGGAGGGGTGTTGGTCATTGTTCTTAAGTGAAATGGCAACCTCACTTCCCCTCTCTTCCTCTCCCAACTCTCTAGCTTGCGGCTGCACCTCAAATCTCTCGCCTTCGTGTAACGTGGCTTCAATGTCGACTGGTAGTTCGGTCTGATCAGGTCTCCGTCGTGGGAAGTTGCAGTGTCGCTCATCAATTGTTCAAACTACCGTAATCTGGCGAACTTTTACATCTTTGGCATTGAGGAACACGATGGTTGTGCCTTCTACAAGTGTGTCAATCACAGTGTAGGTACCCTATCGACGTGCTTGATATTTTTGGTTGATAGCATCTATGTAGTGCGGAAAATGTGGCAAATGTTTGATCTTCTTTGGTTGATAGGATCCATGTGATTTCTGGCATTAGGAGTTTCATTATGTGGGCTATTTGTTGTACCATCAAATCCTCGTTGGCAATGATGCGGTTAATGCACTTAGCATAGCAGGGGACATGAGAGAAGAACTTTAATCTAGTATAGGATGAAAGGCAAAGAATTGATGTACCATAAAAGGAATTTGAGTTGCAAGTGATTTGAAAGGAAGTCTTTGAGAAGGAAGCATGTGTGTTGTTGGGCTTCGGTAGAGAATTAAATGATGCTGGTAAAGAATCTTATGATGGCAAGTTCATGATGTTGTGTGTGTTATGTGCTATCTTTCTACTGAAAAGAATGATGTCATATTATTTAATTGGTACCGAGAGGGCATTTCCCTTACCATTTGGTTTCGGTGTTTAATATCAGTATATAAATGATATTTTAACCATGTACTTCAACATAATAGGAACTATTCGAAGAGGGGACATGGTGGTTACTAGTTAGGGACCCTCTAGGTGAAAAGATAAAAGAACTAGGGCCCAATGCTTTTTGGATATGTTTTGACTCATATGGAGACCGTACTATAAAGAGAGAATTCATCTAAAAGGTATGGTGGCATAATGGTGGAGCTTGGCCCGATAGGCTGAACACCATCGATTTCTTAGGCAAAAGGGTCAAATAGTACTGTATTTTTTTTGTAAAATTTGCTTGGGTTGGAGGGGGCGGGTGGGGGCAGTGGCCCCTTGAAATATAGGTACCTCCGCCACTGTGGTGGAAATAGAATTGTGGATCATCCTAAATATGCATCTTAGCCTTCCCTTAGCGAGAGAGAACCCCTCATAATCTGCCTATGTTGATATGTTTTCCATACTCGGTTGTATTAGGGTTGTACTTGTTGGAGAATGAGGAACTGTCATTCACACGGGGCCAAATCCATTACATATACATGTGTGCAATATGCAGGAAACCCCTTATACAATGGGATATACAGTAAAGTAGACTATACATGTCTAACACCCCCCTCAAACTCATGGTGGATCAACAACACTGAGTTAGGATAGAAAGAAACCATGATGCGCTCTAGTCTGTGCCTTGGTGAATAAGTCCGCCAACTGTAACTCAGAGGGCACATACTGAAGAGCGAGAACCTGATCCTGCACAGCAGCACGCACAAAGGAGGCATCCACACCAATGTGCTTGGTGAGCTCATGCTTCACCGGGTCACGAGCAATACTGATAGCACCTGTACTGTTTGACAATAGGGGAGTCGGTGCAGAAGCAGAAACACCAAAGTCCTCTAGTAACCATCGTAACCAGGTCACCTCAGCCGTCAACATAGCCATCGCCCGCAACTCAGCCTCAGCACTCGAGCGGGAAACTGTAGTCTGCTTCTTCGTCTTCCAGGCAATGAGAAAACCGCCAAGAAAAACACAATAGGCAGACAGCGAGCGGCGATCAGAAGGATCACTGGCCCACGTAGCATCAGAGTAGGCTTGGAGCTGGAGAGAGCTGGAGCGAGGAAAGAAAAGGCGGTGAGAGATCGTGCCACGAAGATATCGTAGAACACGGAGGAGGTGACTATAGTGGACAGAGCTAGGAGCTGAAACAAACTGACTCAGAATGTGGACAAGATGTGATATATCTGGACGAGTGACAGCTAGATAGACAAGGCTCCCAACAAGATGACGATAGCGTGTGGGGTCTGTGAGTGGATGATGCATGTAAAATGCATACGTGAACTTTGCATTGTATTACTTATATTTCAATCATATTTGCATCATATAAGGGTTATATCATTGTTTTATATTGATTTGGGGAATATTTCGCAGTTTCCCTATTTTTCTGGAATTAACCCTGCACTGGCTGAAAACCCTATTTTCTATATTTTGATGTTTCAGGGACCCAAACGACGTCCAAATGACCTAATATTTTGCGGGGATCATTTTTTTGGAAGGAACAAAGCGTAGGAGCGAAGGAAGCGAACAAATGGAAACCCGAGGGCCAAAAGAGGTGGGCCCACGCGGCTGATGACGTGAAAATCACACGTTCGTTGGGAACCCCAAGAGGAAGGTATGATGAGTGCAGCAGCAAGTTTTCCCTCAGTATGAAACCAAGGTTTAATCGAACCAGTAGGAGATCGAAGTCACTTCTGAAGGTTGTTGGTGAAGGAGTGTAGTGCGGCGCAACACCAGGGATTCCGGTGCCAACGTGGAACCTGCACAACACAATCAAACTACTTTGCCCCAACTTAACAGTGAGGTTGTCAATCTCACCGGCTTGCTGAAAACAAAGGATTAGACGTATAGTGTGGAAAATGATGTTTGTTTGCAGAGAATGAAAAAGAACAATGATTGCAGTAGGTTGTATTTCAGATGTAAAAGAATGGACCGGGGTCCATAGTTCACTAGTGGTGTCTCTCCATAATAAATAACTAACATGCTGGGTAAACAAATTACAGCTGGGCAATTGACAATATTGATAAGTGCATAACATGCATGTGCAAGTTGTGGTGTCTACTATGAGATTCATTTGGGCATTACGACAAAGTACACAGACCGCTATCCAGCATGCATCTGTGCCTAAATAGTCCACCTTCAGGTTAGCGTCCGCACCCCTTCCAGTATTAAGTTGCAAGCAACAGACAATTGCATTAAGTAAAGTGCATAATGTAAACAACACATTCATCCTTAGACAAAGCATCATTAGGTTTCCCCTAGTAGCAACAGCACATCCACAACCTTAGGGGTTGCTGTCACTCCCCCAGATTAAATGGAGACTGAACCCACTATCTAGCATAAATACTCCCTCTTGGAGTCACAAATCCACTTGGCCAGAGTATCAACAAGTAACGGAGAGCATGCAAGATCATAAAAGACATAGACATAATATTCAGTATTCAACTTGACATAGTATCAATATTCATCGGATCCCAGCAAACACAACATGTAGCATTACAATAAGATGATCTTGATCATGATAGGCAGCTCACAAGATCTAAACATGATGGCACAAGAGGAGAAGACAACCATCTAGCTACTGCTATGGACCCATAGTCCAAATATGAACTACTCACACATCACTCCGGAGGCAGGCATGGCGATGTAGAGCCCTCCGGTGATGATTCCCCTCTCCGGCAGGGTGCCGGGAAGAGCTTCAGAACCCTCCCGAGTTAGGGTTGACGGCGGCGGCGGCTCTGGAACTTTTCGTGGAATATGACTCGGGTATTTAGGGTTTTCCCGAATAGATGAATATATAGGCGAAGGGGCGGCGTCGGTGGAGGCCCGTGGCTCCTCACCACGTGGCGGCGCGGCAGGAGGTGGGACCGCGCACCACATGGTGAGGGCGGCCCACGGCCCCCCTTCGTCTCTCCTTCGGACTCCGTGTACGTGTCAGAAAAATAGGGACTTTGGCTTTTGTTTCGTCCAATTCCGAGAATATTTCCAGAACAACTTTTCTGAAACCAAAAACAGCAGAAAACAGGAACTGGCACTGTGGCATCTTGTTAATAGGTTAGTCCCAGAAAATGCATAAAAATGATATAAAGTGTATATAAAACATGTAGCAATTGGCATAATATAAGCATGGAACATCAGAAATTATAGATACGTTGGAGACGTATCAAGCATCCCCAAGCTTAGTTCTACTCGTCCTCGAGTAGGTAAAACGATAACAACAAAATAATTTCTGAGGAGACATGCTTCACACAATCTTGATCAAATAATATTGCAAGGCTCATGTCATGAATGAAGTGACTCAAAGCAATGGTCTATAGTTTGCTAACAAATAGATAAAGAGTAAACAACTGAATCATATAAGCAAAAACTTTTCATGAATAGTACTTTCAAGACAAGCATCAAAAAGCTTTGCATAAGAGTTAACTCATAAAGCAATAGATTCTAAATAAAGGCATTGAAGCAACACATAGGAAGATTTAAGTTTCAGCAATTGCTTTCAACTTTCAACATGTATATCTCATGGATATTGTCAACACAAAGTAATATAACAAGTGCAATAAGTAAGCATATAAGAATTAATGCACACAAAGTTGACACAAGTGTTTGCTTCTGAGATAGAAAGGAGTAGGTAAACTGACTCAACATAAAGTAAAAGAAAGGCCCTTCGCAGAGGGAAGCAGGGATTAAATCATGTGCTAGAGCTTTTTAAGTTTTTGAAATCATATAGAGAGCATAAAGTAAGTTTTTGAGAGGTGTTTGTTGTTGTCAACGAATGGCAGTGGGCACTCTATCCCCCTTATCACCCAGACTTTCAAGAGCGGCTCCCATGAAGGACGTTATTTCTACCCAAGGGTAGATCATCCCTCTTCTCTTTTGTTTACACATGCATATTTATAAATTGGTATGACACTCCTCCCAACCTTTGCTTACACAAGCCATGGCTAACCGAATCCTCGGGTGCCTTCCAACAATCACATACCATGGAGGAGTGCCTATTTGATAAAGTTTAACATTTTGGAAATTTGCTTTTGATAAATCATTGGCAAACATGTGAAGAGAATCAAGTGGTTAAAGTTAATTAATTGGGACTGGGCACCCCATTTGCCAGCTCTTTTTGCAAGTTATTGGATAAGCGGATGTATATGCCACTAGTCCATTGGTGAAAGTCTGTCATGAGTAAATGACAAGGTGATAGAGTAAACGCCACATACTTCCTCATGAGCTATAAAACATTGACACAAATAAGGAGTAATAAAGTTTTGAATAGTTTAAAGGTAGCACATGAAGTATTTACTTGGAATGGCAAGAAATACCACATAATAGGTAGTTATGGTGGACACAAATGGCATGGGTTTTGGCTCAAGGTTTGGATGCACGAGAAGCATTCCCTCTCAGTACAGAGTTTAGGCTAGCAAGGTTGTTTGAAGCAAACACAGGATATCAACCGGTACAGCAAGACTTACATAAAAACATATTGCAAGCATTATAAGACTCTACACTGTCTCCCTTGTTGTTCAAACACTTTACCAGAAAATATCTAGACCTTAGAGATATCAAACATGCAAACCAAGTCTCAACAAGCTCTACGGTAGTTCTCCACTAATAGGCTTTAACTACATGATGCAAGAGCTTAAACATGATCTACTTGAGAGCTCAAAACAATTGCAAAGTATCAAATTATCCAAGACAATGATCTACAAGAATGAGTATGTCTTTTCAATATACCATCTACCACATGTAGCATTTTCTGTTTCCAACCAAACACCAATCAACTTATTTCAACACAAAACTCTCTAAAATACTACACAATGAAACAAGAGAGTACTTCTCTACAAGAACTAACAGCTCTGAACAAGAGATGCATGAAAAACAGGAGCTAAAAGCATTGCAGTAGCTAGTTAAGAATACTCAACAAATATAAGTGAAGAACATGAGTATTCACATGAAAAAGCGGAGCGTGTCTCTCTCCCACACAAGAATGCTAGGATCCAAATTATTCAGAAAACAAAGCAAAAATAAAAGCACACAGACGCTCCAAGTAAAGCACATAAGATGTGAAAGAATTAAAATATAGTTTCACTAGAGATGACCTGATAAGTTGTTGATGAAGAAGGGGATGCCTTGGGCATCCCCAAGCTTAGACGCTTGAGTCTTCTTGAAATATGCTTGGATGCACCACGGGGGCATCCCCAAGCTTAGGCTTTTCACTCTTCTTGATCATATCATATCATCCTTCTCTCTTGATCCTTGAAAACTTCCTTCACACCAAACTTAGAGTAATTCTCATTAGAGGGTTAGTGCATAATCAAAAATTCACATATTCTGTAATGACACAATCATCTCCAACACTTCTGGACATTAGCTACAGCCACTGATATTTTGTGGAGCAAAGAAATCCACTCAAACACAGTAAAAGAGAGAATGCAAATCAAAAGCAGAATCTGTCAAAAACAGAACAGTCTGGAAAGACGAATTTTTTCGAAGCACTTAAGTTGCTCAGATGCGAAAAGTCAAATCTAATGAAAGTTGCGTACATATATGAGGATCACGCCTGAATTTTTTAAGAATTTTGGATTTTTATGGAGTGCATACAGCTCAAAACGGTGGACAGAAAAAATCTGTGTCTGCGCAGAAATCCAAATCTAACATCAACTTTCTATTAGAGGCCTTACTTGGCACAACAATGCAATAAAATAAAGATACAAAGGAGTTGTTACAGAAGTAAGCAAGCTCCAAGACTGAAAATTGAAAACAAAAGATAATGGATTGCTGATACGTCTCCAACGTATCCATAATTTCTGATGTTCCATGCTTATATTATGCCAATTGCTACATGTTTTATATACACTTTATATCATATTGTGGCATTTATTGAACTAACCTATTAACAAGATGCCACAGTGCCAGTTCCTGTTTTCTGCTGTTTTTGGTTTCAGAAAAGCTGTTCTGGAAATATTCTCGGAATTGGACGAAACAAAAGGCGAAGTTCCTATTTTTCCAACACGTACACGGAGTCCGAAGGAGAGACGAAGGGGGGCCGTGGGCTGCCCTCCCCACACCACGGCGCGGGTGGGCCCATAGCCGCACCACCATATGGGGAGGGGGCCCAGGACCTCCACCGACGTCGCCCCTTCGCCTATTTATTCTTCCCGAGGCGTAAACCCTAAAATAATCAGTCTTTTTCCACCAAGGGTTCCGCAGCGCCGCCGCCATCGACGACAAGTTTCGGGGGACAGAAGTCTCTGTTTCGGCACGCTGTCGGGACGGGAAGTGCCCCCAGAGCCATCTCCATCGAATCCACCGCCATCTTCATCGCTGTTGCTGTCTCCCATGATGAGGAGGGAGTAGTTCTCCCCCGAGGCTGAGGGCTCTACCGGTAGCTATGTGGTTTATCTCTCTCTCCCATGGTGTGATATTTATGTGATCATGAGCTTTGTAATCTAGTTGAATAAGTAGATGTTACTCTTTATCTATTATGCCACTCTAGAGGTTACTTTAATATGAACTCCAGAGTCACTCTCCACGGTGTGATGGTGACAGTGTGCGCATCGTGTGTGACTCCTTTATGACGTTGTGGCGTTTGTTTACTCCGACTTGAGGTGTGATTTTGCAGCCCTACGCAATGAATGGTGTTCATTATCCAACAGGAGAGTGTTTGAGAGTAGTATTTATTTATTCAATTATGTTGTCATTGTTGAGAGTGTCCACTAGTGGAAGTATGATCCCTAGGCCTTGTTTCTAAGCATTGAAACACCGTTTACAACAAGTTCTGCTACATGTTTGTTTGCTGCCATTTTTATTTCAGATTGCAATTACTACTTATAATCATCCATATTACTTGTATTTCACTATCTCTTCACCGAACTAGTGCACCTATACATCTGACAAGTGTATTATGTGTGTTGGGGACACAAGAGACTTCTTGTATCTTAATTGCAGGGTTGCTTGAGAGGGATATCTTTGACCTCTACCTCCCTGAGTTCGATAAACCTTGGGTGATTCACTTAAGGGAAACTTGCTGCTGTTCTACAAACCTCTGCTCTTGGAGGCCCAACACTGTCTACAAGAATAGAAGCGTGCGTAGACATCAAGCTATTTTCTGGCGCCGTTGCCGGGGAGGTAAGTGTTGGAAGGTATCTCCTTTAGATTCTGCAATTATTTCTTTTTGTTTCTTGTTTTTATTTTCACTAGTTAGGCTTAATGGAAAACAACAAAAAAATTGGAGATCTTTATGAACTTTATATTGAATTAGGACATGATGCTTTTGAAGAGAAAATTAAAAAACCTATGGAGGCTTGTTTGCATAATAGTGGTAGCAATGGTATTACTATAAATTCTTTGAACACCATTATTGCTAATGCTATGGAAAAGTCTAAGCTTGGGGAAGCTTGTTTTTATGAATATGATATTTTTAGTCCCCCAAACTTTAAGGAGGAAATTTGCTTTGATGATACTTTGCCTCCAATATATGATGATTATAATGATTGTGATATTTTCAGTCCACCTACTATTGAGGATATAGTTTGTGTTAATTATGATATGCCTCCTATATATGATGTTTGCAATGATGAATATGATATTTTCAGTCCATCTACTATTGAGGATAAAATTCATTATGATTATTCTATGCCTCCTATTTATGATGATTACAATGATGGATGTGATACTTTTACTCTCATTATTACTAATGATAATGTTTATGCTTATGTGGAGAGTAATGATACTTTTATGCATGTGGATCATGATAATAATGCTTTATGTGATAGCTATATTGTTGAGTTTATTCATGATGCCACTGAAAATTATTTTGAGAGAGGAAAGTATGGTTATAGAAATCTTCATGTTACAAAATTTCTTCTCTTTATGATGAAGGTTTTGAGCTTTCTCTTGATTTGCTTTTATTTGCTGGGTACTTTAAGACCTACTGGTCCTTATGAGAGAGGGAGACACGGTTTCATATATCGCAATAATATTAAGTCTCCCCTCTTTATGTTGAAATTTTTGAAGTTACATTTGTTTTGCCTTCCTATGCTAGTCACTTTGTTCTTCATTGACTTGTTTTCTTACAAGGCTCCTATGCATAGGAAGAGTGTTAGATTTAAACATGTCTTATATATGCTTCTTGATGCTCTCTTTTATGTTTCAACTCTCATCTTTATGTGAGCATCATCAAAATTATCATGCCTAGCTAAAAGGCTTTAAAGAAAAGCGCTCTTGGGAGACAACCCATTGTTTTATTTCTGTCATTTTATTTTATTTTGAGTCAAGGTGCTGTTTACTTCTGTAGCAACTCCTTTGTATGTTTATTTTATTGCATTGTTGTGCCAAGTAAAGTCTCTAGTTGAAAGTTGTTGCTAAAATTGGATTTCTGCGCAGTGACAGATTTTTGCTGTCCACCGTTTTGAGCTGTATGCGCTAAAGAAATTTGAAAAATTCTGAAAAAAATCACGCATGATCCTTATGTTTGTACGCAACTTTCATTAGTTTTGATTTTTCGCATCTGAGCAAGTTAAGTGCCTCGAAAAAATTCGTCTCTCCAGACTGTTCTGTTTTTGACAGATTCTGCCTTTTATTTTGCATTGCCTCTTTTACTATGTTTGATTGGATTTCTTTGCTCCATAAAACATCAGTGGCTGTAGTTAATGTCCAGAAGCATTGGTAATGATTGTGTCACAGTAGAACATGTGAATTTTTGATTATGCACTAACCCTCTAATGACAATTACTTTGAGTTTGGTGTGGCGGAAGTTTTCAAGGATCAAGAGAGAAGGATGATATGATGTGATCAAGAAGAGTGAAAAGCCTAAGCTTGGGGATGCCTCCGTGGGTCACCCCAGCAAATTCAAGAAGACTCAAGCGTCTAAGCTTGGGGATGCCTTGGGCATCCCCTTCTTCATCAACAATTTATCAGGTCATCTCTAGTGAAACTATATTTTAATTCTTTCACATTTATGTATTTTACTTGGAGCGTCTGTGTGCTTTTATTTTTGTTTGTTGCTTTTATTTTTCTGAATAAAGTTGGATCCTAGCATTCTTGTGTGGGAGAGAGACACGCTCCGCTTTTTCATGTGAATACTCATATTCTTCACTTATATCTTTTGAGTATTCTTATCTAGCTACTGCTGTGGTTTTAGCTCCTGTTTTTCATGCATCTCTTTTAGAGCTGTTAATTCTTGTGGAGTAGTACTCTCTTATTTCATTTGTATATTACTTGGAGAGTTTTTGTTGAAATAAGTTGATTGGTGTTTGGTTGGAAACAGAAAATGCAACATGTGGTAGATGGTATATCGAAAAGACACATCTATAGATCATTGTCTTGTTTTATTTGACACTTTGCAATTGTTTTGAGCTCTCAAGTATTTCATGTTTAAGCTCTTGCATCATGTAGTTAAAAACCTATTAGTAAAGAACTACCGTAGAGCTTGTTGAAATTTGGTTTGCATGATTGGTATCTCTAAGGTCTAGATATTTTCTGGTAAAAGTGTTTGAGCAACAAGGAAAGACAGTGTAGAGTCTTATAATGCTTGCAATATGTTTTCATGTGAGTCTTGCTGTACCGGTTTATACTTGTGTTTGCTTCAAACAACCTTGCTAGCCTAAACTCTGTACTTAGAGGGAATGCTTCTCGTGCATCCAAAACCTTGAGCCAAAACCCATGCCAATTGTGTCCACCATATCTACCTATTATGTGGTATTTTCTGCCATTCCAAGTAAATACTTCATGTGCTACCTTTAAACTATTCAAAACTTTATTACTCCTTATTTGTGTCAATGTTTTATAGCTCATGAGAAAGTATGTGGCGTTTACTCTATCACCTTGTCATTTATTCATGACAGACTTTCACCAATGGACTAGTGGCATATACATCCGCTTATCCAATAACTTGCAAAAAGAGCTGGCAAGTGGGGTGCCGAGTCCCAATTAATTATAACTTTAACCATTTGATTCTCTTCACATGTTTGCCAATGATTTATCAGAAGCAATTTTCAAAAATGTTAAACTATCAAATAGGCACTCCTCCATGGTATGTGATTGTTGGAAGGTACCCGAGGATTCGGTTAGCCATGGCTTGTGTAAGCAAAGGTTGGGTGGAGTGTCATACCAATTTATAAATATGCATGTGTAAACAAAGAGAAGATGGATGATCTACCCTTGGGTAGAAATAACGTCCTTCATGGGAGCCGCTCTTGAAAGTCTGGGTGACAAGGGGGATAGAGTGCCCACTACCATTCGTTGACAACAACAAACACCTCTCAAACACTTAGTTTATGCTCTCTATATGTTTTCAAAAACTTAAAAAGCTCTAGCACATGATTTAATCCCTGCTTCCCTCTGCGAAGGGCCTATCTTTTACTTTATTGTTGAGTCAGTTTACCTACTCCTATCTATCCCTGAAGCAAACACTTGTGTCAACTTTGTGTGCAACAATTCTTATATGTTTACTTATTGCACTTATTATATTGTTTTGTGTTGACAATTATCCATGAGATATACAAGTTACAAGTTGAAAGCAATTGCTGAAATTTAATCTTCCTTTGTGTTGCTTCAATGCCTTTTACAATCTATTGATTTATGAGTTAACTCTTATGCAAAACTTTTTGATGCTTGTCTTGAAAGTACTATTTATGAAAAGCTTTTGCTTATTTGATTCAGTGTTTACTCATTATCTATCTGTTAGCAAACTATAGACCATTGCTTTGAGTCACTTCATTCATGACATGAGCCTTGCAATATTATTGATCAAATTATGTGGTAGCATGTCACTTCAGAAATTATTTGTTGTTATCATTTTACCTACTCGAGGACGAGTAGAACTAAGCTTGGGGATGCTTGATACGTCTCCAACGTATCCATAATTTCTGATGTTCCATGCTTATATTATGCCAATTGCTACATGTTTTATATACACTTTATATCATATTATGGCATTTATTGAACTAACCTATTAACAAGATGCCACAGTGCCAGTTCCTGTTTTCTGCTGTTTTTGGTTTCAGAAAAGCTGTTCTGGAAATATTCTCGGAATTGGACGAAACAAAAGGCGATGTTCCTATTTTCCAACACGTACACGGAGTCTGAAGGAGAGACGAAGGGGGCCGTGGGCCGCCCTCCCCACACCACAGCGCGGGTGGGCCCACAGCCGCGCCACCATATGGGGAGGGGGCCCAGGACCTCCACCGACGTCGCCCCTTCGCCTATTTATTCTTCCAGAGGCGTAAACCCTAAAATAATCAGTCTTTTTCCACCAAGGGTTCCGCAGCGCCGCCACCATCGACGACAAGTTTCGGGGGACAGAAGTCTCTGTTCCGGCACGCTGTCGGGACGGGGAAGTGCCCCCGGAGCCATCTCCATCGACTCCACCGCCATCTTCATCGCCGTTGCTGTCTCCCATGATGAGGAGGGAGTAGTTCTCCCCCGAGGCTGAGGGCTCTACCGGTAGCTATGTGGTTTATCTCTCTCTCCCATGGTGTGATCTTTATGTGATCATGAGCTTTGTAATCTAGTTGAATAAGTAGATGTTACTCTTTATCTATTATGCCACTCTAGAGGTTACTTTAATATGAACTCCGAGTCACTCTCCACGGTGTGATGGTGACAGTGTGCGCATCGTGTGTGACTCCTTTATGACGTTGTGGCGTTTGTTTACTCCGACTTGAGGTGTGCTTTTGCAGCCCTACGCAATGAATGGTGTTCATTATCCAACAAGAGAGTGTTTGAGAGTAGTATTTATTTATTCAATTATGTTGTCATTGTTGAGAGTGTCCACTAGTGAAAGTATGATCCCTAGGCCTTGTTTCTAAGCATTGAAACACCGTTTACAACAAGTTCTGCTACATGTTTGCTTGCTGCCATTTTTATTTCAGATTGCAATTACTACTTATAATCATCCATATTACTTGTATTTCACTATCTCTTCGCCGAAC
Organism: Poa pratensis; assembly: GCA_947311845.1. Classification (NCBI taxonomy): domain Eukaryota; kingdom Viridiplantae; phylum Streptophyta; class Magnoliopsida; order Poales; family Poaceae; genus Poa; species Poa pratensis. Next base: position 42,898,174 of record CAMZMU010000063.1, read on the forward strand.
TAGTGCACCTATACATCTGACAAGTGTATTAGGTGTGTTGGGGACACAAGAGACTTCTTGTATCTTAATTGCAGGGTTGCTTGAGAGGGATATCTTTGACCTCTACCTCCCTGAGTTCGATAAACCTTGGGTGATTCACTTAAGGGAAACTTGCTGCTGTTCTACAAACCTCTGCTCTTGGAGGCCCAACACTGTCTACAAGAATAGAAGCGTGCGTAGACATCAAGCTATTTTCTGGCGCCGTTGCCGGGGAGGTAAGTGTTGGAAGGTATCTCCTTTAGATTCTGCAATTATTTCTTTTTGTTTCTTGTTTTTATTTTCACTAGTTAGGCTTAATGGAAAACAACAAAAAAATTGGAGATCTTTATGAACTTTATATTGAATTAGGACATGATGCTTTTGAAGAGAAAATTAAAAAACCTATGGAGGCTTGTTTGCATAATAGTGGTAGCAATGGTATTACTATAAATTCTTTGAACACCATTATTGCTAATGCTATGGAAAAGTCTAAGCTTGGGGAAGCTTGTTTTATGAATATGATATTTTTAGTCCCCCAAGCTTTAAGGAGGAAATTTGCTTTGATGATACTTTGCCTCCAATATATGATGATTATAATGATTGTGATATTTTCAGTCCACCTACTATTGAGGATATAGTTTGTGTTAATTATGATATGCCTCCTATATATGATGTTTGCAATGATGAATATGATATTTTCAGTCCATCTACTATTGAGGATAAAATTCATTATGATTATTCTATGCCTCCTATTTATGATGATTACAATGATGGATGTGATACTTTTACTCTCACTATTACTAATGATAATGTTTATGCTTATGTGGAGAGTAATGATACTTTTATGCATGTGGATCATGATAATAATGCTTTATGTGATAGCTATATTGTTGAGTTTATTCATGATGCCACTGAAAATTATTTTGAGAGAGGAAAGTATGGTTATAGAAATCTTCATGTTACAAAATTTCTTCTCTTTATGATGAAGGTTTTGAGCTTTCTCTTGATTTGCTTTTATTTGCTGGGTACTTTAAGACCTACTGGTCCTTATGAGAGAGGGAGACACGTTTCATATATCACAATAATATTAAGTCTCCCTCTTTATGTTGAAATTTTTGAAGTTACATTGTTTTGCCTTCCTATGCTAGTCACTTTGTTCTTCATTGACTTGTTTTCTTACAAGGCTCCTATGCATAGGAAGAGTGTTAGATTTAAACATGTTTATATATGCTTCTTGATGCTCTCTTTTATGTTTCAACTCTCATCTTTATGTGAGCATCATCAAAATTATCATGCCTAGCTAAAAGGCTTTAAAGAAAAGCGCTCTTGGGAGACAACCCATTGTTTTATTTCTGTCATTTTATTTTATTTTGAGTCAAGGTGCTGTTTACTTCTGTAGCAACTCCTTTGTATCTTTATTTTATTGCATTGTTGTGCCAAGTAAAGTCTCTAGTTGAAAGTTGTTGCTAAAATTGGATTTCTGCGCAGTGACAGATTTTTGCTGTCCACCGTTTTGAGCTGTATGCGCTACAGAAATTTGAAAAATTCTGAAAAAAATCACGCATGATCCTTATGTTTGTACGCAACTTTCATTAGTTTTGATTTTTCCATCTGAGCAAGTTAAGTGCCTCGAAAAAATTCGTCTCTCCAGACTGTTCTGTTTTTGACAGATTCTGCCTTTATTTTGCATTGCCTCTTTTACTATGTTTGATTGGATTTCTTTGCTCCATAAAACATCAGTGGCTATAGTTAATGTCCAGAAGCATTGGTAATGATTGTGTCACAGTAGAACATGTGAATTTTTGATTATGCACTAACCCTCTAATGAGAATTACTTTGAGTTTGGTGTGGCGGAAGTTTTCAAGGATCAAGAGAGAAGGATGATATGATGTGATCAAGAAGAGTGAAAAGCCTAAGCTTGGGGATGCCCCGTGGGTCACCCCAGCAATATTCAAGAAGACTCAAGCGTCTAAGCTTGGGGATGCCTTGGCATCCCCTTCTTCATCAACAATTTATCAGGTCATCTCTAGTGAAACTATATTTTAATTCTTCCACATTTTATGTATTTTACTTGGAGCGTCTGTGTGCTTTTATTTTTGTTTGTTGTTTTATTTTTCTGAATAAAGTTGGATCCTAGCATTCTTGTGTGGGAGAGAGACACGCTCCGCTTTTTCATGTGAATACTCATATTCTTCACTTATATCTTTTGAGTATTCTTATCTAGCTACTGCTATGCTTTTAGCTCCTGTTTTTCATGCATCTCTTTTAGAGCTGTTAATTGTTGTGGAGTAGTACTCTCTTGTTTCATTTGTTATATTACTTGGAGAGTTTTTGTTGAAATAAGTTGATTGGTGTTTGGTTGGAAACAGAAAATGCAACATGTGGTAGATGGTATATCGAAAAGACACTCTATAGATCATTGTCTTGTTTTATTTGACACTTTGCAATTGTTTTGAGCTCTCAAGTATTTCATGTTTAAGCTCTTGCATCATGTAGTTAAAACCTATTAGTAAAGAACTACCGTAGAGCTTGTTGAAATTTGGTTTGCATGATTGGTATCTCTAAGGTCTAGATATTTTCTGGTAAAATGTTTGAGCAACAAGGAAAGACAGTGTAGAGTCTTATAATGCTTGCAATATGTTTTCATGTGAGTCTTGCTGTACCGGTTTATACTTGTGTTTGCTTCAAACAACCTTGCTAGCCTAAACTCTGTACTGAGAGGGAATGCTTCTCGTGCATCCAAAACCTTGAGCCAAAACCCATGCCATTGTGTCCACCATATCTACCTATTATGTGGTATTTTCTGCCATTCCAAGTAAATACTTCATGTGCTACCTTTAAACTATTCAAAACTTTATTACTCCTTATTTGTGTCAATGTTTTATAGCTCATGAGGAAGTATGTGGCGTTTACTCTATCACCTTGTCATTTATTCATGACAGACTTTCACCAATGGACTAGTGGCATATACATCCGCTTATCCAATAACTTGCAAAAAGAGCTGGCAAATGGGGTGCCCAGTCCCAATTAATTATAACTTTAACCATTTGATTCTCTTCACATGTTTGCCAATGATTTATCAGAAGCAATTTCAAAATGTTAAACTATCAAATAGGCACTCCTCCATGGTATGTGATTGTTGGAAGGCACCCGAGGATTCGGTTAGCCATGGCTTGTGTAAGCAAAGGTTGGGAGGAGTGTCATACCAATTTATAAATATGCATGTGTAAACAAAGAGAAGAGGGATGATCTACCCTTGGGTAGAAATAACGTCCTTCATGGGAGCCGCTCTTGAAAGTCTGGGTGACAAGGGGGATAGAGTGCCCACTGCCATTCGTTGACAACAACAAACACCTCTCAAACACTTACTTTATGCTCTCTATATGTTTTCAAAAACTTAAAAAGCTCTAGCACATGATTTAATCCCTGCTTCCCTCTGCGAAGGGCCTATCTTTTACTTTATTGTTGAGTCAGTTTACCTACTCCTTTCTATCCCTGAAGCAAACACTTGTGTCAACTTTGTGTGCAACAATTCTTATATGTTTACTTATTGCACTTATTATATTGCTTTGTGTTGACAATTATCCATGAGATATACAAGTTACAAGTTGAAAGCAATTGCTGAAATTTAATCTTCCTTTGTGTTGCTTCAATGCCTTTTACAATCTATTGCTTTATGAGTTAACTCTTATGCAAAACTTTTTGATGCTTGTCTTGAAAGTACTATTTATGAAAAGCTTTTGCTTATTGATTCAGTGTTTACTCATTATCTATCTGTTAGCAAACTATAGACCATTGCTTTGAGTCACTTCATTCATGACATGAGCCTTGCAATATTATTGATCAAATTATGTGGTAGCATGTCACTTCAGAAATTATTTGTTGTTATCGTTTTACCTACTCGAGGACGAGTAGAACTAAGCTTGGGGATGCTTGATACGTCTCCAACGTATCCATAATTTCTGATGTTCCATGCTTATATTATGCCAATTGCTACATGTTTTATATACACTTTATATCATATTATGGCATTTTTGAACTAACCTATTAACAAGATGCCACAGTGCCAGTTCCTGTTTTCTGCTGTTTTTGGTTTCAGAAAAGCTGTTCTGGAAATATTCTCGGAATTGGACGAAACAAAAGGCGAAGTTCCTATTTTTCCAACACGTACACGGAGTCCGAAGGAGAGACGAAGGGGGGCCGTGGGCCGCCCTCCCCACACCACAGCGCGGGTGGGCCCACAGCCGCGCCACCATATGGGGAGGGGGCCAGGACCTCCACCGACGTCGCCCCTTCGCCTATTTATTCTTCCCGAGGCGTAAACCCTAAAATAATCAGTCTTTTTCCACCAAGGGTTCCGCAGCGCCGCCGCCATCGACGACAAGTTTCGGGGGACAGAAGTCTCTGTTCCAGCACGCTGTCGGGACGGGGAAGTGCCCCCGGAGCCATCTCCATCGACTCCACCGCCATCTTCATCGCCGTTGCTGTCTCCCATGATGAGGAGGGAGTAGTTCTCCCCCGAGGCTGAGGCTCTACCGGTAGCTATGTGGTTTATCTCTCTCTCCCATGGTGTGATCTTTATGTGATCATGAGCTTTGTAATCTAGTTGAATAAGTAGATGTTACTCTTTATCTATTATGCCACTCTAGAGGTTACTTTAATATGAACTCCGGAGTCACTCTCCACGGTGTGATGGTGACAGTGTGCGCATCGTGTGTGACTCCTTTATGACGTTGTGGCATTTGTTTACTCCGACTTGAGGTGTGCTTTTGCAGCCCTACGCAATGAATGGTGTTCATTATCCAACAAGAGAGTGTTTGAGAGTAGTATTTATTTATTCAATTATGTTGTCATTGTTGAGAGTGTCCACTAGTGAAAGTATGATCCCTAGGCCTTGTTTCTATGCATTGAAACACCGTTTACAACAAGTTCTGCTACATGTTTGCTTGCTGCCATTTTTATTTCAGATTGCAATTACTACTTATAATCATCCATATTACTTGTATTTCACTATCTCTTCGCCGAACTAGTGCACCTATACATCTGACAAGTGTATTAGGTGTGTTGGGGACACAAGAGACTTCTTGTATCTTAATTGCAGGGTTGCTTGAGAGGGATATGTTTGACCTCTACCTCCCTGAGTTCGATAAACCTTGGGTGATTCACTTAAGGGAAACTTGTGCTGTTCTACAAACCTCTGCTCTTGGAGGCCCAACACTGTCTACAAGAATAGAAGCGTGCGTAGACATCAGTTGCCTCCCAAAAGCGCTTTCTTTAATGCCTTTTAGCTAGGCTAGAAGATTTTAATGATGCTCTCATAAAAATAAGAGTTGAAAACCAAAGAGAGCATCAAGAGGCAAATATCAAACACATTTAAGTCTAACCCACTTCCTATGAAAAGGAATCTTGTAAGAAAACAAATCATTGAAGCATGAAGCTACTAGTATAGGAAAATGAAACAAATGCAACTTCAAAACTTTCAACATAAAGAGAGGTATTTTTGTGACTTGAATTTTTTACAACCATATTTTCCTCTCTCATAATAACTTTCAGTAGCATCATGAACAAACTCAACAATATAAATATCACATAAAGCATGCTTTTCACGATCTAGAAACACATAATTTTTCTTAAGCTAAAAAACAGTGAGGTTATTAAACCCACTTTTCACAATAGTAGTAAAATTAATATCATTAGGCAATATAGGACCATCATCAAGAGAATTATCATATATAACATTAGGGAGCCATTGTTTTATTTCTGTAATTTCCTTTTCTATTTGAGTCAAGGAGCTTGCTATTTCAAATTTATCAAAAGTAGATATTTCAGTAGAATCATGACATTCAACAATATATCACTCTTCCTCCTTAGGCACGCATCGAGGGTAATGAAATAATGTAAGATTTAAAGAGTTACTATCATTAGAAGGTATATCCTCCTTTTGTTCTTCACTCTCCTCCTTTTTCATCCAATGAGATCACAGTTTCAGCAATTCCTTCTTCCATAGGTTCCTGAAAGGAAGCAAGTTGTTCTTGAGAATAAGTTTTCTCCAGATATTCAGTAATATAAGGATTATCATTGTAATATTCAAGGCAATAACCAAGTATAGCATAATTCTCAGTTCTACAAGGAGCATCATCATTTTGAATATAACCAGCAATTTCATAAGCACCCTTAAAAACAACAAATTCTTCAATTTGTTCAAGATTGCCAAAGTCATAGTTTCCTTTAGCATAAGCAGCCAAGGTTTCATTATCATTATAATCACATTGGAAAGGGAGGTGTTTATGCCTTCTACAACAAAAAGATTCATTAAAGCAGTAGGATTCATCATAGGTAGAACACAAGTTCTTAGCAAAATAATTCAATCTACTTATTTGTTCCCATAGATGTTTCCCTTTTTGAGACAAACGGTATTCCTCATAATAATTTTGTTGTTCCTCAGTAAACCCACCGTTCCAGTAAAATTTGGTATCAAAAAGAGAAGCCATTGATAGCAAGTAAACAACTAGACATTGATAATAAGCTGAAAATAAACTAGATGCAAGTAACTAATTTTTTGTGTTTTTGATAAAGAGAGCAAACAAAGCAAAATAAAAATAAACTAAGCAAGACAATAACAAAGTAAGAGATTGGAAGTGAGAGACTCCCCTAACAGAAGGCTTGACCTCCCTGGCAACGGCGCCAGAAAAAGTGCTTGATGACGTGAAAGTCACACGTTCGCTGGGAAGCCCAAGAGGAAGGTATGATGAGTGCAGCAGCAAGTTTTTCTCAGTATGAAACCAAGGTTTAATCGAACCAGTAGAGATCGAAGTCACTTCTGAAGGTTGTTGGTGAAGGAGTGTAGTGCGGCGCAACACCAGGGATTCCGGTGCCAACGTGGAACCTGCACAACACAATCAAACTACTTTGCCCCAACTTAACAGTGAGGTTGTCAATCTCACCGGCTTGCTGAAAACAAAGATTAGACGTATAGTGTGGAAAATGATGTTTGTTTGCAGAGAATGAAAAAGAACAATGATTGCAGTAGGTTGTATTTCAGATGTAAAAGAATGGACGGGGTCCACAGTTCACTAGTGGTGTCTCTCCATAATAAATAACTAACATGCTGGGTAAACAAATTACAGCTGGGCAATTGACAATATTGATAAGTGCATAACATGCATGTGCAAGTTGTGGTGTTGATGCATGTAAAATGCATACATGAACTTTGCACTATATCACTCATATTCCAATCATATTTGCATCATATAAGGGTTATACCACTGTTATTTAATGATTTTAGGAAATAAAATAATTGTTTCCTATTTTTATGGAATTAACCCTGCGCAGGCAGAAAACCCTATTTCTTTCCTTTTATGTTTCAGTGACCTAAACGACGTCATAAAAATCTGGAAAAATACAGGCGTCATTATTTTGGAAGGAGGAAGACGTAGGAGCGAAGGAATCAAGCAAACGGAGGCCGGAAGGCCAAAAGGGGGTGGCCCACGCGGCCACTGTACCTGGCCGCGTGGGGCCCACCAACTTGGCCCTCGGGGCTCCGCAGCCGTCGATCTTTTCTCCACCGCCTTCGTCTTGACCTAAAAACGCGTATAAAATAAGTCCCACGACGTTCTCGAAAACAAGCGCCGCCATATCACAGAAACACCAAAACGAAGATCTGGAGCAGCAGATTGGAGGGGGAAAACTCCGGCGGGGCGCTGCCGGTGTGATCTCCACCCTCTCCATCGACATCTCCACCGTCTCCATGATGAAGAGGGAGTAGTCCACCTCTGGACTATGGGTTTGTGGAAGTAACTTATGTATCTCTCCTCTCTTTGAGCTTCACTAATTAGTACCGTATGAGCTGCTGAACATGATTACGGTCATATTTGTAATACCTATGTGGTGGATCTTTTTGTGAGTTAATATATGTTTGAGATTGCAATGTTTGTTTCAGTTATGAGTATAGATGCATATTATGTACCCCGTTCTTATCTACTTGTTATGATCAAGCATGTTTATGAGAGCGTGTGTGGGGTGATGTGTGCATTAGTTGGAGTAACAGGGGGTGGTGAGTGCGGTAAGTTGACAACTGAAAAATCGCGATCCACTTGTGTGTTTTATCTTACTTTGTTGCCTCACTAGGGATAAACAAAAATACCATGCTACAAGGGTTGAGGGTGACCAAGCTTCTTCCTGTGACTAGATCTAGCATGTTCTTATTTTCACTTCATGTCATGATACTTAAAGCTATACTCTGAATTATCTTAATTACTAAGGTGTTATGATTTAGTTCGCATCTTGGTGGAGTATAAGTGAGATTAATAACCAAAAGATCTATATGTTATGACGTGATGCCCATATAATTAGTAACTTGATATCAAACTTTGTGTTGCAATCTCATATATCAACTCTATGTGTCCATTGTCTGCCACACCATTAAAAGAGAGAGTGCATTTGTGAAACCATGAACCCCGGTCCATTTTTAATCATAAGAAACACCTTTCCAACCACTTTTACCACTTTTCCATTTTCTGCCATTATTAAATCCGAAAATACAAAAACACTTTCCATCTTGCATTCATCATAAAAAAACCAAAAATATCATTCATCATTGTTATCATCATCCTTGCACATTCGTTCACCACCATTGCATATTTATTTCTTGTTTGCATTGCATATTTATCTTGATATCATTCATACACCTTGTGTTTGACAACCACAGGTGAGGTTGAGGACCAAAACAATTAACCTTGTTTTGTAGGTGACCAAAAGAAGGATAGGGAGATAAATCTTTCACTACTGATTCCCCGAGAGTTCGTTATAAAACCCTCGAGTCACCCTCGTGGGGAAAACATGTCTTCCACTTACTACACACTCTGCACTTGGAGTCTCAACCTAACCCATTTACTTTTGACGCAGGTAAACTACGCACCGGAGATCAAGACTGTCCATTGGGCATCAAGCTTGTTTTCTAGCGATGTAGATCAACCTCTTCAAGAGCCATCAAGACTGTTTTCTGGCGCCGTTGCCGGGGAGTCATAGCTGAAAAGATATATCCAAGGGTGAATTAGCACTTGCTTCCCCTGCACCAGCTCTGTTTTCTGGCGCCGTTGCCGGGGAGTCATAGCTGAGAAGGTTTATCCAAGGAGATCACAACAAAGTCAACATCACCAACTTGTGCTAACACCTAAGCTTGGGGAGGTTGCACCTACGTGAGCATCATCTTATCCATCTTTACCTTCAAAGCAAAATTATTTTCTTTGTCATTGTCTTGCATTGTCTTGCATTTGTAATTCGGTTTGCATTTGTGAGACTCATTTTATTTTCAGTTTTGCATATAAAATTAAAAAAATACAAAATTTTTTGCTAAAATGGGAGAAAGAACTAAATTGTGTGACTACACAAACACTTCTAATGATCAATTCATCTCTAAAGCTATTGCCACACCTGAGATTAAAGCTGATACCTATGAAGTAAGTCCTAGTTTGTTGAACTTGATAACTAGGGAACAATTTGGTGGTAGTGCTATGGAGGATGCCTCTATGCATCTTCATGATTTTGTTGAAATATGTGACATGCAAAAGTTTAAGAATGTTGAAAGTGACATCCTAAAATTGAAGCTGTTTCCTTTTTCACTTAGAGGGAAAGCTAAAGAATGGTTGCATTCATTGCCATCCGGTAGTATTAATTCATGGGATGATCTTTAAGAAGCTTTTATTAAGAAATAATATCCTCCTGATAAAATTTTGCAAAATAGAAACAACATCCTTTCTTTTAGGCAAAATGAAAATGAACATGTTGCTATGGCTTGGGATAGGATTAAACTCATGCTTCGAACTTGTCCATCACATGGGGTTAATGAATGGACCATATTACACTCTTTATACAATGGTTTAAACTACATGTCTAGAAACATACTTGATTCTGCTGCTGGAGGTGCTTTTATGAGTAAGACTATAGTAGAAGCTAAAAATATATTGGAAAGTATTTTGCAAAACTATAGTCAATGGCATACTGATAGGGCACCCAATCCTTCTAAGAAAGTGAATTCTATTGAGGAAACTAATGATTTGTCATCTAAGATGGATACTATTCTTGCTTTGCTTAATAAACCTAGTGTTGAAAATGTTCCTTTGCAAGAACTAGTTGGTAGTAATTCTGAAAATATTGATGTCAACTTCATTAGGAACTATGGTAACAATGGGTATGGGAACAGCAATTATAACTCTTATAACAAACCCCCATATGTTCCTAACAATCGTCCTTTTGTTCCTTATCCTAATGCTAATGATAATAATTGGAAGCCTATGTCATCTCGCAATGATGATTCTGAAACTAACAAAATTCTCATGGAACAAATACCATGATATAGAGTTGAATAAGTCGGTTGCTTCACTTAGTTCTGATATTAAAGGCTTACAACTCCAAGCTGCAGGATTAGACAAAGCTTTGTCAAAACTAGCTGATAATCAAGCCACTTTATTGAGTATGTCTGCAGGGAAACCACAAGCATCACCTGCGGTTGGAATGAATTCTATTACTATTGCTGATGATGTTCCTCTTACTTTGGAGGAAACTCTTAATGAATTATTGAACTATCATGAATATCTGTTGCCATTCATGTCTCAACTTGGTTGTTTAAGAGAGGAAGTTAAAGAAGCTGAACATGATGAATCTCTTATGTTGATTGAATTAGAAAAGAAAGTTGAGGAAGTTAAAATGCTTAGTGAAGTCAAGGATCCTTTGATTGACTTAGAAAATTGTAGCTTGCATGAATTAATCTCTATCTTACAAAAGTTTGCAAGTGATCCTTCCATCAACACTAATCAAGCTGGCTTTGGTTCCTATATTGCTAATCATGTCTTAAAAGAGAAAATTGCTAGGTACAACCAAGAGGCCATGATACCACCTAAGCTTGGGGATATATGGATTCCCAAGGTACTAGTAACTATTGGAAAAGAGACACATTATGCCATACTTGATCTAGGATCTAGTGTCTCTGTCATGTCTAAAGAATTATATGAAGTACTTGAATTGATTTTTTTTGAAAAATGCTCTATTGAACTTGCACTTGCTGATGATTCCATTAAACATGCTTTAGGGAAAGTAAGTGATGTTATGGTAGAGTTACATATGAATTTTGTGCCTGTGGATTTTCTAATCATGGACATGGGGAATAAAACCTCTAGTCCTATTATTCTTGGAAGACCTTTTCTTCGTACTACAGGTGCTATCATTGATTCAAAGGAGGGGAACGTGAAGTTTCAGTTCCCACACAAGAAGTGCATGGAACACTTCCCAAGAAAGAGGGGAACATCAAAGTTCAAGCTCCCTCATGAGCTTCATCTTCAATAAACAACAAGTAAGAAGCCTAGCTATATGGCTATAAAGAAAGCGCTTTGCGGGAGGCAACCCGGTTATTTTTATGTGTGATTTTCTTTGTGTCCTCTTGCTGTATCAAGAGAGTTTGTTTTTAGTTTAGTTTCTGGAGTTTTTAATAAAGTGCCAAGTCTTACCCATTTTGGTCTTGAAAAGTTGCTTATAGCGTTCGGAGATTTTATTCTTGCACGAATCTGTGCACGGTATGATTTTTAATTCTTATTCTGTAACTCCGAATGAGCTCATATTTGAACTGTAGTTGCAACTTTTCATCCTCCGTATGCATGAAGTTTTGCAGAATTTTTCGGCAAAGTTTGGTAGGGTAGAAAAATACGTTTTGCTGCTGCTGATTTTTGATACGTCTCCAACGTATCTATAATTTCTTATGTTCCATGCTAGTTTTATACCAATAGCTACATGTTTTATTCACACTTCATAGCATTTTTATGCATTTTCTGGAACTAACCTATTAACAAGATGCCACAGTGCCAGTTCCTGTTTTCTGCTGTTTTTGGTTTCAGAAAAGCTGTTCTGGAAATATTCTCGGAATTGGACGAAACAAAATCCCAGATGCCTATTTTTCCCGACACGTTCCAGAAGTCCGAAGGAGAGACGAAGGGGGGCAGCAGGGCGCCCTCCCCACATGGCGGCGCGGGTGGGGCCCCTGCCGCGCCACCCTATGGGGAGCGGGCCCCGCGCCTCCACCGACGTCGCCCCTTCGCCTATTTATTCCTCCCGACGCGAAAACCCTAAAACACTGAGCCATTATTCCAGAAAACATCCTCTGCCGCCGCCATCAACCCTAACTCGGGGGGTTCAGAAGTTCTCCTCCGGCACCCTGCCGGAGAGGGGAATCATCACCGGAGGGCTCTGCATCGCCATGCCTGCCTCCGGAGTGATGCGTGAGTAGTTCATCCCTGGACTACGGGTCCATAGCAGTAGCTAGATGGTTGTCTTCTCCTTTTGTGCCATCATGTTTAGATCTTGTGAGCTGCCTATCATGATCAAGATTATCTTATTGTAATGCTACATGTTGTGTTTGTTGGGATCCGATGGATATTGAATACTATGTCAAGTTGATTATTGATCTATCATATATGTGTTGTTTATGATCTTGCATGCTCTCCGTTATTAGTGTAGGCTCTGGCCAAGTTTATGCTTGTAACTCCAAGAGGGAGTATTTATGCTAGATAGTGGGTTCATGCCTCCATTTAATCTGGGACAATGACAGAAAGTTCTAAGGTTGTGGATGTGCTGTTGCTACTAGGGGTAAAACAGCAATGCTTTGTCTAAGGATATTAGTGTTGTTTACATTATGCACCATACTTAATGCAATTGTCTGTTGCTTGCAACTTAATACTGGAAGGGGTGCGGATGCTAACCTGAAGGTGGACTATTTAGACACAGATGCATGCTGGATGGCGGTCTGTGTACTTTGTCGTAATGCCCAAGTAAATCTCATAGTGATCATCATGACATTGGTATGCCCTCTCTATTTGTCAATTGCCCAACTGTAATTTGTTTACCCAACATGTTAGTATTTTATTATGGAGAGACACCACTAGTGAACTATGGACCCCGGTCCATTGTTTTACATCTGAAATACAACCTACTGCAATCATTGTTCTTTTACATTCTCTGCAAGCAAACATCATTTTCCACACTATACGTCTAATCCTTTGTTTTCAGCAAGCCGGTGAGATTGACACCCTCACTGTTTCGTTGGGGCAAAGTAGTTTGATTGTTGTGTGCAGGTTCCAAGTCGACGAGTCAGACCTCCCCTTCGTCACCACACTTTTTCTGACGCCGTTGACACCTTCGAAGAAACTTCGATCTCCTACTGGTTCGATAACCTTGGTTTCATACTGAGGAAAAACTTGCTGCTGCACTCATCATACCTTCCTCTTGGGGTTCCCAACGGATGTGTGACTTTACACGCATCAAGCACTTTTTCTGGCGCCGTTGCCGGGGAGATAGGAGGTGCTTCTGGAAGTCTTGCATTCCCGTCAACTACGCTCCAGAATACTTTTTCTGGCGCCATTGCCGGGGAGGCCGAATTGCTCCTGCAAGGGGAGTCTCTCACACCCAATCTCTTTACTTTGTTTTTGTCTTGCTTTATTTTTATTTTGTCTTGTTTGCTTTCTTTATATATCAAAAACACAAAAAAATTAGTTACTTGTTTTACTTTTATTATTTCGGCCTAGTTTTTATTGTTGCTAAAATGAGTACTCTGAGAACACCAAGTTGTGTGACTTCACTAGCACAAATAATAATGATTTCATATGCACTCCTATTGCTCCACCTGCTTCTAAAGCAGACTTTTATGAAATTAAACCTGCTCTATTAAATCTTGTTATGAAAGAACAATTTTCTGGTGTTAGTACTGATGATGCTGCTGCCCCTTAATAATTTTGTTGAACTTTGTGAGATGCAAAAGTATAAGGATATAGATGGGGATATTGTAAAACTGAAACTATTTCCTTTCTCCTTGAGAGGAAGAGCTAAAGAATGGTTGCTATCTTTGCCTAGAAATAGTATTGATTCATGGACAAAATGCAAAGATGCTTTCATTGGAAAATATTATCCTCCTGCTAAAATTATATCTTTGAGAAGTAGCATTATGAATTTCAAGCAATTTGATAATGGACATGTTGCCCAAGCATGGGAGAGAATGAAATCTATGGTAAAGAATTCCCTACCCTTGGACTGACTGCTTGGATGATCATCCAAACCTTTTATGCAGGATTAAATTTTTCCTCAAGGAATTTGCTGGATTCGGCTGCTGGAGGAACCTTTATGTCCATCACTTTAGGTGCAGCAACAAAACTTCTTGATGATATGATGATCAACTACTCCGAATGGCACACTGAAAGGACTCCTCAAGGTAAGAAGGTAAATTCTGTTGAAGAAACCTCTTCCTTGAATGAAAAGATTGATATCATTATGTCTATGCTTGTGAGTGGTAAATCTCATGTTGATCCTAATAATGTTCCTTTAGCTTCATTGGTTGCTCAAGAAGAGCATGTTGATGTGAACTTCATTAAAAATAATAATTTCAACAACAATGCCTATAGGAATAATTTTGGTAATAACAATTATAAGCCATATCCTTCTAATAATGGTAGTGGTTATGGTAATTCTTATGGTAGATCTGGTTTGCCTAGTGAGGAAAGGATGCTAGAAATTGAAAGGGCTACTAAGAGCTATATGCAATCACAGTTCGAGCAAAATCAATTGTTCACTAAAACAATGAATGAACAATCTACCATGTTGAAAAGCATAGGGCATCAACTTAAGAATTTGAATAGGGAAATTTTTGGTTTGCAAACTAAGCTTTCAAATGCTGAAAACCGAATTTCATCCATGTCTGAATCACAAGCCTCTTTAATTAATAAAATGGCTGCTAAACCTGAAGATAATGATAACAAAAATTTGCTATAGCAAATGCTATCCAAGTTAAAATTGACAACAATATTAGGATGTTGGCTGAGTTGCATGCTAGGTGGGAAAGAGAAGCTGAAATTGATAGAAAGAATAGTATAGCTCGAGTTTGTACTATTACCACCACTAGTAATGCTGAAGCTTCACATGTTGATAAACCTCCTATTATCAATGGTAATGTTATTGATGTTGGCAATGTTTCTACTTCTACTACAAAGCGTGCAAAATTGCCTAAAACTGCTGAAACTGTTTCTGATAAAGGTGCTGAAATTTTTCGAAGTATTGGAGGCAATGGTCCCATTACTTTTGATCATAATGATTTTGATTTTGATAGTTGTAACATCTCTGAAGTTATTAAGTTCTTGCAAAAGCTAGCTAGAAGTCCTAATGCTAGTGCTATGAACATGGCTTTTACAAAACATATTACAAATGCTCTCATAAAAGCTAGGGAAGAGAAATTAAAACTTGAAGCTTCTATCCCTAGGAAGTTGGAAGATGGTTGGGAGCCCATCATTAAAATGAAGGTGAATGATTTTGATTGTAATGCTTTATGTGACCTTGGTGCAAGTATTTCTGTTATGCCTAAGAAACTTTATGATATGCTTGACTTGCCACCTTTGGAATGCTGTTATTTGGATGTTCATCTTGCTGATAACTCTATGAAAAAACCTTTGGGGAGAATTGACAATGTTCATATTACGGTTAACAATAACCTTGTCCCCGTTGATTTTGTTGTTTTGGATATTGAATGCAATGCATCTTGTCCTATTGTTTTGGGAAGACCCTTTCTTCGAACTGTTGGTGCTGTTATTGATATGAAAGAGGGGAATATTAAGTATCAATTTCCTCTCAAGAAAGGTATGGAACACTTCCCTAGAAAGAGAATGAAGATGCCTTTTGATTCTATTATTAGAACAAATTATGATGTTGATGCATCTTCTCTTGATAACACTTGATTTTCACTTTCTGCGCCTAGCTGAAAGGCGTTAAAGAAAAGCGCTTGTGGGAGACAACCCATCTTTTTATTTTCTGTCATTTTATTTTATTTTGAGTCAAGGTGCTGTTTACTTCTGTAGCAACTCCTTTGTATCTTTATTTTATTGCATTGTTGTGCCAAGTAAAGTCTCTAGTTGAAAGTTGTTGCTAAAATTGGATTTCTGCGCAGTGACAGATTTTTGCTGTCCACCGTTTTGAGCTGTATGCGCTACAGAAAATTCGAAAAATTCTGAAAAAATCACGCATGATCCTTATATATGTACGCAACTTTCATTAGTTTGGGCTTTTCCATCTGAGCAAGTTAAGTGCCTCGAAAAAATTCGTCTTTCCAGACTGTTCTGTTTTTGACAGATTCTGCCTTTATTTTGCATTGCCTCTTTTACTATGTTTGATTGGATTTCTTTGCTCCATTAAACATCAGTGGCTGTAAGTAATGTCCAGAAGCTTTGGTAATGATTGTGTCACAGTAGAATATGAGAATTTTTGATTATGCACTAACCCTCTAACGAGTTACCTGAGTTTGGTGTGGCGGAAGTTTTCAAGGAGCAAGAGAGAAGGATGATATGATGTGATCAAGAAGAGTGAAAAGCCTAAGCTTGGGGATGCCCCCGTGGGTCATCCCTGCAATATTCAAGAAGACTCAAGCGTCTAAGCTTGGGGATGCCCAAGGCATCCCCTTCTTCATCAACAATTTATCAGGTCATCTCTAGTGAAACTATATTTTAATTCTTCCACATTTATGTATTTTACTTGGAGCGTCTGTGTGCTTTTATTTTTGTTTGTTGTTTTTATTTTTCTGAATAAAGTTGGATCCTAGCATTCTTGTGTGGGAGAGAGACACGCTCCGCTTTTTCATGTGAATACTCATATTCTTCACTTATATCTTTTGAGTATTCTTATCTAGCTACTGCTATGCTTTTAGCTCCTGTTTTTCATGCATCTCTTTTAGAGCTGTTAATTCTTGTGGAGTAGTACTCTCTTGTTTCATTTGTTATATTACTTGGAGAGTTTTTGTTGAAATAAGTTGATTGGTGTTTGGTTGGAAACAGAAAATGCAACATGTGGTAGATGGTATATCGAAAAGACACATCTATAGATCATTGTCTTGTTTTATTTGACACTTGGCAATTGTTTTGAGCTCTCAAGTATTTCATGTTTAAGCTCTTGCATCATGTAGTTAAAAGCCTATTAGTAAAGAACTACCGTAGAGCTTGTTGAAATTTGGTTTGCATGATTGGTATCTCTAAGGTCTAGATATTTTCTGGTAAAAGTGTTTGAGCAACAAGGAAAGACAGTGTAGAGTCTTATAATGCTTGCAATATGTTTTCATGTGAGTCTTGCTGTACCGGTTTATACTTGTGTTTGCTTCAAACAACCTTGCTAGCCTAAACTCTGTACTGAGAGGGAATGCTTCTCGTGCATCCAAAACCTTGAGCCAAAACCCATGCCAATTGTGTCCACCATATCTACCTATTATGTGGTATTTTCTGCCATTCCAAGTAAATACTTCATGTGCTACCTTTAAACTATTCAAAAGCTATTACTCCTTATTTGTGTCAATGTTTTATAGCTCATGAGGAAGTATGTGGCGTTTACTCTATCACCTTGTCATTTACTCATGACAGACTTTCACCAATGGACTAGTGGCATATACATCCGCTTATCCAATAACTTGCAAAAAGAGCTGGCAAATGGGGTGCCCAGTCCCAATTAATTCAACTATAACCATTTGATTCTCTTCACATGTTTGCCAATGATTTATCAAAAGCAAATTCCAAAATGTTAAACTTTATCAAATAGGCACTCCTCCATGGTATGTGATTGTTGGAAGGCACCCGAGGATTCGGTTAGCCATGGCTTGTGTAAGCAAAGGTTGGGAGGAGTGTCATACCAATTTATAAATATGCATGTGTAAACAAAAGAGAAGAGGGATGATCTACCCTTGGGTAGAAATAACGTCCTTCATGGGAGCCGCTCTTGAAAGTTGGGTGACAAGGGGGATAGAGTGCCCACTGCCATTCGTTGACAACAACAAACACCTCTCAAAACTTACTTTATGCTCTCTATATGTTTTCAAAACTTAAAAAGCTCTAGCACATGATTTAATCCCTGCTTCCCTCTGCGAAGGGCCTATCTTTTACTTTATTGTTGAGTCAGTTTACCTACTCCTTTCTATCCCTGAAGCAAACACTTGTGTCAACTTTGTGTGCAACAATTCTTATATGTTTACTTATTGCACTTATTATATTGCTTTGTGTTGACAATTATCCATGAGATATACAAGTTACAAGTTGAAAGCAATTGCTGAAACTTAATCTTCCTTTGTGTTGCTTCAATGCCTTTTACTTAGAATCTATTGCTTTATGAGTTAACTCTTATGCAAAACTTTTTGATGCTTGTCTTGAAAGTACTATTTATGAAAAGTTTTGCTTATATGATTCAGTGTTTACTCATTATCTATTTGTTAGCAAACTATAGACCATTGCCTTGAGTCACTTCATTCATGACATATGCTTTACAATATTATTTGATCAAGATTATGTGGTAGCATGTCACTTCAGAAATTATTGTTGTTATCGTTTACCTACTCGAGGACGAGTAGAACTAAGCTTGGGGATGCTTGATACGTCTCCAACGTATCTATAATTTCTTATGTTCCATGCTAGTTTTATACCAATAGCTACATGTTTTATTCACACTTCATAGCATTTTTATGCATTTTCTGGAACTAACCTATTAACAAGATGCCACAGTGCCAGTTCCTGTTTTCTGCTGTTTTTGGTTTCAGAAAAGCTGTTCTGGAAATATTCTCGGAATTGGACGAAACAAAATCCCAGATGCCTATTTTTCCCGACACGTTCCAGAAGTCCGAAGGAGAGACGAAGGGGGGCAGCAGGGCGCCCTCCCACATGGCGGCGCGGGTGGGCCCCTGCCGCGCCACCCTATGGGAGCGGGCCCCGCGCCTCCACCGACGTCGCCCCTTCGCCTATTTATTCCTCCCGACGCGAAAACCCTAAAACAGAGCCATTATTCCAGAAAACATCCTCTGCCGCCGCCGCCGTCAACCCTAACTCGGGGGGTTCAGAAGTTCTCCTCCGGCACCCTGCCGGAGAGGGGAATCATCACCGGAGGGCTCTACATCGCCATGCCTGCCTCCGGAGTGATGCGTGAGTAGTTCATCCTGGACTACGGGTCCATAGCAGTAGCTAGATGGTTGTCTTCTCCTTTTGTGCCATCATGTTTAGATCTTGTGAGCTGCCTATCATGATCAAGATCATCTTATTGTAATGCTACATGTTGTGTTTGTTGGGATCCGATGGATATTGAATACTATGTCAAGTTGATTATTGATCTATCATATATGTGTTGTTTATGATCTTGCATGCTCTCCGTTATTAGTGTAGGCTCTGGCCAAGTTTATGCTTGTAACTCCAAGAGGGAGTATTTATGCTAGATAGTGGGTTCATGCCTCCATTTAATCTGGGACAGTGACAGAAAGTTCTAAGGTTGTGGATGTGCTGTTGCTACTAGGGGTAAAACAGCAATGCTTTGTCTAAGGATATTAGTGTTGTTTACATTATGCACCATACTTAATGCAATTGTCTGTTGCTTGCAACTTAATACTGGAAGGGGTGCGGATGCTAACCTGAAGGTGGACTATTTAGACACAGATGCATGCTGGATGGCGGTCTGTGTACTTTGTCGTAATGCCCAAGTAAATCTCATAGTGATCATCATGACATGTATGTGCATTGTTATGCCCTCTCTATTTGTCAATTGCCCAACTGTAATTTGTTTACCCAACATGTTAGTATTTTATTATGGAGAGACACCACTAGTGAACTGTGGACCCGGTCCATTCTTTTACATCTGAAATACAACCTACTGCAATCATTGTTCTTTTACATTCTCTGCAAGCAAACATCATTTTCCACACTATACGTCTAATCCTTTGTTTTTAGCAAGCCGGTGAGATTGACACCCTCACTGTTTCGTTGGGGCAAAATAGTTTGATTGTTGTGTGCAGGTTCCAAGTCGACGAGTCAGACCTCCCTTCATCACCACACTTTTTCTGACGCCGTTGACACCTTCGAAGCAACTTCGATCTCCTACTGGTTCGATAACCTTGGTTTCATACTGAGGGAAAACTTGCTGCTGCACTCATCATACCTTCCTCTTGGGGTTCCCAACGGACGTGTGACTTTACACGCATCATTTTTCTGGACAGATTCTGTCCCATTTTGTTTTATGCATGTTTTGAACTTTTAACTTGAATCTTTTTGATTCAATTGAGTTTATGAGTAGGCATACAACATTATATACTTTCTGGACATTCATATGATGTTTTGTTTAAGGATTATATGCAGCAAGAAACCTATTTGTTTATCACTACTAATGCACCCCACAGAAAGAAAAAGGGAGAAACGGTGTTTTGAAGTTTTTTCAGAGGGATTGGAGGAGATGCACCAAGAGTTATCCAAGGATAGTGAAGACCATAAGCTTGGAGATGTGAAGACAACCCCACTGGACCTACACACTCTCGGTTTGCGCACGTCTAACTTCTATTTTTCGATCGAAACACTTTATCGCATAAACTTGGAGCGTCTTTTTGTTTGTTTTTGGTTTGTTTGTTATTTTGTGAGACCACCACATTATCATTTATATGAGAAAGAGCTACTGGAAATATGGGTTGAAATATGTTGGATGCTTTTATCATATTGGGAAAAGGGATGTTTGAGTTGATTTTTAATGATACATATAGTTACATGATTCATGAGCTTGTTAATGAGTAATAATTTGCAAATGCTTTATTAAGAGCTATCACTTATTCATGTTTTGATGCTGAATGTTATTTTACTTAGTTTAACATGGATTAGTTAGTTCTATGGACACTCATGCATGCATCTAGATGGTCAACTTTCTCCCTCTTGCTAGCCCAAACATTCCAACAAGCAAAAACTTGTTTCCAACACCTTCAACCAAAGTTATTCCAGTGAGTTCACCATATCTACCTAATGGCTTTATGCTATTCCGAGTATGTATATCATGATATTTGTGTTATCTATACCTCTAAATGAAAATGTTTATGTTATTGATTGTTATGGGAAAAGTTGGTTATATAGCTCTCACGAACTTGATGCACAACTCTATTTTTATTGCATAAATAAAACATGACCCATTGTGATTAATAATGTGATGCTAGTGGCTTGATAAATGTCCGAGGTTGGGAGTTAGCCCATATGTGCTGTCACATGCAAAGCTTTCAACATGCTCATTCATCTCATTTAGTTGATAACATTTACTTTTGTTTATGGATGCCTATCATGGTGAAATAAGTTGGAAATGAAGTAGTTTAAATGAGTTTGTATAAATGGTTAGAGAGACGCCTGGGCCGCTAATCTAATCCATGCATCATTCATGGTGAAAATTTATTTACATGCTATGGTGAACCGTCTGTGATGCACCTTATAATAAAAAGCTATTCCAATGGTAAATAAAAAGGGTGTTGAGGTTGTTCATCTTGTTTGTTTGTCTTATCATTTTGATATGGGCTTGTTCCATATCCTGGGACAAGAGGTACCCCAGTTGACGCTCTTGATGATACTATTATTACTTACAATGATATATAACTTGAACTTGCTTTGTTTCCTAAGTTGAGTAATCATGGTGTAGGTACTTGTATTCAAGGGGCATGAGACACCTAACCTTTACTTTATCAAGCACTACTCATATTTGCTTTCACATTAAACTTTAATCATTCAAGATGCTATGATAGGGGTAATGAGAGCTTGACACCAAGAATTCCACGTTGCAATCATTAACTTAAGTAGAAGAGTTTGGAAGTTAGATGGAACTTATGCATGCTTTACCTCTACTCACATATACATCTTTCCAAAGTGTCCACCTTTTATATTCAGATTTTCATCTACACTCTATGACCAATGTAGGATGTTCTTACTTATCATTATGCATACATGTGGTCCATATTACTATCTTCTATGTTACACTTTGTGAACTATCATTGAACATCCTTGCTTGAATACTTGATATCACTTCATAAACTATTTTGCATATTGCTACTCCTTTGAAGAATGAATCATTTGACTCTGTGTAGCGGTAGCAATCATCTTTGATATTCATTGTTAGTGCTATATTGCAAAGCCCATGTTAGTTTTATCACCTTCATACTCGAGGACGAGTATTGGATAAGCTTGGGGATGTTGATGCATGTAAAATGCATACATGAACTTTGCACTAACATGCTGGGTAAACAAATTACAGCTGGGCAATTGACAATATTGATAAGTGCATAACATGCATGTGCAAGTTGTGGTGTTGATGCATGTAAAATGCATACATGAACTTTGCACTATATCACTCATATTCCAATCATATTTGCATCATATAAGGGTTATACCACTGTTATTTAATGATTTTAGGAAATAAAATAATTGTTTCCTGTTTTTATGGAATTAACCCTGCACAGGCAGAAAACCCTATTTCTTTCCTTTTATGTTTCAGGGACCTAAACGACGTCATAAAAATCTGGAAAATACAGGCGTCATTATTTTGGAAGGAGGAAGACGTAGGAGCGAAGGAATCAAGCAAACGGAGGCCGGAAGGCCAAAAGGGGGTGGCCCACGCGGCCACTGTACCTGGCCGCGTGGGGCCCACCAACTTGGCCCTCGGGGCTCCGCAGCCGTCGATCTTTTCTCCACTGCCTTCGTCTTGACCTAAAAATGCCTATAAAAGAAGTCCCACGGCGTTCTTGAAAACAAGCGCCGCCATATCACAGAAACACGAAAACGAAGATCTGGAGTTGCAGATTGGAGGGGGAAAACTCCGGCGGGGCGCTGCCGGCGTGATCTCCACCCTCTCCATCGACATCTCCACCGTCTCCATGGTGAAGAGGGAGTAGTCCACCTCTGGACTATGGGTTTCTAGAAGTAACTTATGTATCTCTCCTCTCTTTGAGCTTCACTAATTAGTACCGTATGAGCTGCTGAACATGATTACGGTCATATTTGTAATACCTATGTGGTGGATCTTTTTGTGAGTTAATATATGTTTGAGATTGCAATGTTTGTTTCAGTTATGAGTATAGATGCATATTATGTACTCCGTTCTTATCTACTTGTTATGATCAAGCATGTTTATGAGAGCGTGTGTGGGGTGATGTGTGCATTAGTTGGAGTAACGGGGGGTGGTGAGTGCGGTAAGTTGACAACTGAAATATCGCGATCCACTTGGGTGTTTTATCTTACTTTGTTGCCTCACTAGGGATAAACAAAAATACCATGCTACAAGGGTTGAGGGTGACCAAGCTTCTTCCTGTGACTAGATCTAGCATGTTCTTATTTTCACTTCATGTCATGATACTTAAAGCTATACTCTGAATTATCTTAATTACTAAGGTGTTATGATTTAGTTCGCATCTTGGTGGAGTATAAGTGAGATTAATAACCAAAAGATCTCTATGTTAGGACGTGATGCCCATATAATTAGTAACTTGATATCAAACTTTGTGTTGCAATCTCATATGTCAACTCTATGTGTCCATTGTCTGCCACACCATTAAAAGAGAGAGTGCATTTGTGAAACCATGAACCCCGGTCCATTTTTAATCATAAGAAACACCTTTCCAACCACTTTTACCACTTTTCCATTTTCTGCCATTATTAAATCCAAAAATACAAAAACACTTTTCCATCTTGCATTCATCATAAAAAAACCAAAAATATCATTCATCATTGTTATCATCATCCTTGCACATTCGTTCACCACCATTGCATATTTATTTCTTGTTTGCATTGCATATTTATCTTGATATCATTCATACACCTTGTGCTTAACAACCACAGGTGAGGTTGAGGACCAAAACAATTAACCTTGTTTTGTAGGTGACCAAAAGAAGGATAGGGAGATAAATCTTTCACTACTGATTCCCCGAGAGTTCGATATTAAACCCTCGAGTCACCCTTGTGGGGAAAACACGTCTTCCACTTACTACACACTCTGCACTTGGAGTCTCAACCTAACCCATTTACTTTTGACGCAGGTAAACTACGCACCGGAGATCAAGACTGTCCATTGGGCATCAAGCTTGTTTTCTAGCGCTGTAGATCAACCTCTTCAAGGGCCATCAGGTGTCTACTATGAGATTCATTTGGGCATTACGACAAAGTACACATACCGCTATCCAGCATGCATCTGTGCCTAAATAGTCCACCTTCAGGTTAGCGTCCGCACCCCTTCCAATATTAAGTTGCAAGCAACAGACAATTGCATTAAGTAAAGTGCATAATGTAAACAACAATTCATCCTTAGACAAAGCATCATTAGGTTTTCCCTAGTAGCAACAGCACATCCACAACCTTAGGGGTTGCTGTCACTCCCCCAGATTAAATGGAGACTGAACCCACTATCTAGCATAAATAATCCCTTTTGGAGTCACAAGCATCCACTTGGCCAGAGTATCAACAAGTAACGGAGAGCATGCAAGATCATAAAAGACAGACATAATATTCAGTATTCAACTTGACATAGTATCAATATTCATTGGATCCCAGCAAATACAACATGTAGCATTACAATAAGATGATCTTGATCATGATAGGCAGCTCACAAGATCTAAACATGATGGCACAAGAGGAGAAGACAACCATCTAGATACTGCTATGGACCCATAGTCCAAAGATGAACTACTCACACATCACTCCGGAGGCAGGCATGGCGATGTAGAGCCCTCCGGTGATGATTCCCCTCTCCGGCAGGGTACCGGGAAGAGCTTCAGAACCTTCCCGAGTTAGGGTTGACGGCGGCGGCGGCTCTGGAACTTATCGTGGAATATGAGTCGGGTATTTAGGGTTTCCCGAATAGATGAATATATAGGCGAAGGGGCGGCGTCGGTGGAGGCCCGTGGCGTCCTCACCACGTGGCGCCGCGGCAGGAGGTGGGACCGCGCCACCACATGGTGAGGGCGGCCCCCCTTCGTCTCTCCTTCGGACTCCGTGAACGTGTCAGAAAAATAGGGACTTTGGCTTTTGTTTCGTCCAATTCCGAGAATATTTCCAGAACAACTTTTCTGAAACCAAAAACAGCAGAAAACAGGAACTGGCACTGTGGCATCTTGTTAATAGGTTAGTCCCAGAAAATGCATAAAAATGATATAAAGTGTATATAAAACATGTAGCAATTGGCATAATATAAGCATGGAACATCAGAAATTATAGATACGTTGGAGACATATCAGCGGCCAGATTCCTTGGCCGCGTGGGACCCCCTATCTTGGGCCTCGAGCCTCCGATGTCATCGATCTTCTTCCCCGTGCCTCCGTCTTGACCAAAAAATGACTATAAAAATAGTCCCCCGACGGCTTTCAAAACCGAGCGCCGCTGAAATACAGAAACCACGAAACAGAGACCTGGAGTTGCCGATTGGAGGAGGAAAACTCCGGCGGGGCGCTGCCGGGGTGGTCTCCATCTTCTCCAACATCTCCACCATCATCACCATGATGAAGAGGAGTAGTCCACCCCCCTGGACTTTGGGTTTGTGGTGGTAACTTGATCTAATCTCTCTATGTATGATCATTGTTGAAGTCCATATGATGTGCCTTGCATAAGTATGGATCTATCTATGTAATTCCTATGGTGGATATTGTGGTATGAGATGATATTTGTTATGCATCGCTTTTATGACTTGTCATACTTTGGAGATATTCTATGATGCATGTGATGGTTTGATTTATGCATAATGCCTTGTTTATACATGTCATGGGGTGATTGACACCACCAAGTGTAGATAAATGAGAGAGATGTGGTCATGCACACGAAATATGAATCATTGCACTAGTGTTTAGAATATTGTCCATTAAGAAGTATGATGTATGTAGGTACAGGATGGCCGATGTGACAACAACATATTATTGAGTGACACAATACATCCCAACATCCTTTATCCGGGGGTAAAAAGGAAGATGTATGATGTGGGAGTGACAACAAATTAAACCACGCTAACCTTACGAGGGTGACCTAGCAACACAAATGATTATTTTCTTTCAACTATGTGTCTTATGACATGTAGTCGTCATAGAAGTTACCATTAAAGCATGACAATTGTGTGTACTTTTTATCAATGTTGGGGATATCGCTTATCGGTAACTTATCGGTCGACCCAAAATAAGGGGTAAATCAGCCGATTTATCGGCATATCGGACGGTTTATCGGCATATCGGTTGACTTATCGGCCAATTTGTTCTAATCGATCAGACAACGTAAGAGATAAATCGGCCGATTAATCGGCATATCGGAAGATATCTTGAACAATGCTTTTTTATCTATAACATGATAATCACCATAGATGCGAGAGAGAGGATTAAGTGAACCCATGAACCCATGTCCATTGTTCCTTTAAGAAAAAAATCTTTGTCTTGTCCTCTTGCATTGAAGAGGATTGGGACACTTTTATATTCTTGTTTTGTTACATTAAACTTCCATCCATTAAATCAACCATCTTGTTCTTTAAACTTGTTTAGTGCATAATCAACTAAAACTTGTGACACTTTAGTTGCAGGGAATAGATAACTTTTCCTTCTTGCTCCTGCGGATTGATACCCTACTTCCACATTGAGAGGTGCTACAGTGATCCCCTGCTCTTGGGGGTTATCAGTGGATCACCATCAGTAGCACAAAGCTGAACATTAAGCTCCATAGGAGTCTCAGCAGTGCGCTCATCGCCAAGAGCGGCGCGAGCAAGAAGATCCTGAATATATTTTTCTTGGGAGATGAAAAAGCCATCAGAGGTCGAAGAAACCTCAATCCCGAGAAAATAGCGAAGTGGACCAAGATCAGACATCAGGAACTGCTCGCGGAGGCAGGCCTTAACGAAGGCAATATACTCAGAGTCGTCACCAGTAATGATCATGTCATCAACATATAAGAGGAGAAGCGACCGACCACGATGTGAGGTGTGGACAAACAGCGCTGGGTCATGGTCGCTAGGCGAGAAACCAGCGGCAGTCACCACATTCTGATTCTGATGATGATCAACACATTCAAAATGATATTATTATTGATAATAGCTTTGAAAGTGGTGAGGAATTTGGTTTAGATATTCTATATGATAATGCTTTAGATGATGGTCCTATTTGAGAGCTAGGATCAAACGATAGTGATTTACCACCCTGCAAGGCAGCGGAAGGCTGGATGTTGGTAAGATAGGTGCATGTGGAAACAGTCTCAGCCCAAAAGTGGGGAGGAAGAGAGGCAGCGATCATCATCGCACGAGCCGTCTCAAGGAGGTGGCGATGATTGCGCTCAGCAACACCATTCTGAGCGTGTGCACCAGGACAGGAGAACTAGGCAAGGGTACCCTACTCAGCAAGAAAACCACGCAACATCTGGGAGATGTACTCACCAGCCGAGTCTGCACGAAAAACACGAATGAACGTGGAAAACTGGGTGTGAACCATAGCAGCAAATCGCTTGTATATATGGAGAGCCTCGCTGCGAGATTTCATAAAATAGAGCCAAGTGTAGCGAGAGAAATCATTAATGAATAGAACATAGTAGCGATGGCCCCCTTTCGAGTCGAAGGGAGCAGGACCCTATACATCAGAATGAACTAAGTCGAAGGGACGCTAGGATACCGACTCGCTAGTAGGATAAGGTAACTGAGTCTGTTTGCCAAGTCTACAACCATTACAATGTAAAGAAACATCGCCAGAGACAGACCCTAAAACACCTTGACGCACTAATGAAGACAAGCGAGAGCCACAAATATGACCAAGTCGATGATGCCACTGTTGGAAGGACGCAGAAGAGGAGGCAGCAAGAGCATGTGAACTGGCGGGTGTGGTGGCAGCGGAAGGAACGCGAAGCTAGTCAACCTCCCAAAGGCCCTGAGCATCACGACACCGAGGGCCAGCTCCAACTAGAGCCTGGGTGCGACGGTCCTGAACAGAGCAAGAGTCAGTATCAAGAATGACACGACAACCAGAATCAGTAAGTTGAGCAGCGGAGAAAGGATTCATAGTAAGACGGGGAACATGAGAAACACTAGGAACAGAGAAAGACGGGGTAGAAAGAGTGCCACGACTAGCAACAGGAAGAGGTGTGCCGTCAGCAGTGAGAACATTGACAGGATAATCAAGAGGTCGAATAGAAGAAAGAGCAGAAGAATCAGAAGACATGTGAAAGGAAGCTCCAGAACCCACAGAGATGTACCTGACTGTGTAGGTGACGGTGAATAAGCAGCAGTAGTGGAAGCAGTCAGCGAGGCAACAGTGCCTGTCGAGGAACAGCCTAAGGAGGCCAGCAGACACTTGAGTCGCACAATGTCCAGATCAGTGAGTGGTGAGGTTGGTGCAGGCGTACGACCCACTGTAGAGGAGGGACAAAAGTCACGCTCCTTCTTGAAACAAGTGAACTCTAGGTGACCCGGCTTCATGCAGTAGTCATAGAACATGCGAGGCCGACCCGCTCCGGCAGGGCGCCCGCCCACCCCCCGTAAAGGAGTGGGTAGGAGCGGTGGAGTAGACGACACAGGAGCTCGGGCAGCAAGCACAGTGGGAACCACAAGAAAACCAGCAGAACGGAGTCGTGTTTCCTCAGCTTGAAGCTCTACAAGTACCTCTGATATAGGAACATGACCACGAGCAAGCATGTGCGCACGTCGAGGCTAAAACTCAGCACGATGGCGAGACAGGAACTCATGGACACGCTGAAACTCCAATCTGACCTTACTGTCTGGCAGCAACAAGTACCACAAACAACAGTCCTCAAGGAGTCAAGCTGACGCCATATGGTAGAGCTCTGTGCGTAGAACTCATCAACAGTGGAGTCTCCCTGCTGAAGCTCATGCTCCTGACGAACCACAGACAGATACAGGGCATCACTAGAGGGCTGATAGCGCTGACAAAGATAATTCCAAATCGCAGCAGCAGTGCCCAAACCCATAAACTCAGAAGCAAATTGAGGCAAGACACTAGCAGTGAGAACAACAACAGCACAAGCATCATCATTGCACCACTGAGTATAAGCAGACAGATCATCACGATAGATGGAAAGAGCATCGGAATAATCTGATACCTGCTGATCATATGCTTCAACTACACGATCATCAACTTCCTTAGCTGCATCCCTGGCAGTCTGAGAAGCATCGGCGGGAAGAACAGATGGCACCGGTGGAGAAGGCGTCACAGGAGCAACGGGGCACAACGGACAGGAGACCTCGCCAGCGAGAACGCCCCAAAGCAGGAGGCCGTGCATATGAATACACATAAAGCCCACATACTCTGCATAATTGGTGCCCGCAAAGATCACAGAGCACCGAGGAACAGCACCATAGCCCGAAGAAGACATCGCGGGCTCTCTGTTTTTTTTCAAATTTTTTTTGAAGTCAACACAGGAGAGAGAAGGTGGATCTCAGCCGACCAAGCTCGCAGGCCGCGACGGCGGTGAGGACAGCGGCGCAGATGGCGGCGCGCAGGCCGAGGGACGGCGACGCGCATGCCGTGGGACAGCGGCGCAGACGACAGGGCGCAGGCAGGCCCAGGGGCGGCGGCAGGGACGGTGGCGCGGACGGCGACGCGGCAGACACGGACAAGGTCGATTTGACCTCGAAAAAGCTCGATTTCGGGCTCAAATTTGCAAGGAAGAAGAAGAGGTGAGGGAGCAGCAGCCGGCAAGCTCGATTTCGAGCAGGAACGAAGAGAAATCCGGCCAGAATTAGCAACGGTGGTGGTGGAGAAAGCACTGAGTTGCGGCGTGCGATAGAGACCCTAACATGGGCTCTGATACCATGTTGGAGAATGAGCAACTGTCATTCACAGGGGGCCAAAGACCATTACATGTACATGTGTGCAATATGCAGGAAACCCCTTATACAATGGGATATACAGTAAAGTAGACTATACATGTCTAACAGTACTTACCTGCACCATGCCAGTATAGTTTTGGCGTTCTAGTGACGACCAGATGCTCTCGTGGGGGTCGTGCACTTTTGCATTTCGTTGGAGACCCAGTTACTTAGACCATATACTCAGCCTGGTTGTACTAGGCCAAACGGTGTAAGGGTCTTTGTTGCAAGCACATCATGAGATTTTTATTAGCGTAAATCATACGAGAGAGCGTGATACTTCGAACCGGGTCTTGGCATTACTGTTCCGATCATGTACCCGGGGTTTTACCGGGGCATGGGAGCAGGAACGGTAGATGTGTAGGGACCTATAAAAAGACCCCTTTTCTCAAAAGGATGTGACAAATTCCATTCTCTCTTCTCCATTGTTTCTCGTATCCCGATATTGTTGAAAATTTATGTAGCATCGTAGTCATTGAGGTCAACCATCAGAGCTGTTGTACTTGACGAGTTTCGAGCGGTTCTCGTGGGAGGCCCATGCGTCGAGTCAGTTCATCGAGCCAAAGTCGTCAAAGGACTATCTTCACATTTTTTTCTTAGTGTGTGGCTTACCCAGTTCCAAAAGAACGGATGTATACGTCTTTGCCGGGTTCCACGTGTCCGACATTTGGCAAATAGGTTGATGTTGTATGGTGTGGCACTTCCGCATGGTACCTCTAAAAGACTACTTATTTTGAACAGTCAAAAAATATTTCCATTTTCAGAGAAAACACATTTCTATGGTGTGGCACTTCCGCTTTCTTATTTCTAGAAGGTTCTTTTTTTCTTCTTTGAGTGGAAGGGAGGCCCTTTGTCTTTGTAGCATAGGTTTGGGCCAATACTCGTCAACACTTACGAACAGCGCGTGCTTAAAAACCGACGCAGCCCAAGAACCCGGCCCAGCTAAAACCCGAATTCACACTTATCCACTCGTGATGAAAAGGCAAGGAAAATAATTCACGCACGCGTGGTGCTATACGACGATGTGCGTGGCAGTAACAAAGGAAATGTCCCACTTCCCACTGCCTCCACTACGACCGGCACGGGCGCCCGGGCTCGGGCACGCGCCACCATGGCCGAGGAGTCCACCACCTGCACAACCACACAGAGGCCCATGTCGTCGCCAAGCCCGAGGCGCGGCCACCCAGCCCGCCATTAAACCCACCACCACACAGACACGCTCCACTGATCCAGAGAGTGACCCAGCTGAGCTCAGTCTCACCTCTCCGAAAAAAAAAAAAAAGCTGAGCTCAGTCTCTCTCACACGTCGCCATCGCCAATAACCACCGCCCTCCGCGGAAACAACCAACGGTTCCTTCCTTCCTTCCGTCGCGCGCGCCTCCCGAGGATGGCCACCGCCGCCGCCCGCCGCAACCGCTCCCGCCATCCTCCCGCTCCTCCGCCTCCTCCTCCCCAGCTGACGGCGCTGCTGGCGGACCTGGCCTCGTCGGTCTCCCTGGCGCTGCGCTTCGCGTCCGACCGGGACCTCCTCCTCCGCCCCTCCCAGTCGCTGGCGCTCGACCCGCTCCTCCTCGCCGCCGCGCGCGCCGTCTCCCGCCTCCTCGCGCTCCTCCCGCTCCACCTCCAGACCCTCACGCTCACCTCCCTCTCCCTCTCCCCGCCCGCCCCGCTCCCCTCCTCCTCGCTCCCCTCCTCCTGGTTCCTCCGCCTTCTCTCCTCCCCCGTCCACGACGCCGCCTGGCGCGACGCCTTCCGCATGTCCAAGCCCGCCTTCTTCCACCTCCTCCACTCCCTCGCGCTCCCCCCCGACCCCGCCACCACCTCCTCCTCCATCGCCCTCCCCGCCGACCACAAGCTCGGCGCCGCGCTCTACCGCCTGGCCCACGCGGCCCCCGCCCGCGCCGTCGCGCGCCGCTTCGGCCTCCCGTCCCCGGCCCACGCCTTACGCGACTTCTACGAGGTCTGCCGCGCCGTCGCCGACTGCCTCGCATCCCTCCTCGACCTCGCGGCGCCCGACCGCATGTCCCGCGCCGTCCCGGGCTTCTGCGCGCTCTCGCTCCCCAACTGCTGCGGCGCGCTCGGCTACGCGCGCTTCGGCCGCGGCGCCGTCACCGCGCAGGCGCTCGTCGACGCCGAGGGCCGCTTCCTCGACGTCTCCGTGGGCTGGGACCCCTCCGCGCCGCCGGCCGAGGTCCTCCCGCGGACCAAGCTCCACGGCTCGCAGGCGCTCGTGCTCTCCAACGCGCCCCACGGCGAGCTCATCGGCGGCTCCGTGCCCCGCTACTTCCTCGCGCCCGCCTGCTGCCCGCTGCTCCCCTGGCTCGTCACGCCCTACAAGGACGTCGATTCCACGGATCACAGGTCCAAGGAGAGGATCTTCAACGACGTGCACGCGCACGGGGCGCAGCTGGTGAGGAATGCCTTCGGCCATGTGCGCGCGCGGTGGCAGCTTCTCGATGAATGCTGGAAGGGCGAGTGCCAGGAGGCGCTGCCGTACGTCGTGGTTGCCGGCTGCCTGCTGCACAATTTTCTCGTCAAGTTCGGCGAGCCGATGATGCCCGACAACAGCGTTCCGGTCGACGCCGACGACGTGTTTGTGGACTTCCAGGGGGAGAATGACAGGGAAGGGGAGAGGATCCGGGATGTTCTTGCTGTGCACTTGAGCTTGGTAAGCCGTACCCAGTGACAGTGTGCGAGCAAGCAATTCCTGAGAGCTCTGCGGTCTTTCCCCTAGTGTGTACATATTAGTCCGTATTTTCATCAGCTTCCGGTGATCCCCCTCTGGATTAGTATGAGTAATATTGAGTTTGTATCGGAGCTGCCTATGTCCAGGTATCTACTCTCTGCCAATTCTATTGATTTATGGTGAAGGGAATGAGCAATTTGTGATAGTTCTGCAGTTTTCCCTAGGAGTAGTCTGTATCTCATGAGCTCACTGTGATTGCCCTCTGTACTAGTAGTTGAGTAATATTGAACTTGTATCGGAGATGCCTCTGTCCAGTTCTCTACTCTCTGTTCAATGAACCATGAACCCGATATACCTATCCTTAAAAATAGTTCTCTACTCTGTGTCAATTCAGTTGATTTATATAGTGTAGTATGGGTAAAAGTCAATGCCATGTCTGTTGTTTGTATACTCACATTCTGCCTCGATATGTTCTGTCACACGTTTGCTGTAGCATGTGTTCATATTTCGGTAAATTGGATAGTGTAGGATTTTGCTGCTTTGATGCTTACCATTTCACCATTTGCTGCCGCCCACTAGAATTAGATGTGCGATTTAGTAGTTCATAATTGCAAGTGAGATTTTATTTATCTGGTCATCTGAGATGGGAGTTTTTCCTATGATTCTTACTTGTCTTTGCGTGATCAGATTCTATTTTATTCATCAAAGTCTGATAAATATCGTTCAGAGAAGAAATCTGATAAACATGCTACAGTTGCTCCTTTTCTTTAGCTTTGGCTTCACCTTTCCACTACAATTTTGCTCTTGGACTCTTTTTTTCTTTTCCAGTGGGTTTATTTATCTAGTCATCTGAGGTTTCTCAACCCTCATGTTGGAAGTTCTTCCTTCTTCCTATGGCTTCTTTACGGTCAATTTCAACTACTCATGTTGGAGTATTTACGCCGCGCCCAGCCGCAGCTACGGCGGCTCCGGCTCGGCCTTGCCGTGGTCTCACCGGAGACGAAGATGGCGGCGGTGGTTTCTTCGATTCCGCCCACACCCTCCTGCGATAAGTTTGTTCCTCGCCATCGCAGCCTCCGCCGCGGCCAGCCGCGTCTGTGCCGGCTCGGCCTGGCCCTCGTCGCCGTCGGTGAAGAAGATGGCGGCGGCGGCGCTTCGATTCCGCCCACACCCCCTGCGATTAGTTGGTTCCTCGCCGTCGCAGCCTCCGCCGCGGCTGCGGCGGCGCCGGCTCGGCTTGGCCCTCGTCGCCGTCGGTGAAGAAGGGAGAGGAAGAGGAAGTCAACGCGGGGGCGAGAATTCGTGCGAGCAGTCGCACGAGCAATCATAAGCGTAACTGTATTTATTATCGTCGAGAGAAGAGAGTTGGAAAACAAAGGTGGCCCCTGAGGCAGCCTAGTGTTGACCAGGTCCAAAGGCATACATGCGGAAGAGATGAAAATTCTGAAAGTTTGGAGGTTAATATAGAAATTGGGAGCCCCAGACTCAATTTCGTTAGAAAGTTCCAGGTTGATTTTTGCACATATCTATCGTTTCATGTAAGAGATATAATCAGAATATGTAAGTAACCCACAACTCTCCCGAATTTCACCAAGTGCAAGTATGTTTTAGTCTAATAATGCTACACCTATGTAAAATTTCTACGGGAAAAGGCGTGTCATCTGAGCTGGAGCGCCCAATCCGCTCGCGGGAGAATAAAAAGAAGTGGACTGGAAAAATAAAATCAACTAGGAAAATTCGCGCGGCGACACGCCGCGCCCGTGTGGTGACACAACAAAATAAATAAATTGGAGAAGGTCGAATTGTTGCAGGACATCGAGAAATTTAGATCCAAATTATGATGACACCTTAGGTTGGAGGTACAGAGCCCGCCGGAGAATGAGGCGAGAGGTGCCGGAGGTGGCCGACTCGGGGAAAATGAGGTCGATTTTAGTTATAAGGTTAGCGCGGGTGTTTTATTCCAGTGGGACGATTTACAATTTTTAGAAAACTTGGGGACTTTTGCATAAAAAGTATAAAAAAGATGCTATTCTGGGCTAGAACTAAAAGACAAATTTCTGCAAATACCACGAATTTGAAGATTAGAGAGAAATGTATATATGTCCGTCGAAATAAAAAGGTTAAAACATGAAAGTTGTTTCGAAGGGTGATATCCATGTACTCGTGAAAGAAGATTCAAATGGATGACCGGGTGTGACGAATTTGACAAAATTCATCAAATATTTTTGTGAATCTGGACCCAAAATTAAAGAGTTAGAGTCGACCAAACTCGAAACCGATCACGGGAATGAAACCTGCTCGTCAACGCGCATATATTTCATTTATGTAAAAAGGAACATGCTCGTCGACATGCATATATTTCATTTATGCAGAAAACCATATAAAAAAAATGCTATTTTGGGCTATATCTAATAGACAAATTTGTGGAAATACCACGAATTTGGAGATTAGAGATAAATAGCTATATGTTCGTCGAAATAGAAAAGTTAAACCATGAAAGTAGTTTGGAAGGGTGATATCCATCTACTCGTGAAACGAAAATTCGAACGGATGACTGAGTGCGACGAATTTGACAAAATTCGTCAAATATTTTTGCGAATCTGCACCCAAATTAAGGAGATAGAGTCGACCAAACTCGAAATCGATTACGGGAATGGAACCTACTCGTCGACGCGCGTATATTTCGTGTATATGTTTTCATTAAAAGGAGGACCGTCGGATCCAAATCGGACGACGCGGAGCGTGACGCGCAATGTAGAAGTGTATGTGTCCATCAGAGTCTGAAATCTAGCGCTTTTATATATTATGGCTAGATCTAATAAAATAATTTGTGGAAATATGACGAATTTGAAGATTGGAGAGAAATATCTATATGTCCGTTAAAATAAAAAAGTTAAACCATGAAAGTAGTTTGGAAGGGTGATATCTATATACTCGTGAAACGAAAATTCGAACGGATGACTGAGTGCGACGAATTTGACAAAATTCGTCATTTTTTTGTCTACTCGTGAAACGAAAATTCGAACGGATGACTGAGTGCGACGGATTTGACAAAATTCGTCAAATATTTTTTGTGAAACTGGACCCAAAATTAAGGAGGTAGAGTCAACCAAACTCGAAACTGATCACGGGAATGAAACCTACTCGTCAACGCGCGCATATTTCGTGCATATGTTTTCATCAAAAGAAGGACTGTCGGATCCAAAACGGACGGCGCGGAGCGTGACGCGCTGCATGTAATGTAGAAGTGCGTGACGTGGGCATGTCCATCGTAGTCTGAAACCGAGGGCTTTTATATAAAAAATCAATGCAAGACGCTGCCTTTTTTATTTTTATACTTTGCGCGTTTATATATAATCTATTCATATCCTTTTAAAAAAATTCATTCACCTTCCTATACGCGTATAAAATAGTTAGAAAATAAAAGGAGAAAATATGCATCCGAATCGTGTAATGGGCTTTTGGGATGCCATGAAACTGGAGCACTCTAAGGTGAGGCCCAGGTCGAAGGCCCACGAATGTCCATCGAAGCTAGATAACTGTCGGACAGTTATGGCGCTAACCCAGATCGTCACTCCCGCCAAAAAAGCATCGATCAGTCGATTTCCCCGATTCCACCTCACTCCATGGCGGCTTCGGCGCCGGCGGCTGCTTCAAATACGGCCGCCCGGGCCACTGGTCACGCGACTGCGCCTCCGCCGTCGAGCTCGTCCACCAACCAAAACCCCAACTCTGACCCCTTGGCCGGCGCCTCCGCTTCGCCGGCCCCTACCAGCTGAGACAGCTGCCCAAGCCCGCCTCATCGGCGCGGCAGGAGGGCGGCAAGAAGAAGAGGAAGGAGATGAAGACGCGGCCCGAAATCACGCCGGACCTGCTGATCTCCGACGGCGGCCTGGGCTTCGTCCTCTGCTACTTACCCACGGCGTTCAAGCCCCGCGGCATGCCCGGCCACGAGGTACATTCTTGCCGCCAATCAGCTCCAGCCAGAGGACGGCGATTCATCATCTCCTTTGAGCTTCTGTAGTTCCGAGCTGATCAATTTGTGTAGATGCAACACTTCTGCTACAGTTACGTCTTACGTGCCGACGCTGCTCGTTCTTGACTTCTTGTGATATATGTTGGTGGTAGTGGACTGGTCTGCAGTGGCGGTCCCACGAATTTGTCGAAGCCTGGGCGCGCCGTAGTGCACTAATTTATTAAATATGGAGCAAATATGTGTTCAAAATAGTTTTAGTGAGGAAAGAGGAATATATTACATTACACGCTCACAACACATTCCAGTGTATCAGGTTCACAATAGCTCTACATATATGAAGGAATTAACAAGAGCGGATATTCAAAACGGGTGGTGGGTGCAGATGCACCCACTACCCAAAAAACAATTTTCCAAATGTTAAAAAATTCAAAATATTTTTTTTGCATTTAGTCCAACACATTTCAAGTCAGCACAAAAAGTTACGCGAAGAAAAAACTTTTTTTGCAACCTATGCAAAAAAGACAAATTCGGACATACCGAAATGTATATATCCGAAATGTATATATACGTGTCAGAATTTTGTCTTTTTGTACAGGTTGCTAAAAAAGTGTTTTCACCATTCTAATTTTTGTGCTAACACATCACGCTGTAATGTACATTCGTATTTTTTTCTGGAATTTTTTGACATTCTAAAAAAAAACAAAATTAAATTACCTAATGGGTGCATCTAGACCCACTACCCAAATCACCGCCTCCATTTCCCCCAAAAAACTAATGAAATTTTCACAATTGATGCCAAGAGTTGAAATGCCCAAATACACCCACAAAGAGACTATACAAGATAAAAAAAAGATAAATTAGTAAATCATATGAACATGCCTTCATAATTCCTCTTTATTCGTGTGATAAAAATACTACCGTAATAGTACCAATTATGTGCTAACTAGCCCTATCTTTATTCAAGTGGTTTGAATAACTCCTGCTCGGTGTAACATGTTATCAAAAGTAATGGAAGCATTAGTTGTTGAACTTGTTACACAATTTGGATTTGACAATCTTCATTTGCATATCTCAGTATAAAATCTACTTGTATATGACAAACGAAACGGAAAGTTTACAACACGATAATGGTGGGAAACATCGAGATGAACCTGCTCGAGTGCGAGATATTTGACAAAATTCATCTAGAAAATTTTCAATCATCCGTTTTAGTTACAGTCGACGAAATTTGAAAGGGAGTACGTGAATGAAACCAACTCAATCGACGTGCATATTTTCCGTGTTCACTTTATTTTGAGAATCCAAGGTATTTATGTAGATCACAGACGCACTACGTGGAACACTGGAACACAAGCGTTGAACAGGGAAAAGGTTGTTCGGTCTAGTAACAGGACGCCGTGGAATGCTGGCCAACTACGCGCGCGACAGTGGGAGTCAGGGCCTAGGCCCAATGCCTCGATGCCCACCAGGCTACTACGCTGAGGAGCAATTTCCTAGGAGACGAACCTTTGGAGAAAATCTCCTCTCGTCTCTCTCGGCGACGTTGAGCTTTGTTTTCGATCCCTCTCGTCAATCTTCACCGCGGATTGAACTCGGGCTGATCACGGGGTGAGCCTTGTCTCGCTTCCCGGCCTTGGTTTACCCACGAGGAAGCTTCTGTCGAGGTTAGGGTTTCGTGTCTTGTGCGATCATGGCGGCGGAATCGTCGAGGTCTGATGATCGGAGTGAACTGGAATCAATGATGGAAAATCTGGGGATCAAGGAGGATGGACTTTTTTTTTTGGACGAAACCGCAGCCTGGCCTGCTTTTTTTTTTTTTTTTGAGTACAAAGGATTACAGATCTAAATAAAACCGAAAAAGCAGAACAAACTCAGGAAACATGAGAAAAGCGAACCAGTCCTCGAGGCCCAGCTCCCACCGTCGCCGCCGCACCACGGTGACCGCCAACCGCGCGCTGCCGCCGAGCTCCACCCGAGCCGACGAACGCAGCGAACCGCGGCCAGGAAGCCGCCGACGAAGCCGCCGTCTTCAGTCAACCGCCTGGGTCTTGGCGGTGAAGAGGGAGGCTGGAAGTCCGCCAGATCGAAGCCATCGCCATGGACCGGCGCGGATGCCCGACGTCGATGACGACCTTGAAGATCTGGAACCCTGGTCTCCCGCCCCCCCACAAGCTCCGACCGGTGCCGGAGAGAGCACCGGAAGAGCAGTGGCGCGCCTGCAGCCCGTCAGCACCGTCGAAGACGACGCCGAGGAGGGGAAGCCGCAGAGCACCAAAGAAAAAAATAGAAACAAAGGAGCTGCGAAGCTCCAACTAACTAGAATGAAACAGGGACATCAGTCGGGTTCCCTTGGTCTAAACAGCAGATCGGCAACACGAGTTTTGCCGGCCTCCTTCCACAGCCTAGCCTCATCTAGAATGACAGAGTGTATGTTGTTTAATGAAGCAGCAACGTTCTGGAAAATCCTAGAATTCCGCTCTTTCCATATCGTCCACCAAGTAAGGTGAACGAGGGAGATCCAGCTCTTCCTTTTTGGTTCAGGCACCAAATTTCTGGAGTCACACAACCAATTTTTCAAGGCTTGTAGTCTGTGCATTGGGGGCGAGTTGGAGTGGCAAACCAGCCGTGGTTAGAACCATAGTTGCCAGAAATCCGGGTCGCCTGGGTCGAGGAACGGGGTCACGGGTCGCGGGTCGCCATCCCGGGGAATGAGATTCGACGAGGGGTATACATCTCCGGGACGCCAATTTGGGACGTGGATCGTGATCCACTTTATTTTGGGTCGATGACCCCGGTTCGATAGAATGTATCATGGTATACGTACAACTATTTTGCTGCGATTTTTCCATGAATTACGTGGTCCTGCCTATTTTTGGGGACTATTACCTGATATTGCGTGGAGGGTCAATAGGTCAGCGCAGCGTCAATCACTACCACATCAGTTTTTTTCCAGCGCACTACCACGTCAGTTGACGCATCTCATCTGCTTCTTCCCCACGAAGCCATCCCCCAAATCCTTCGTCTGCTCATCCCCAAATCCTTCATTTGTTCCAGCTTCCAGTGATCTAATCCAGAGGAGCCTCCGATGACCTCCCCTAGTCACTACTCACTACCCAGGCAAGGCGACGGTGGCAACCGAAGAACGGAGCAGGCAGGCCGCAGTGCGACGGCTGCGTGAGTATTAGAACATCTGGTCGGCCGCCGGCGTACCTATCAATGTCGGGACGGAGATAGCGCATACGGCGAGAGGGCGGACTGCGTCAGCAGGATTCCTGGTAATTTACTCCTCTCCTCGAAATCTTGGGTACTCTTTAGGGTCAGTAGCCATCGAATAGGATCGCGACCCGGCCTCGACCCTCGTCGACCCGCTTTCGACCCCGACCCCGTTTCTGGGTCGATCGACCCCGGGTCGTGGAACGCGGCATGGACCCCGTTTCCGGCTACTATGGTTAGAACCTTGATCCACAAGCGGATGCTGACAGTGCAGGTGGCCAAGAGATGCAGCGCCGTTTCTTGATTGCTGAGGCAGAGGACACAAGATGCATTGTGAGGCCATCCCTTCTTAGCTAGGCAGTCAGCCGTGTGACATTTACCTCGCAGCGCTAGCCAGGCAAAAATTCTACATTTTAGCGGAGCCTCACTCTTCCAGACCACATCTTGGAAGCAAAACGTATGGAACCTTCAAACTGCATTACATAGGCGGACGTTGCGTTATATTGCTCGTTCGCTGTCCATCTCCAGGTGACTGTATCAGGGACACCGTGCAATAACTGAATATCCTGGGTCTTGTCGTGGATGAGTAGGAACTGTTGGAGTGCTTCGGTAGTGAGGTTTTGCTTAAAATGCCTAGTCCATTTGAGATCAGTCAGAGCTTGGGCCACCGTCAGATGTCGCTTGGTGCAGAATTTGAATAGATCAGGTGCTAGGTCCTTGAAGCTGCATCTGTCGATCCAAGGATCCAACCAGAAACTGATCCGT
The DNA here is from genome assembly GCA_947311845.1 of Poa pratensis. Taxonomy (NCBI): domain Eukaryota; kingdom Viridiplantae; phylum Streptophyta; class Magnoliopsida; order Poales; family Poaceae; genus Poa; species Poa pratensis. The sequence goes on from CAMZMU010000063.1 coordinate 42,938,490, forward strand.
TGTCCATTACCAAGCTTGAAATTGACTGCTGCGTTGAACAACTTGCGAGCCTTCTCATCGATGTCAATAGGAAGTCCCAACCAAGCCTTGTCAGTGGCTGTCCAGGATTGCCACAGCCAACGGACGCGCAATGCCGTGGCTTTGCGACTGAGGTCAGTGATTCCCAGTCCACCAAATTCAAGTGGCCGACAGATGGCTGCCCATCGTACAAGGCATCGCCCACCATTGGCAAGCTCGTCATTACTCCAGAGGAAACCTCTTCTGAGTTTGTCAATAGCCTTAATGAGCCAGACAGGTGGGTCGATGATTAGGAGCTGGTAGATGTGCATGGCCGAGAGTATGTGTTTGACGAGGAGCAGCCGTGCGTCAATGTGGAAGTTTCCTTTGTTCCACCCCTTAACTCTTCCTGCAAGTTTATCCAGCGTGGGTTGTAGATCACCTTTGCGAAGGTGTCGGTCAGACAGAGGCAACCCCAAGTATGTGCATGGGAATTGCTGAATTGGGCAGAACAGAATAGCTGCTAGAGCACTGACATCCAGATGGTCACATTGGATTGGGATTATTGAACTCTTGGAGTAATTGGTGATGAGTCCAGAGGCCTCTCCAAAGCAGGTAAGCAAGAGCTTGATTGCGTTCAGTGAAAATTACGATGTCGTCGGCATACATTGAAATTCTGTTCTTAGCTTGCAGGAATCTGTTGGTATGCAGCACATGGCGTCGGTCAGCAAGAGCAAATAAAGCCGGAAGGACGTCAGCCGCAATGTCAAACAACAGCGGTGACAAGGGGTCGCCCTGGCGCAATCCTCGACAATGAAAGATGCTGCTAGTTAATTCACCATTGACGACTATCTTTGTTAAGGAGGATGAACTTGATGATGTTGTTTTTGAAGAAGAGGTTGAGAAGCCTGATGAAGTTGTTCGCTGACTTGCTGTTGCTAGGGTTTACACAGAAAAGGAATATAGTGAATTTTGGTTCAAGAAGAACATGATAGCGGCATGGGATCTGGCGCAGAGAGTGCGGTTCAGGTCGCTCGAGGGAAATCTTTTTACTATGCAATTCAGTTGCTTAGGGGATTGGGAGAAAGTAATGGAGGATGGACCGTGGAATTTCCGAGGTAATCCGGTTATCCTAGCGCCGTATGATGGGTTCACTAAACCATCCAAGATAGAGCTTAATCACATAAAAATCTGGATCCAAATTCATGATCTTCCCGATGGATACCATCCGATGATCAAATCGCTTGCTTCAAGGGTGGGTGAGTTCATATATGCTGAGCCGTCAAACCAGAATTTTTCTGGTAATTTTGTTAGAGTTAAAGTAAAGGTGGATGTGAGGAAACCACTCAAGAACCATGTCTCAGTTAGCAGGGCAGGGAGGCGTGAGATTTTTCTGGTCAAGTTTGAGAGACTACCAGATTGGTGCGCAGTGTGTGGGAAGATGGGTCACGTTTATAAGGAACATGGCAATGGTTTACATCCTCCATCAGGTTTGGTTTTCAAAAACATGAGGGCTGATTGGAGCATGAGGAGCTCTGGACGACAGAGTTGGTCAAGGGGTGGCACCAGTGGTAGAGGTCGCGGTCGAGGTCGGTACGGTGGCCGTGATGGAATGAGATCTGATGGAAACCCAGATGATGTTGTGGGTGCAGATTTTGAGATGGACCAGGAGGACGGTGACAGCTCGGACATCACTCGTAAGAGGGCAGCTTTGCCGGCACTGGAGGGTGCTGCGATTGGTGGTCATGTCGAGAATCTGCTGAACAAAACTGAAAATGCAGCGGCGATTACATCTGTAGTTCCTCTCAGCCCTCCAAATAGGGACCCGAAGAGAATGAAAGCAACTGAATCTGCTTCAGCTGAAGAGGAAGATGACAGAAGCAACACCAACATGATAGGATCGGCGGGCCTCCAGGGGGGGTACCGCCGGGATCAATGAGTCTTTTCAGCCTGAACTGCCGGGGAGCGGGCAATGCTTCGACAGTTCGAGAGCTTAGAGATTTTGCTGTAAAGTTTGCCCCTTCTGTTTTTTGTATTCTTGAGACTCAAATCAGTAAGGCTAGGGTAGAAGCTCTTGCCGGTAATCTTGGTTTTGATAGGTCCTTTGCTGTTGGTAGTGTAGGGAGAAGTGGAGGTTTAGGAATTTTTTGGAATAATGATATAAAACTTGAGATTTTGGGTTCGTCACAGTACCACATTGACACTTCTATACAGGGGATCGGTGGTGGTATTTGGAGAGCCACCTTCGTATATGGAGAAGCTCAGATTGCAGAGAGATATAAAACATGGGACACGATGAAAGATATATGTGGTATGTCGTCATTGCCATGGATTTGCCTAGGAGATTATAATGAAGTTTTAAGACCCGATGAGCACATTGGAGTGGGTACTCGTAGTCATGCACAAATTCAGGCCTTCCGGGATACTGTTGATGTGTGTGGACTGATGGATCTGGGATATAAGGGCACTCCTTGGACATGGGAAAAGAAAGTTTCTGGGCGAACCTACACGAGGGTTCGTTTGGACCGAGCGTTAGGTTCAGCTGAGTGGAGTGCACAGTTCCCATTATCATGTGTAAATCACATTTATGCGGCAACCTCGGACCATTGTGCCCTCTTGATCAATCTTACTGATGATGCACATGAAGCCCAAAGAGGAAGAGGTCAGTTTCGATATGAGACAATGTGGGATACGCATGAGGGTCTGAAGGAGTTTGTGACCTCGGGGTGGGCTGCTGAAGGCGACCAGGTGTCTGTCTCGAGAGTGAAGAAACAACTGAGTTCTTTGGCTGATGGTCTAGGTAGATGGAGTCGAGTGACTTTCGGTAGTGTACGGAAGGAGATAAAACGTCTGAAGGAGGAAATAGATAGACTCAGAAATATGCCTTTTCGAGTAGGACCGAGCCATGAAGAGATAAAAATCAATGACAAACTGGTTGAATTATACCATCGAGAGGAGATGATGTGGCGACAGAGGTCGCGAGTGGAATGGCTATCGGCGGGAGATAAGAATACTAATTTTTTTCACCAGAGGGCAAGTATGAGGAGAAAGAAGAACATGATTAGATCTCTCACACGGGATGATGGACAAGTTACTGAGGACAGGAGAGAGATGGAGGTTATGGCTTCAAATTTTTACAAGAACTTGTACACATCCGAAGGAGTGCAGGAAACGAATCATGTTCTGGACCATGTGTCCAGGAAAGTAACTTCTGAGATGAACTCATTGTTAATGGCTGAGTACAAGCCCGATGTAATTTGCAGGGTTTGTTTAATATCAATGTGAAAAGTTATCGAAAGGGGGTAGCAAAATGAAATTTTTTGGTTGCTTGTGTAAGGTTAGCCAAAAGGTATGTTATGATACATGCTAGCCCATGCTTGCGGCACCGAGGTGTCGACCCTGTTATCGAAACGCAACACACGGCCTTGTTGGATATTTAAAACACAAAACACACTTGTATACATATGGTATGGAACAACCTAGATTTTGGTGGGGTTCCGACGCTTCGGTATAGACAATTATTCGCGACGTTATTTTATGTGGGTGGAAACCGCTATTCGGCGAAGCTATGTACATAGAATATGAATAAAACATATTAAACTTAATTGAGAGTAATAAATAGATACATAAAAAAGAAGATTAGGGTAAAAATGTAAAAAAATGGTAGAGACCTGCCGTCGGCACAGATTGTCGTCGACGTCACCTTAACGTCTGTGCCGACGGCTTCCTGTGTCCCGACGGGTGCCGTCGGGATAGAACATCTGTGCCGACGGCCGTTTCTTTGCCGACGGCCTTGTGGACGGCTGATCCTCGTATGCTCCTGTGCCGACGGCCCCGATAAATAGCCGTCGGCACAGGTTCTGGCCGTCGGCACAGTTCGTCATTCCTGTAGTGTGAAGAAGTGAAAAGAGCCTTATTTCAAATGTTCCCCACAAAGGCTCCTGGTTCCGATGGGTTCCCAGCACACTTTTTTCAGAGACACTGGGATGTTTGTGGTGATGATGTGACAAAGGCAGTCCTCCGCATAGTGAGGGGAGATGAAACTGCTGATTGTATTAATGACACAATTCTGGTTCTAATTCCTAAGGTAAAAAGCCCCACTCTGCTGTCCCAATTTCGTCCCATAAGCTTATGTAACGTGTTCTACAAAATAGCTTCTAAGGTGTTGGCAGTCTATTCTTCCTAAGGTGATTTCTCCAGAACAGTCAGCTTTTGTTCCTGGTAGACTTATAACTGACAACATAATTTCAGCATATGAGTGCCTCCATTTTATGAAAAGAAATAGATCAAAGGTGAATAGCAGTTGTGCTCTGAAGCTTGATATGATGAAGGCTTATGATCGTCTTGAATGGGACTATCTGGAGGCTATCATGTTGAAGCTGGGGTTCTCTCAACAGTGGACTTCAGTTGTTATGGGGATGGTTAGATTGGTTTCTTTCTCTGTTCTTTTTAATGGGAGCAAATTGGATCAATTTAAACCGACAAGAGGTATAAGACAGGGAGATCCTATCTCCCCCTACCTTTTCTTGTTAGCAGCAGAGGGCCTTTCGTGCCTTTTAAATTCAAGTATTCAGTCATCTCAGCTCGGTATCAAGGTAACACCATCGGCTCCGGTGGTTAATCACCTTTTATTCGCAGATGACAGCCTGTTGTTTTTCAAGGGAAGTGATCAGGGTGCAGATTTGGTTTCAAACCTGTTGGAAACTTATTGCCGGGCATCAGGACAAAGGATAAATAGGGACAAATCATCAGTGTTTTTTAGCAAGGGTTGTCCAATTGCTATACGTACTTCTGTTATGAGTATCCTCCAGGTGAATAATGAGTCTTTGAGTGAGAAGTACCAATGTAGGAAATTCTTTATATGGTACTTTTAAGTTTCTGAAAGATCGAGTTTGGGGTAAGGTTAAGGGCTGGATGGAGAAAGTGTTATCAGCCGGAGGCAAGGAGGTCTTGATAAAGGCTGTAGCACAAGCGTTGCCAGTTTTTTCCATGGCGTGTTTTAAGCTTCCCGCGGGGCTTTGTGAACATATTACTTTGATCATCCGACAATTCTGGTGGGGGAGTAAAGAAGGAAAGAGGAAGGCATGTTGGGTCTCCTGGGATACAATGACTAAACCCAAATATTTGGGGGGGGGGGGGGGGGGATGGGATTCAGAGATATGGAACTTTTCAACTCAGCTCTTCTTGCACGACAGGCTTGGCGTTTGTTGCAAGAACCAACCTCTCTGAGTGCGAGAATCCTGAAAGCTATTTACTACCCGACGTCTTCAATATTGGAAGCCGAGCTTGGTAACCACCCATCTCAAGTGTGGCGTGCCATTTTACATGGAAAAAATACTCTAGCTCAGGGGCTTATTAGGAGGATTGGGGATGGGAGTACAACGAATATCAGGACAGACAACTGGTTACCGAGGGACCATATGATGAAACCCATGCTGGTCTTGGGAGAGAATCCGCCTCAAAAAGTATCTGAGCTGATCAATGGAACGAGTGCAACATGGAATGAAGAGAAGGTACGCCGATCTTTTCTTCCTATGGATGCATCAGTTATCCTGAATATTCCAGTATGTACTAATAGGCAGCCAGATTTCTGGGCCTAGAACTATGATCGCAAAGGAAACTTTTCGGTTCGATCTGCTTACCGGATGTTAGTCACAGCAAAGATCAACCGACAGAATTATGTTGATGGAAATGCTGGAGCTTCAAATGTAGATGATGAGGAGAAAGGTTGGAGTTCTATATGGAAAACCTCGGTTCCTTCTAAGATTCGAGTTTTCTTGTGGAGATTGGCTCGTCAGTCAATTCCAACGGCGGATGTTTTACATCATAGAAACATGAAAACGACTTCAGTTTGCTCACTGTGTGGAGCTGAGGACTCATGGAAACACTCTCTTGTCGAATGCAACATGGCACGTTGTGTTTGGGCCCTAACAGATGAGGATCTAGTTGAGCACATGAGTGCTAATGGTCAAACAAATGCAAAACAGTGGCTTTTCGAAATGATGGAGTCCTTGAACAATGATCAGTTCGTACGCCTGACTGTTACCCTTTGGGCTATATGGTCAGCGCAGAGGAAAGCAATCCACGAAGAGATCTTTCAAAGCCCGCTGTCCACCTTTGGTTTTGTTAACTGTTTTCTGTCTGAACTTAGGTCCATCTCACAGCCATCTAGAATGCAGGCTGGATCAAGAATCTCAGCGAGTAGGGCTCATTCTTGGGTGCCACCGTTGTAAGGTTATGCAAAACTCAATGTTGATGCGGCTGTGTCAAGAGGGGGAGACAGAGTTCCCGCTTGTGCGGAGGCTGCCCAGGACGGCGTCCTGCGGCGTGCTGTCGGCGGCCCAGGGCCTCGCCGCCCCGGAGAGTCATGGCGTCCCGACGTTGCTGTGGCGGCGGATCGGGGCGGGGCCGGTGTGCTCGGCCTCGGTTGTCCCTGGCTGCTCCGGCAGTGCAGGAGGGCGGCCTGGCTCTGCTGCTGGCTCAGCGCATGGGCTCGAGCTGGGCCTGATCTGGGCCGGGAGGGCCGAGGCGGCCCCATTGGCGGTTGTGCTCTGAGCCCCTCCTCCGACTCCCCCGCTGTCGCTGCGGCTGTTGGTGGCGGCGGGGAGATCCCTCACGTTTGTGCGTGGGGTGTCCCTCATACCTCCCCTCGAAGGAGCACGGCGGCGAGCTCCGGCTGCCCCTGCTCTCCGTCTTCCCCGGCTTGGTGCCGAGCTGACGTGTTCTGCCGGTGCGCTGGGGCTAGCGCACCGAGGTTTCCCAAGGTTCGGAGATTGGTGGCGTCATCCTTTGGTGTCTTCTTCGCGTCCTCGTGAGTGTGGCCGACGTCTGGTGTTGGACGGATCGCGGTGAAAACCGTGCACTGGATGTCCAGTGATGGCGATGACGACACCTTCGGGTGTCGTTCCCTTGTTGAAGGCATCGCCATGAAGATCTTCCTCCTACTGGACGGTCGGAAACAGTCTCTCTGTTCCGCCCCGTTTTCCAAGTGCGTATGTCTGGTGTAGGCTCTCATAGCGGCTTGTGTATCGCCCTACTTCTAGGGTTGGTGTCTCAGGGTCTTGGCGAAAGCTTTGCAGGATCTCTGCCGGCAACGACGACGTCTTGGATGTCGTTTATCTTCTTGGAGGCGTTGCTGCAAGCCCTAGCCTTTGGATTCTCAAGCAATGCTAGGCTCCTCGACGGCGTGTCTCTGATGGTGACGGGGATGGCGCAGTGGAGGTCTGTTGGTTTGGATACCTCCGACGTCGTCTGGGCAACGGAAGTCAAGGCGTCTCCATGATCAAGCATTCTCTTCTAGTTTTGTGCCTCATGTAGTTGCTTGGTTGCTCTCCCTTGTAATACTTTGTTGCTTGTATGGGGTGCGTGTGTGGAACGTGTGTTGTAAGATGTAACTGTTAGCCAGTTGTTGGCTTTGTTAATTCAAATTTGGGCTCATCGAGCCTTCCATCTAAAAAGGGGGAGACAGAGGAGTTGCGGCTGTTTTGTGCCGTGACAATGCAGGCAAGTTTCTGGGATCATCAGTTTTGATCATTGAGGGCCTAACGGATCCTGGCACTTTGGAGGCAATCGCGTGTAGGGAGGCGCTGGCTCTAGCGGAAGATTTATCTTTGACAAAACTATGTGTTGCCTCAGATTGCGAGAATGTTGTAACTGCTATACGGCAGGGCACTTTAGGGAGATATAGCTCAGTAGTTAGAGAAATTCTATCTAGATCTTCTAGCTTTACGGATTGTGTTATTAGTCATGCGAGGAGAAACTGTAATTTTGAACCCCACAACCTAGCTAAGCAATCTTTATGTCTGGGAGCTGGCCGGCACTTGTGGCTGGGGACTCCTAGTTCTGAAATTTTTCCTGTAAACATTATGGTTGATCAATAAAGCTTGGCAGGTTGTCTCAAAAAAAAAAAAACTACGCTGAGGAGCGAGATGGCTATTTTACGAGCGCGCGAGCGCTCACTCGATCTCACCCCGCGCCGGCGACGCGCCGTGGTCCTCTCTTCTCTTTCTTGTCGTTCGGCCTTTTTTCCCCTCACTTTCCTTTTTCGGTTGTCAACACTTCTTCCCCTATTCCCTTTACTCGTTGACCATACACATATCGCAGTGCAGCCTCATGTTCTTCTCCTTCTCCTTCCTTCAGCTTTCATCCACACCCGCGATTCGATTCCCTCAGCCTCTCTAATCCCCTCCCGCCCTGCTAAAAATCTAGCCCATGGAGCTTCACACCCTACAAGCAGATCTTCTCTCGGGGAAGGATCGCTGTCCCGCCCCGCCTGTGCGGCGATCCCGCGTTTTTTAGTTGTTCCGGTGGGGGAGGAATGGAGTGGGGGCGCTCGGATGAGCTGCTTCGGGCTAGCTTTGGAGGCGGAGTCCCTAAACGAGCGGCGGCAGAGGACACTCGAACTGCAGCGGCGACGGCATCTAGTTCGAGCGGTTCCTCCACCAGCGCTTTCCTCCATAACGATTTCGTCCTCCAGCTCGATTTGCACTTTGCAGCGGCAGCTTCCTCCGACTAAAAGGAAACAATGTCTTCCGTGCCGCCCCCATATCAGCCACCACCAGGTAAGAGACCGTGAGACCCACTCTACAAATCGTTGTGTAATGAAATTCAGTTTAGTGAAGGCTTGATTGTTGTCCGGTTTGTCCGTTCTTGTAATTGTATTAGGCAATGGCTAGCTAGTTGTCCGGTAGTATCCGTTCCACTGTTCCTTCAGTATCTAGGTGCAAGTGCACGATATTAAGCTAGTTCTCTGATTGTACTCGTAATCTGTAAACTTGTAATTATTATAGAAATAGTCATGATGCTGGTTGATTCAGTTTTAGGCAGTAGCCACTTGTAAGTAGTAATTTATAAACTGAATACTAAATATTGAGTGTTATTTGTGTCTATCCCATGGATTTGGCCCTGGACTTCTGTATAGGTGAACTGGTTATGCATGTATTGCTTCTGGACAACAATAAGTGTTGAAATCCTAATATTTTGGTTATATATTGCATTTTTAAGCGCGTTATTTTAAATGTAGCTTCACTATAACACGTTATAACTTGCACGGCGTATGGAGGAGGACCACACTATTTTTTCGTTGTCGGCAACGCCGCCAAGGATCCGTGCAAGGACACGTTATAACATATGCTTTCTGGCATTGTAGATATCACTGTAAATATGCTTATAGAACAATTCTTTCAACCCTTAGTAGTACCATTGTTCGGGCCATGGAAGGTGACATGTCTTTGGATAACCTTAATTACGGTTTTATGCCTAGCCATAATTGCTTCTTATGATCGTACAAATTTTTGACTATGATACTTGCTTGTGAAATCTGAGTAGACTTGCTTTCAATCTGACTTAGCTTGTAAATCTTATTATTTACCTCAATCATGAACTAGCTTTATTATTATTCCCTTTTCTAAAAAAAAATGAACTAGCTTTACAGGTTAAGGATCTTCTCGGCATATCAAACTATTCTTTCACCCGGGAGCAGGTCCTAAGCAAGGAGAAGTCCACATTGAACAAGCTGCAGTGGAATTTAATAGTTCCAACGATGTATATGTTCGTTGTCCGATATCTGAAAGCTGTGATAGAGGTTAAGGAGGTAATACTAGTGTTTCTAACTTGCACGCCTCTAGTAATTCTTACTATATTTTATCATTCATAACTTGTATTCAAATGTCTCTGGTAATTTTTTAGTATCTTCATTTGAGAATTTGCTTTATATGTGGTTGGTAATATCATACTAGTGTTTTTCATCGATATTATGCTATGGTCTTGTTAATAATATTTTGTATCCCAGTTTGATAACTTGCGTTATGTGGGGTTAGTAATATTTTATTAGTGTTTTCTCATAGGTAGTTTGCATGCTATAGTCTTGGTAATAATGTTTTGTATCCAAGTTTGATAACTTGCTTTATATGTGGTTGGTAATATCTACTAGTTTTTCTCATCGGTAACTTGCATGTTATGGTCTTGGTAATAATGTTTTGTATCCAAGTTTGATAACTTGCTTTAGATGTGGTTGGTAATATCTTACTAGTGTTTCTCATCGGTAACTTGGATACTATGATCTTGGCAATAATGTTTTGTATCCCATTTTGATAACTTGATTTATATTTAGTTGGTAATATCTTACTAGTGTTTCTCATCGGTAACTTGCATGTTATGGTCTTGTTAATAATGTTTTGTATCCCATTTTGATAACTTGATTTATATTTGGTTGGTAATATCTTACTAGTGTTTCTCATCGGTAACTTGCATGCTATGGTCTTGGTTATAATGTTTTGTATCCCAGTTTGATAACTTGCTTTATATGTGGTTGGTAATATCTTTCTAGTGTTTCTCATCAGTGACTTGCATGTTATGGTCTTGGTAATAATGTTTTGTTTCCCAGTTTGATAACTTGCTTTATATGTGGTTGGTAATATCTTACTAGTGTTTCTCATTGGTAACATGCATGCTATGGTCTTGGTAATAATTTGTAGCATCCACCATCTGATAACTTGTTTTTTATGTAGTTGGTAATATCTTACTATTTTTTCTCATCGATAACTTTGTGTTTTATGGCTTGGTAATAATTTCGTAATATCCTGATCCGGTAACCTATGTGGTTGTTAATATCTTAATACTAGTTTCTCATCGATAACTTTCTATGTTAGTGCCTTGGTAAATTTTTTCTAGTATTCTCTTGTCTAGTAACTTGTTTTCTATGTGATTGCTAAAATCTTACTAGTTTTGGTCATCGATAACTTGCATGTTATGTGGTTGATAATAATATTATAGTATTTCTCAACTGGTAACTTGTTTCTGTTAGAGAGATATTTATATATTGTAATTTCCCTATTAGATAGGGGGCTCCCTGCATATTTACACCTGTACATGTACTATATATTGTGGCCTTTGGCCCCCGTGGAATACAAGTTGCTATTCCTCCAACATGGTATCAGATTAGGTTAGACTCCGCACGCGCAACTCGTGCCTTTTTTTCTCCTGGTTCTACGTACGTACAGATCGAATCCATCTCACTCCCGCACGTCCGTTCCCGGCCGCCGCCGTCCGAGCTGCGCCCGTCTCCGGCTGCTGCCGGCCGCCGTCGCTCGCCTCCGACCGTCCGCCGCCCGCGGCCACCCGTCTCCGGCCGTCGCTCGTCTTCGGCCGTCCGCCGCCCGTCTCCGGCCGCTGCTCGCCTCCGGCTGTCCGCGCCGCGTCTCCGGCCGCTGCCGGCCGCCCGTCTCCGGCTGCTGCCGGCTGTTCCCAATCGATCCAGGGTGCTGGAGTTCCGGCCGCTGTGTTCCCGATCGATCCAGGCTGTGTTCCCGAGCGTTGACCGCGTACTGGAGTTCTGGCCGCTGCCTTACTGCCTGTTCTCGATCGATCCAGGCTGTGTTCTCGAGCGGATCTAGCTCGTGTGTTGACCGATTGTAAAAAAAAAATCGAAAAAAAAGATGTCTGCATCGTCGGGATATGTCGCGATTCCTCGCTGCTCGGTGATCTTTGATGGCACGAATTATCCTGATTTCGCTGCCTTTATGCGCATTCATATGCGTGGTCTTCGTCTCTGGGGTGTGCTTTCCGGCGAGGTCTCGTGTCCGCCGTGCCCCATTGCTCCTACTGCTCCTATTCCGCCGACGCCACCAGTTCTTGCTGCCGATGCTACTCAGGCTGCAAAGGATGCAGCTAAGAGTGCGGATGATGTTGCCATTGCTGCGTATGACCGGCAGGTCAAGGAGCATTCTGACGCCCTTGAGACCTACCGGTTGGATCTGACTGCTTACACCCAGTGGATTGATGATGCTCGTGCTGCGGCTGTTCTCACCGCCAGTGTTCTACCGCAGTTTGCCTCTGAGTTTATGGGCCTCAGTACTGTCGCTGACATGTGGGCTCACCTTCGTCAGCGTCATCAGCCGTCCGGGGATGCTCTATATCTGTCTGTGGTTCGTCAGGAGCATGATCTTCAGCAGGGTGACTCTACCATTGATCAGTTCTACACGCAGAGCGCTGCTATCTGGCGTCAGCTCGACTCTCTTCGCACTGCCGTGTGTGGTGCCTGCCCGTGTTGTCAGACTGTGCGTTCCGACTTGGAGTTTCAGCGCGTATATGAGTTCTTGTCTCGGCTCCGCAAGGAGTTCGAGCCCCGACGTGCTCAGCTGCTTGCTCGTGGTCGTGTCCCTATCTCGGAGGTGCTGTCTGAGCTTCGTGCTGAGGAGATTCGTCTACGTGGCGTTGGGTTGCTTGAGGTTCCTTCTGTGCTTGCTGCCCATGGTCCTCCTTCATCGCCTGCTTCATCGACTCCTTCGCGGTCCACTGCTCCGCCACTTTTACCCACTCCTCAGGGTCAGGGCCTGGGTCGTGGCCAGGGTCGTGGCGCTCGTCCACGCCCTCACTGCACCTACTGTGATCTGCCTGGCCACACCGAGTCTCGTTGCTACACGAGGGAGCGTGATCTGCGTAAGCAGAAGGCGTCTGCTTCTCCCGGGACTCGTGCTTCCTCTGGCTCGTCAGGGTCTTCTCCAGCCGGCTTCACCGACCAGGACATTATGCGGCTCAAGCGGATGCTCGCCGCTTCAGGTTCTTCTTCGACGGGTACTGCTGGCTCTGTGACTGATTCTTCTGGCACTGCGCGACCACCATCTTCTACACAGTCAGGTACATCCTCGTGGGTTCTGGATTCTGGAGCTTCTTTTCATATGACTTCTGATTCTTCCACTCTGTCCTCTCTTCGACCTCTTGATTCTCCTCTTAGTGTTCTTACTGCTGATGGTACTTCTCTCTCTGTTTCTAGTCGAGGCACTCTTTCTACTTCTTCCTTTTTTGTCCCTGATATTTCTCATGTTCCTCGTCTTACCATGAACTTGTTCTCTGCCGGTCAGCTTACTGATTCTGGTTGTCGCGTCATTCTTGACGCCGATTCTTGTTCTGTTCAGGATCGTCGCACGCAGGTTTTGGTTGGAGCTGGCCCTCGCCGCCGTGATTCTCAGGGGCTTTGGGATATAGACTGGCTTCGTGTTCCTTCCGCTGCTACCTCGCCTGCCAGTTCTCCTGCTATCGTCGCCTCTGTCACCGGCTCTTTTCAACAGTGGCATCATCGTCTTGGTCATCTTTGTGGTTCTCGTCTGTCGTCATTAGTTCATCGTGGTCTTCTGGGGCCTGTCTCAGGAGATGTTTCTTTACAGTGTCAGGGTTGTAGGCTAGGAAAACAGATTCAGTTACCCTATCCTACTAGTGCGTCTGTATCTCAGCGTCCTTTCGACTTAGTTCACTCTGATGTTTGGGGTCCGGCTCCTTTCGCTTCGAAAGGGGGCCATCGATATTATATAATATTTATAGATGATTTTTCTCGTTACACTTGGCTGTATTTTATGTCTTCTCGTACTGAGGTTCTCTCCATATATAAGCGTTTTGCCGCCATGGTTCTTACTCAGTTCTCTACGCCTATTCGTGTGTTTCGTGCTGACTCTGCTGGTGAGTATATCTCCAAGCATTTGCGTGGTGTTCTTGCTGAGCAGGGCACTCTCGCTCAGTTCTCCTGTCCCGGTGCGCATGCTCAAAATGGCGTGGCTGAGCGTAAGCATCGCCATCTTCTTGAGACTGCTCGTGCGATGATGATCGCCTCTTCTCTTCCGCCTCATTTCTGGGCTGAGGCCGTTTCTACCTCGGCCTATCTGATTAATATCCAGCCTTCTGCCGCCCTTCAGGGTGCCATTCCTCTCGAGAGACTCTACGATCGTTCTCCTGACTATTCTATGCTTCGTTTGTTTGGTTGTGTTTGCTATGTTCTTCTTGCTCCTCGTGAACGCACCAAACTAACCGCTCAGTCTGTTGAGTGTGTTTTTCTCGGATATAGTGATGAGCATAAGGGCTACCGTTGTTGGGATCCTGTGGCTCGCCGGATGCGTATTTCCCGGGATGTGACGTTTGATGAGTCTCGGCCTTTCTATCCGCGTTCGACCTCCCCGACCTCTACTGTGGAGGATCTCTCTTTTCTTACTTTTCCTGATTCTCCTCCCGATATCCCTCATATTTCTCCTCCCTCTGATCCGGTGCCATCTACTCCGATGCCTTCTTCTCCTCCTTCGTCGCCGCCTTCTTCACCCTCCCTGTCCCCGTCTCCGCCTCCGTCTTCTCCTGTTGCTCCTTCTCATCCTACTTTTCCTTTCTATTATACTCGCCGTCCACGTGTTGTGACCGAGTCATCTGATGCACCCTCTACTTCCGGTGCACCGTCTCAGCCGACTTATTCTCTTCGTTCTCGGCCTTGTCCTTCACCTGATTTCTATAATCCCGCTACCTACAGTGTTTCGGTTGTCTCGGAGCCGACTACGTATCGTGAGGCTGTTGTTCATCCTGAATGGCAGCTTGCCATGGCTGAGGAGATTGCTGCGCTTGAGCGCACTGGTACGTGGGAGATCGTCCCTCTTCCTCCTCGTGTTCGTCCTATCACCTGTAAGTGGGTCTATAAGGTTAAGACCCGCTCTGATGGGACTCTTGAGCGTTACAAAGCTCGTCTGGTCGCTCGTGGCTTTCAGCAGGAGCATGGCCGTGATTATGATGAGACTTTTGCTCCAGTGGCTCACATGACCACTGTTCGGACTCTTCTTGCCGTGGCATCTGTTCGCCATTGGTCTGTGTCTCAGCTTGATGTTAAGAATGCCTTTCTTAATGGTGAGTTGCGTGAGGAGGTTTATATGCAACCACCACCTGGGTATTCTGTTACAGATGGCATGGTCTGCCGTCTTCGTCGCTCTCTCTATGGCCTTAAGCAAGCCCCTCGTGCATGGTTTGAGCGCTTTGCTTCTGTGGTCACAGCTGCTGGTTTCTCTCCCAGTGCTCATGATCCTGCGTTGTTTGTTCACTGTTCTCCTCGTGGTCGCACTCTTCTTCTTCTTTATGTTGATGACATGATCATCACTGGTGACGACCCAGAGTATATTGCCTTTGTCAAGGCACGTCTGAGTGAGCAGTTTCTTATGTCGGATCTTGGTCCGCTTCGTTACTTTCTTGGGATTGAGGTTTCGTCCACCGCTGATGGTTTCTTTATATCCCAAGAACGGTATATTCATGATCTTCTTTCTCGTGCCGCTCTTACTGATGAGCGTACTGTTGAGACTCCCATGGAGCTCAATATTTCTCTTCGTGCGTCTGATGGCGATCCTCTCTCTGATCCGACTCGTTATCGACATCTTGTCGGGAGTCTCGTCTATCTGGCTGTTACTCGCCCTGATATTTCTTATCCTGTCCATATTCTGAGTCAGTTTGTTTCTGCTCCCACTTCGGTTCACTATAGTCACCTTCTTCGTGTTCTACGCTATCTTCGTGGAACGATCTCGCTTTGTCTCTTCTTTCCTCGTTCTAGCTCGTTACAGCTTCAGTCCTACTCCGATGCTACTTGGGCTAGTGATCCTTTGGATCGCCGTTCACTTTCTGCTTACTGTGTTTTCCTTGGTGGTTCTCTCATTGCCTGGAAGACGAAGAAGCAGACCGCAGTTTCCCGTTCGAGTGCAGAAGCTGAGTTGCGAGCTATGGCTCTTTTGACTGCTGAGGTGACTTGGTTACGGTGGTTACTTGCAGATTTTGGTGTCTCTGTTACGACACCCACGACTCTTTTGTCAGACAGTACAGGTGCTATTAGCATTGCACGTGACCCAGTGAAGCATGAGCTTACTAAGCATATTGGCGTTGATGCTTCTTTTGTCCGTGCTAGTGTGCAGGATCAGATTATTGCGCTCCAGTATGTGCCTTCAGAGTTACAGTTGGCGGATTTTTTCACGAAGGCCCAGACTAGAGCACAGCATAGCTTTTTCCTCTCCAAACTCAGTGTTGTGGATCCACCATGAGTTTGAGGGGGGGTGTTAGAGAGATATTTGTATATTGTAGTTTCCCTATTAGATAGGGGGCTCCCTGCATATTTACACCTGTACATGTACTATATATTGTGGCCTTTGGCCCCGTGGAATACAAGTTGCTATTCCTCCAACAGTTTCTATGTGGTTGGTAATATATTACTAGTTTCCATCATTAATAAATTGCATGCTATGGTCTAGGTAATAATTTTTAGTATCCCCAAGCTAATAACTTGTTTTATGCAGTTGGTAATATCTTACTAGTTTTTCACATCGATAACTTTGTGTGTTATGGTTTGGTAATAAATTCATAGGATTCCTATCCGGTAAGTTGATTCCTATGTGGTTGGTAATATCTTAGTACTAGTTTTGTATTGTGATTAGTATGTTAGTGACTTGATAATAATGTTCAAGTATTCATTAGATTTTTCATGCAACATAATGTTTTTCAATTACCTTTCGTTAGTTGTTTCTTCAACATGCGTGTGTGTTCATATCGCTACTTTGTTTTTCAAATGTAGATCATACAACTTTAACTCTGGCCTCCAGCGGGCTTGATGTTGAGTTACCCGAGAACCAGTTCAGCGGATACAACGCTATTATACTAGGATTTGCTGTTGTAGATGGTATACTTATCTCCATTGCTTGCCTTCCTCAGATATTTAGCGCAAGTACCTGGTAATTATTTTTTGAACGCAAGTGTTTCTTACCTGTGTTTCTCAAATGTAGATCATACAACTTTAACTCTCACCTCCACCGGGCTTGATGTTGAGTTCCCCGAGCGAGAACCAGTTCAACGGATACAATGCCATTATGCTAGGATTTGCCGTTGTAGATGGTACTAATCTTCATTGCTTGCCTTCCTCAGATATTGAGCACAACTACCTGGTATTTTTTTTTGAACTCGAGTGTTTCTTACATGTGTTTCTCTCGATTAATAATATATGTTAGTTTCATCTGTATACTTTTTCCGTGTAGAGGATCTTGATGGCACATTGCGAATCCATGGACCCCGGTGAATCTGGAGACTCATTTATGTTGAGGAATGGGGGAGACCTATTGTCCAAGCCGAATATGCTAGTGTGCTGACAATAGGGAAAGATTCGTTTCTGGTTGGATTTTTTTTGGTTTATCCAATACTCCTGCCTGGTAAGACTGTGATGATGATATTGAACTGCAAAGCAACACGATCAGCGAGCATAGTGTTCTATATGCTCTAGGCGGTTTATCCTAAGGGCAGAGCTGACAACAAAGATCATTTTTCTTGTCGTTAAGTTCAAGCAGTAGATGAGGGTATGATCTGGAGCCATCAGTTTCCTGACTTTTTTCGTTGCAAAACTTAATTCCATGTATTTTCTGTCAGTGGACCGATATTTATCTTTTTTGCTTGTTGATTTGTTGCATGACTTATTTAGTAAAAGATTGATCTATTCTTGTTAAGTGTTTTTTTCATTTCGCTTTTACAAAATAGTCTCTTTTTGTTAAGCAGCGTAAGTTGACTTTTTAATCAATTAGTGATCTTTTTTTGCCAATGCTTCTGTTCTTTTCTTGCAGATTAATTATTTTTTTGGTGAAATATTTGTTTCATTCTTACCACAAAATGGTATTTTCTTTTTGTTCAATTTGTTTACACTAGTAGGAAGTGGTAGTTCTTTTCTGTTCAATTTTTTTACACTAGTTGGAAGTGGGATTTTCCGATCTCCCACCCATTTTATTATACCCTAAAATATTACTAGCCCAAAAAGGGAATTAGTTTTTTCCGTTAGTTTCTTTGCATGTAAGGAATCTAATTTTTTTTTCTTATTTTGCCACTAAAAGGGAATAGGTTTGCTCCCTTTCTATCCAAATTAACCATGTGGGAAACGCGCACGATCAAAGGGAATAGAATCCAACGATTAATTTAAGATTTCTGGCGCGAGCTGTTGCTACGCGTGGAAAAAAAGGAAGAGAAACGTTCCGTCGGAGTCACGCGGTAATCAGATCCTTCCATTTACGGTAAGAGCGGACGGTCGGAAACCGATCGATAGAAGCCAATCGATTGCGCGCGCTAGCTAGTATCTTTTTTACTAAATGGCCCTTAAACGGACAATTAGACAAATCTGGCCCTTTTCAAAACTTTCACGCAAGTATGGCCCTTTTTCAAAACGTCACCTGAAATGGCTTCTTTTCGGCCCAAAAACGCCACCCGCCTAGGCGTTTTTTTGCATCAGACGCCACCCGCAATGACGTTTCAGAGGCCCAGTAACGGCAACATTTGACGGAGGACTAAACGGCGAGGACCAGATATATAGTTATTTAATCTGTACTCAAATGTTTACAGAATCACAAGCTTGGTCAGCTGGTTGCTCTTACGTCAAATGCTTGATAGGTCTTGGGTTCGACTCCCAGTGTGACCATTTTTCACCTTTACTTTTTTATTCCTATTAGCGTTCATGAAGATAATTAGCGATAAATATTGCTAATTAACTAGATCCAGGAAAGGTTTAATTTTTTATAGCTAATTATCTTTCCCTAATTATTGCTAATTACCTAGATCCGGGAAAGGTTTACTTTTTTATTCCTATTAGCGTTCATGGACATAATTACCGATAGTTAGATGAAAATTATTAGCGATAAACAGATAAGATAAACAGATAAGCGGCGCTTAACTCCGGCGCATGATTATCGCTAATTAACCCTGCATCTTGAAATGATAATTGTCATTATGTGGTTGATTACCGCTAATTATTGCTAATTAACTAGATACGGAAAGGTTACTATATAAAACAGCGTGCATTTTTGACACGGCTGCACTGTACAACGCTTCATCTAATTCTAGTGATGTTGTTGATTGCCGATAATTAACGCTTCATCTAACTATCGCTTCATCTAACTATCGAGTGATTCAGTTAAAAAAACTATTGAGTGATTATTTTCCTATAATTAGTGCTAATTATCGCTAATCTAATTACACGCTTCATCTAACTATCGAGTGATTCAGTTAAAAAGAAAAACTATTGAGTGATTATTTTCCTATAATTAGTGCTAATTATCGCTAATCTAATTAGCGCTAATTATTATCAGCGGCTGATTAGCTGAAAAAAAGATGCTGAAGTGGGGATCGAACCGATGACCTGACGTACAGACTCTCCTGAAGCAACCAAGTGAGCTACAGCTCAGTTGTGTCTGCAGTCGAGTTCGGCCCATAATAACAAAGGAAAACGTCGCCGTTAACTGGGCCATCAAACGGAGCCGTTAGGGACTTCTAGCAACGCCTTCCCAGTTGACGGGCCAACCAGAGAGACGCCAAGGCGGGTGGCGTTTTTGGGCCGAAAAGAAGCCATTCCATTCCAGGTGACGTTTTGAAAAAGGGCCATACTTGCGTGAAAGTTTTGGGAAGGGCCAGATTTGTCTAATTGTCCGCTTAAGGGCCATTTAGTAAAAAAGATACCGCTAGCTAGCCCAGCCCGCTGAGGAGTTTTATTATTTTTTGCCACATCCGTGACACGTGAACCTTGTTTTGCCCCTGGCCGATCGGGATTAGCTACTGCGCACGAGACGGGCAACATCGAAGCCTGGGCAAGCGCCGGGCAGTAGGGGCGTTGCGTCCGCCCATTGGTCTATTCTGTTTTGTCCTTGCAAGTCTATAGACATATGTGCTCTTTCGTTGCAAAACGAGTGAAATTATAGTGCTTTTAGATGACATGAAAATTCAGTTCACGTGCAATTATCCAGTAATTTACTGCATCTGTGGCATCAGAAGTCGAAGTATTCAGAGGGATGATTATACTTGTGCGTGTTGCATATGACCAAACATTGCTAGGTGATCAGTTCGTGTAGAAGCAAAAACACATCCATTACTTGCTGATGTGGTCCTTGTTATGCATTTTGGTTGCGGTGTTTTGATCTGCTCAATGTTGGGATATGTGAACTCTTTTGTGTGCAAAAGAAAAATGAGGTAATAATATTTGCAGTTGAAAAAAAATGAAAGTACACGCCCTGGAACTTTCAGTAATTTACTGTATCCTGCATATGTGGCATCAAAACTGAAAATATTTTTAAGAGAGATGATTATATCTTGTTTGTTGCAATGCTCATTCTACACTTATGCTTATTCTAATCACTTCTGCCCTCCTAATTTTGAGTTTGTGTCTTGCTGTCAGGTGGAAGACCTCGGCAATCTGATCAAGCTTTACACGGACTGGCACTGCTCGATCCCTTATCACTCCTTTCAGCAGTTTGTGCACAAAGCTGAGAAAGTTGGGGTGAGTAACCGTATTAGGGTAAGCTTCTTCCTTCCTTTCAGGTTTTCTTTCCATACTGTTACTGCTAAATTGAGCAGTATTCTGAGCATAGACAACTGAACTTATGTTACACTACTATATTAGCTCTTTGAAGGTTTAATTAATCTAGATATATTTTCTTCCGCTGGATAGGATGCTAGAACATAATAACATATGGCCACCAGCACTAATACACTATGGTATTTCACTATTTCACAATGGCTCCACTATGGTTATATTTTAGTGAATCGGTAATGGAAAAGGCAATGACCTGCAGCACATCACACCTATATAGTGACATGAAGATTTCATTACTACATCATACCTGAAATTCTGCAACTCTTGTTCGGAAATTACGCTACAAGAGTATGTTTTTGGGGAGTATGTGTAGAACTGATGTGTCCTTGTACGATTTCACAATTTTCAGTAGTTTTTCATGTTGTAGCATATCCTGACAGCTAGTGGTGTATTTTGTGTCTCGCTAATACCATTATGTCTACCTTGTTCTTCCTGGACTTATGTGTTCTTCATTGACAGGGTCCTTGTTTCATAGATGCATTTCTGAGCTGAAGGAACGGGGAGATCCTACACAAGTGCGTGAACTGCCAGTGGAAGAAGTTGGATAAGTTGATATAGCTGTTGTCAGCTCTTAGTAAACACGCATGCAAGTTCCATGTGATTCATCGCATCTATGAAAAATAAAAAATAAAGCTTCCTAGAGAACATATTTTTTTGGACTATTGGACTTGTTTATTCGGTATAAATGTTTTGTGGATCCATGATGGAGTATTATCATGGATGGCACAACAGGAACCTGGAACCAGACCTGGCGAGGGAGGCGCCGGAGAACCCCTGGCTCCATGTGAGGCGGAGAAGCATCAAGGTGGAAGGGAGAGTGGTGGAAGAAAGCCAAGTTAAGTTGAGCTGACCGAGGAGCAGAAGGGCGCATGGAGGCTAACCGGCTTAAGGCACTGGAGAGGGTAGCAGCAGCTCGGGCTGGCACATCCCAGTCAACACCTACTACCGAAACTGCCACCTAGGCTATGCAGGGTCCCAGATCACTTTGATTTCTATCAACATTGGGTTTTATTGAAGGGTCAAGATAGTGTCCCTTGAACTTGAGCTGTAAAATGCAGAGAGCATTTGCTTTCTTCAGTGATTTGTTTGCTAAAAATGTTTGTTGAAGTGCCAGTGTATGAAGTGATGGTGGTGGACAAGTTTGTGGGTGTGCAGTGTGCTCTGTGTATTAAGTGCCGTTTACGGCCATTATTTGTAGCCTTTGAGCATGGTGAGAATGTTAATGTTAATTTGTGTTCACATTGATAGAAAATCTGATGCTCTCAAGTGTCTAATTATTTATGACGAATGATATGAAACCTGATGTTCTAAAATATGATGAGAAGTCTATTTTTATTTTAGTGCATGGATCAGGTTTGTATGATATGCATCCATGTGCATCATGAAGAGCCTGGTTGGCTTGTTGTATGCACCAGGGTTCTATGGAATGGAATGGAACCATCTTTGCTTAGTGCACAAGAGACTAAACCATGACAGATGAACCCATCAGAAGCATCTTTATAAAAGAAATTGTAGTCACTCAATTAGAGAAATATAGTGGTCAGGTACATATAGAGCATCTGGATTCTGGATTAATGAAATGGATAAAAAGAGGGAGCACATGAGAATATGACCAGAGTCAGAACAACTGGTCTAGCCAATCTTCCAACACAACCAACAGTACAAGTCTTAGACGTCAGTGTTGGATAAAGTCAACTGGCTAACAACATATCCAGCTTACATACATATGCTTAATGCGGACATACATCAAACTACGTCATGACTAATTTCTGATAATGATACCAAGATCTAAGTACTACATCTAGCTAGCAGATTTGCAGCACCATCGTCTTGATCATCCTCCATCCAACTCCCAGATGTTATGTGGCTAAAGCAAGACCACAGAAGGAAAGCCAGTCCAGATCTGCATGTATACATTTGGTTACATTTTTTGAAACAACTGTCGTGGATGCAACAGGAATCTTTGCTATCAAGTTTCTTAGTAAGAAGGCAAGTGCCAAACTATAATAGATAAACAATAAAGGCGCATTATTTTTTGCTTTCCAAAAATCACAGAGACACCTTGTTGCATTTTGGAAGCAATATAAACTAAAATTAGCAGATTGTAACGTCTGAACTCTGTACTTGAAAACACAACCTGGTAAATAAAAAATACTCGAAATCATGAATAGAAGACTATAGCCTTCCAACATTAATTTACTGGTTATGAAACATTCTTTCTTTGAACAAATTAACTCAAGGCCTTCACATGCTAAGCACTTCTAAAGATGTACTATGTGCAAGCAATAAAGTCATTTTTTTTCTCCTAACAGGCTAAGACATGCCACAATAAAATAATTAGCTTTCCAAAGTAGCATGGAATCTTTTTATTTATTAACCTTCCCAATCACATGCAAATATCAAACATGCTACATAAGCAAACCAAGAGTTGACTACCTTCCTAGCTAGTTAAGAATAAAGGCGCATTATTATGCTTTCCAAAAATCGCAGAGACACCTTATTGCATTTTGGAAGCAATATACACATGTCTGAACTCTATGTGCTTGAAACCACAACATGGTAAATAAAAAGTCTCATGAAATCATGAATAGAAGACTATGGCCTTCAAACATTAACTTACTGGTTATGAAATATTCTTGCTTTGAACAACATTAACTCAAGGCCTTCATATATTAAGCACTACTAAAGGTGTACTACGTGAAGTTGCAAGCAAGACAGACACTTTTTCTCCTAAGACAAGTTACCATAAAATAATTAGCTTTCCAAACTAGCATGGAATCCTTTTCTTTATTAACCTTCCCAATCACATGCAAATGTCAAACATGTCTACACACTAGTAGAAACCACACCATTAGACCAGGGCCGAAAATGCCTCTTGTCCCGGGTGGCTTACAACCCGGGACAATAGGGGGGTACTTGTCCCGGGTCCATTCTTTTGGACTCGTCCCGGGTCGTGAGGGGGCTCTTGTCCCGGGTCGTATTACGACCCGGGACAAGAGGGTGGTGACAACTGCACACCTCTTGCGAGACCCTCTCGTCCCGGGTCGTAATACAGCCCGGGACTAAAGGCCCGAACAGTTTGCCTCCCGCGCTCCTAATTAATTATGCTGTAATGGATATCTGAACTATTATTTGTAATGGATATCTGAACTGTTAATATGCAAAAGTATCACGCAAAAGTATCACACATATATCTGAACAGTTCGGTCGGTGAGTCGTTGAGTCGGTGAGCTCTTGTCCCGGGTCGTGAATCCGAATGCTCTGTATACCGCTGATCCGACGGCTCACAAGCGCTCGAAAGAAACACACCGCTGATCCAACGGCTCAGAAGCGCACGAAGGAAACACACGATCCGTGTGCTTCTTCCTGATCCAACGGGTCAGCAGCGCTCGAAAGAAACACACCGCTGATCCAACAGCTCAGAAGCGCTCGAAGGAAACACACGATCCGTGTGCTTCTTCCGGATCCAACGGCTCACCAGCGCTCGAAAGAAACACACCGCTGACGACGCCTATAAATTGGCCACTTCTCAGACAGGTTACTCACTCACACAAAACATTCCAGCGTCACTCGGAGACGCATCTTTGGGCAACCAGCGGCAAGACGTCTCTGATGATCTGCGACCGTTCCAAACGGTTGCAGATCATCAGAGATGTTTTACCGAACGGTTGTAGATCATCAGAGACGTCTTACCGCTGCCGGATTGAGCTCGAGGTAGTAGTGGTTCGTGATGGCCGCCCGGCGCGCCAAACCTTGAGGGACAGGAGGGATGACACCACGCGAAGGTTTTCCATTTTTTTGATTTGTTTTGAATTTCGTATGCCGGTTTCAATATACGCTCAACTCGGGGGACATGACCGTTCTTAGCTAGGGGTTGGATTTTGCAAATCTCTTGGTGTATCTCTGATGAAATAGGTACTTGTGTACCTAAATATGATTTTTTCAAAAAATCATGAGAAAACTACGAGGCACCTATAGTTCAAATTTGACCCCCTTCCAGCTGAATCGGCATGAATTTGTCTTTTTTACGAGAGGTAGACGGAAACTGTTTGACACACAACCATTTGGTTCTTTGTAAATACATGTGGTCTAGTATTTTCAAATAATGTAGCGCTCCTATTTTACGACATATTTTTGGTAGTTGCTTCACAAAATAACCCATTTTTTTGCATTCGGAAATAGAAAAATGATTTTTTCGTGAACAGAAAATAAAAAGTTTCTTCGGCAACATTGTTCACGGTTCCAAGATACACGTTTGTGCCCAATACGGGCATATTTAAGCAAACTATACCATGACTGTGGACATATCATTCGTCATTTGGCCCTAAAGCCATGAATCTTCATAGATGATACATCATTTCTGATAACACTTTCTTAAGAAAATTGCCTTATTCCAAGTTTATAATTTTTGATGGATACTAGGACACATATGATGACACCACGCGAAGGTTTTCCATTTATTTGATTTGTTTTGAATTTCGTATGCCGATTTCAATATACGCTCAACTCGGGGGACATGACCGTTCTTAGCTAGGGGTTGAATTTTGTAAATCTCTTGGTGTATCTCTGATGAAATAGGTACTTGTGTACCTAAATATGATTTTTTCAAAAAATCATGAGAAAACTACGAGGCACCTATAGTTCAAATTTGACGCCCTTCCAACTGAATCGGCATGAATTTGTCTTTTTTACGAGAGGTAGACGGAAACTGTTTGACACACAACCATTTGGTTCTTTGTAAATACATGTGGTCTAGTATTTTCAAATAATGTAGCGCTCCTATTTTACGACATATTTTTGGTAGTTGCTTCACAAAATAACCCATTTTTTGCATTCGGAAATAGAAAAATGATTTTTTCGTGAACAGAAAATAAAAAGTTTCTTCGGCAACATTGTTCACGGTTCCAAGATACACGTTTGTGCCCAATACGGGCATATTTAAGCAAACTATACCATGACTGTGGACATATCATTCGTCATTTGGCCCTAAAGCCATGAATCTTCATAGATGATACATCATTTCTGAGAACACTTTCTTAAGAAAATTGCCTTATTCCAAGTTTATAATTTTTGATGGATACTAGGACACATATGATGACACCACGCGAAGGTTTTCCATTTATTTGATTTGTTTTGAATTTCGTATGCCGATTTCAATATACGCTCAACTCGGGGGACATGACCGTTCTTAGCTAGGGGTTGAATTTTGCAAATCTCTTGGTGTATCTCTGATGAAATAGGTACTTGTGTACCTAAATATGATTTTTTTTCAAAAAATCATGAGAAAACTACGAGGCACCTATAGTTCAAATTTGACCCCCTTCCAACTGAATCGGCATGAATTTGTCTTTTTTACGAGAGGTAGACGGAAACTGTTTGACACACAACCATTTGGTTATTTGTAAATACAAGTGGTCTAGTATTTTCAAATAATGTAGCGCTCCTAGTATTTTCAAATAATACATGTCGTCGTAGTCGCCGCTGTCGTCGTCGCTGTCGTCCGGCGGCGCTCGCCTGGACTGAAACTGAGGGTAGGTAAGGCGGGGGTTATCGCCGGCCATGATGTAGTCCATGACTCTCTGGAGTGTCCGACCGGCCCACCACAGCCGACGGCCGGCCTCGTTGAAGTTCGAAGGAGGCGGGCCGTTCTCCTCGTACCTGGTGAGCGCCCTCTCACGCCGATTGATGAAGAAGGCGTCCCAAGTCGGACGGTAGTTGGGATTCCAGCGGGAATCCATCCGCTGCTCCGGAGTGAGCTCGAAGTAGTAGTGGTTCGTGATGGCCGCCCGGCGCGCCAAACCTTGAGGGACAGGAGGGACCGGCACGCCTCCGGTGCTCAGCCTCCAGCCGGCGGGGACGTCGTAGCCGGGTGGGCAGGGGTAGTTCGAGGCGCAAAGCGCCTCCGCCTCCGAGTAGGTTAGAGTGGGTACGGTGGAAAGAAACACACGATCCGTGTGCTTCTTCCTTATTGGTGGGATTCCCTTTAGTCCCGGGTGGTGGCACCATCCGGTACTAGAGCTAATATAACGACGCCTATAAATTGGCCACTCCTCAGACAGGTTACTCACTCACACAAATTGGCCACTCCTCAGACCGAGGCAGAAGTTAGTTAAATAAAAATGGCATGTACTCCAGCTGTAACGGGATCAAATAAAGATGTAAGCGTGTGTGATACTTTTTGCATATTAATTTGATCAATGTTGCTTTTGTAAACTGAGGAAAATAATGTTTCCTACTTTGAATTATTCTGCAATAAAAAGACTGTTTTATAGTTGATCTATTTCGGTGTGAATTCGTCCTGTTGGGCTGTCGTCGATCGATTTCGACAGTTTTTCGTAAAAAAATAAATAGAGTGAAAAAACACTCAAAAAGATATATCCTACAAAGATATATCAAATTTAAACAATATTAGTTAATGCATTTTAAATTGAAAATGGCAAAATGGTTAATAGTTTGAATAGTTAGAATAATTATTTTAGAAAACAGAAAATTGCATTGGATTAGTTTTGCAAATTAAAAAACTTTTCATGTTGAATTTTTTTTCAGATTCAAAAGTATGCGGAATCTATTCAAATTCATATTTAGGAGCTTTTCAAAAATTCGCGCGCAAAAATTTGAATTTTCACCGCTTTGAACGAAAAAAGAGAGCTCTAGTACCGGGTGGTGCCACCACCCGGTACTAGAGCTAATTTTGCGCGCGCTGGGGGACACATGTGCAAAAATACCTCTTGTCCCGGGTCGTGGCACCACCCGGGACCAAAGGGGTACCTCTTGTCCCGGGCCGTGGCCTCGCCCGGGACTAGAGCTGCTCTGCTATATAAGCAGGCAATGGCTGCACCGGGTCGAGCCACGACCCGGGAGCACTTCGGCGCCGCCAGGCTGCCGCGCACGCCGCCGTCCGCCGCGTCTCCCCCGTCCGCCGCCGGCCGCGCCTCCTCCTCCTCTCGTCGCCGTCGCCGCCCCCTGCCCCGCCGCCGGCCGCGTCGCCCCCGTCCGCCGCGTCGCCCCCGTCCGCCGCGTCGCCCCCGTCCGCCGCCGGCCGCGCCTCCTCCTCCTCTCGTCGCCGTCGCCGCCACCTGCCCCGCCGCCAGCCGCGCCTCCCTCCGCGCCGACGTCCGCCCGACCCCGCCGCCCTCCGACCCGCCTCCGCGCGGCCGCCTCCGCGCCGCCCTCCTCTGCCCCAACTCCGGCCGCCGCCACCTCGCCCCTCGACGCCGCCCAACTCCGGCCGGTGAGCTTTTTTTCTAAGTTTTTTTCCTAATTTTTTCTAAGTTTCTAGTGTACTGTTTTTCCTAATAATAGCTAATTTGCTTAGTGTACTGTTTTCCTTAATTAGTATACTAGGTTAGTGTTGATAGCTAGGTTAGTTTTGAGTTTAGTTTTTAGTTTCATATTTTAATTAGCTAGGTTAGTTTTTTGTTGTTAAGTGTAGTATATTTTCTTAAGTGTTGTTAAGTGTATAGTATGCTTAAGTAAGTGTATTATTTTGCTAAGTTAGTGTACTGTTTTTTGTTGTTAAGTGTAGTAGATTTTGCTAAGTGTAGAAATATTTTAGTGTAGTCGGAAATTCGTTGAGTTAATAAGTCGTTGAGTCGGGAAGTCGGTGAGTCGTTGATTTTTGCTAAGTGTAGATTTTTGCTAAGTTTAGATTTTTGCTAAGTGTAGTAGATTTTTGCTAAGTGTAGTAGATTTTTGCTAAGTCGGAAAGTCGGGAAGTAGTGTAGTCGGTGAGTCGTGTAGTCGGTGAGTCGTGTAGTCGGGTAGTCGTTCAGCCGGTGAGTCGTGTAGTCGGGTAGTCGGGAAACCGGGTAGTCGTGTAGCCGGGAAGTCGTGTAGTCGGGTAGTCGGGAAGTCGGGAAGTCGGGTAGTCGTGTAGTCGGGAAGTCGGGAAGTCGGGTAGTCGGGAAGTCGGGAAGTCGGGTAGTCGGAAAGTCGTGTAGTCGGGTAGTCGGGAAGTCGTGTAGTCGGAAAACCGGGAAGTCGTGTAGTCGGGAAGTCGTGTAGTCGGGAAGTCTACACTTAGCAAAAATCTAATTAGGACACCGCCAAGGCCACCATCGCCTTCTCAGAGTCGACATGATGACACTTACGACGACCACCATGGCACGAGTCCATCTCGATCTCCGTCGCCGCGTCAGTCGCTGCATCAGCCGACTCCTCAGCCGACTCCTGAGCCGTCTCCTGAGCCATCTCCTGAGCCGTCTCCACCGCCCATAAAGGCTAAAGGTCGAAAGGGTATGAAGGCTAAAGGTTTCCGATCACCCAAACACCGACTTGAGCCCCTCCCAAAAGTACCGAAAGTTCCTCCCCCGAGACCTTACGACGAACCTCCGTGTTCTAAAGAGGTAGCCAGCATTTGGCTACAAACAGAGGCGAGAAGACAGGCTGCAGAATCTAAGGAGAAAAGAAAACCCCTGCCAAAGGAAACGTATGCGGAAGAGCAAATAAATTGGGCTGTCGATTTTCTTACTACGCCATCGCAGATTTCGATGAATAGGCCAGATGACTATGTACGTCAAATGAGGAAAGTTGCTGAAACCAGCGGGAAAAGGAGAAGAGATGTTGCCCAGCTAGGACAACAGTCAAATCAGTCCATCCCCCCGCTCAAGGTGACCACTGATGAGGACTCTGGGCTTGAGAAGGATCCCGCTCACCGCGCGCAATTTGCTGCAGATGCTGGTATTTCAGTTTCTCAACTGGACAACGAAAATCTCCTCTCCTCTACATTTGAACCTGCTAAATGGCCCTGGGTATACGGGAAGGATCTAGTGTCACCTGATGAGCTCAAGGTTCTACCAACACAAATGACAAGACTGCATAAGTGGTACAAGGAGGTCGTTTTGCTAGGTCGAGAAATGATCATTGTGAGAGTTACAAGTGAACATTTCAGCGGTATTACAAGCGAGTTAACTATTCCACTTGAAGAACTCTATCAGTTATACCAGCTTGACGCCCTCGACTTGAGCATCCTCAGTACCTATTGTCTGTAAGTGATTCAATCCATTTATTTTTTGTAATCTCATTAACATTGTAAGTCTATAGCTTAGCTCGGTCATTGCCCTGTTCTAATTATGCTCACTACGGTATTATGCAGAATGAAGAGCGATGAATGTGACAGAAAGGGGTCGTTTGAGATTGGGTTCGTCGACCCAAGCCTAGTTAATCAGAAAATGTTTACATTAAAGCACGACGATACGGTGGACAACTTGTTTAGGGCCCTCCGAGAACAACATTATAAAGGGCAGATATTGTTTCCTTACCATTTCAGGTAAGAGTATTACTGTCTTGTACACATTGGTTAATTTTTGCTTACTTGATGTTAAGTGTAACTGATTAGTTACTGACATATATAAACGTGCGCAGCGACCATTACATTCTGTTAGTAATTCGAGTCGATACAGCAGAAATTGATATTATGGACTCATTGAACTGGCCCAAAGAGAGGCACGAATTTATCCAAGGAGTGCTCGCACGGTAATTTCAATCTTTATCTTATTACATCGGTCTCTTTCCTGAGATATGAAGTAACTAATTAATAACTCATTTATTCAATTGTTTGCTGGGCAGGGTTTGGGAACTTTTCCGAAAGACTACAAAAGGTGACTTTCCGGAGAACCTTACTTATAAATACCCCAGAGTAAGTAGTATGAGCTAGGTGTTCGCGCATCCCTTCGTGATGCTTGATTATTATTTGATTGAAATCTATTCTCGTGTAGTGGTTGGATAGGCAGCCACAAGGAACCAATTTGTGTGGATACTACGTCTGCGAGTGGATTCGCAAGATAGTCTCTGAGCGGAACCGAGACACATTTATCGAAGTAAGTGAACAAATAAATTCACAATTTCATTTTATAACCATCATTTGTGTTGAGTGTCATTCATAATTTCTGTTATGATGATTGATATTCATATTAATCTCCCTTCTTTTATAGATGGATCGAAAACGGAGGAACGTGAAACTAAAGGACCGCTTTCGAGCAATTAGCGAGGAAATTGCGGGCTTTTTGATGAACTATGTCTTAGATCCGAAGGGAAAATACAATGGCGCCGAATCAAGATAGATGACGGGCTCTAGTAGTGGCTAGCTTGATGATCTCCATGTAATCGAATAGTTGACGGTTCTAGTCTCTCTTATATATGGGATCTTTATTTGTAATCGAATAATCGAATACTTTCCCGTCTTCACGACTTTCCGTTCCGACTTCCGATTTCCCGACTATCTCATAAAGCTTGCTCTTACGAACATTTTGATATGTTATATGTTTTTTTCTGATTTACAGATAATTAACCGTATTTTTTGCAAATTATTCGTAATATACAACAATCGGAACGAAAAAAGTCACAGGCCGCCACGTGGAAGCATCTCTAGTCCCGGGTGGTATTACAACCCGGGACTAGAGCTCCTCTCACATGCGCATGCGCTGCCCCCGCGTGGAGGGCTCTTGTCCCGGGTCGTAACCCACCCCGGACAAGAGGGGGGATGCTCTAGTCCCGGTTGCCATGTACCGGATGGCAATCCGGTACATTAGGGGTTCCCAACCCGGGACAAGAGGGGGGGTTTCCACTAGTGACATAAACAAACCATGAGTTGACTACCTTCCTAGCTAGTTAATCTGACAAGGTTGTTAGCCTCAATATACCAATAATTAATTTCTACACAACAATGTGAGCAGGACCAGCAAAGCATGCACCAGTGCTAATATAGAATAATACAATTAAGCATAGTTAGTACTGTACACTACAGGCGAAAGATTTAATCCAGTTTCCAACAAAAGAAGCAAGCATCTTATTATATAAGCATGACAGCTAGCAAACTTACCCCTTGATCAGATAGATGGTTCCGATAGCAATGGCGGGAAGCTGAAGTAGGGGAGTGCATGTCTGCGGTTCAAGAAAATCTCCATCTTGCTACAGACCTTGGTGATTTCATAAGTCTTGACCTCCAGTGAGTAACAACCCACATTATCATCATGAATGCTTACTGGAGCGCTTTGAAAGAACAAGAATCCCTCGGATGCGCCCACTGTGGAAACAAAGTAGTCCTGATACTGGTCAGGCAGCGGGATGATCTTCTCCAACTTCCATTCCTGGGAACCATTATGCAGAGATGTATGGTGGAGAGTACAAGAACTCTCTTGACCAACGATAGAAAACATATCAATGACTCCTTCTCTGCCCAGAACAATAGCACTCGGACGCCGACTGCCAATGTTCTGGTTAGGCAGATCTCTGAGCTGCACATGGTAGCCTGTGAGAAGGTTGATACTGGAAAACTTCATAGAGCAAGTGTCCAGCACAAGCAGGTAATCGCTCCGGTCCCAGGGGTTTGTCCAGTAGAAGCAGCCACGCACGCAGTCGAAGCAGGACAAGGCGCCAAGAGGAGTGAAGACGGGGAATGTGGCCATAGACCAATTGCACCATTGCCTAGTTGTGGCAAGGAAGACAAAGAGGGCGGTCTTGGTTTCATATCTTGCTATGAATATCACCTTGAGGTTGAGGGAGTCATCCTCGCGGTCGTCCGCGGTGGTGGGAGCGAGCATGGGCACGAACTCGAGGAGGCGCTCACCCGGGCGGGCGGCGATGTCGTCGGGTATGGTGGGAAGCAGGTCGAATCGGCGGGACAAGGGGTCGCAGACGGCGAAGTGGAAGTCGGCGGCGTTGCAGTACTCCCGTTTGATCCACGCGGAGTCGCCGGGGCGGCGGACGACCTCGTTGCAGTCCATGAGGACGCTCACGCGGTCGCCGGGGTCGCCCCACATGCGGACGGAGCGAGGGTGGAGCCGTGGAGGGATACCCAGTCGAGGAGGACGCGGCCATCGCGGGCGTCGCGGGGGCGCCAGCGGGGGAGTTGGTCGTCGCCGGGCCCGACGGAGTGGTAGGAAGCAGAACAGACGACGGGCGGGACGAAGGAGAAATCCTCGACGTAGGAGGCGAGGGCTCCGGCGAGCGCGGAGGAGGGGTGCGGCGCCTCTGCGGGGTGGAAGCCGGCCGCGTCCATGAAGCCGAGGAGGGGAGGACGGTGCAGAGCGCGGAAGCGGCGGCGAAAGGCGCGACCTTTGATGAGGCGGCGGAAGGAGGTGCACGCGGCGGTGGCGTGGGCAAGCGCGTCCGGGGTGAGCAGGCGGAGGAAGATCTCCACCAGGAGATCCTCGGGGATGGTCGCCTGCGCCGGCATGGCCATGGCCGCCGGTGCGGAGGAAGGGGATCGGTGCCTACGGTTTGGGGGATCGAGATCCGGTGACATGCCATGGGCATGTCACCGGTGAACAGTAACCGTGACATGCGCCCAGTTTTTTGCCGTTGGATCCAAAATCGATGGATAGATGAACATCTGCTACAGTGCATCTGCTACAGCGCGCGCTACAGGAGATCTGCTACAGTGCATCTACTACAGGCCACGTGCTACAGTGTTTGATCTGGTCTGCTCATTTTCGATCCAACGGCCCAGAGTGCAAGGCACGGCACTGTTCATTGGCAATCCGTGTCCGGTTTGGGGATAGGTTTTCTCTGGGAGTGAGGAGTGGAACTGGACTGAGCAGTGGGACTGGCCAGTGACCGACCAGCTAAAATCCAGAAACTGTTTTTTTAGAAAAGGAGGGTGCGAGTCCCGGCCTCTGCATCGAGTGATGCACACAGCTATTCGCACTTATTAATCCAACCAGATTTACAAAGTACAATAATGAGAACAAACTGAAGTCAACCTCTTGACAACAAGGTCGCTACCACTATGATGGGGGTGACTAACACCAACGCACATCATCTAAAACCCAGTTCAGCTAAACACTCAACGCACACCGATGTGCACGCTTTAGTCGCTGCCGCCGTCTTCCACGAACCCATCTTCAGAAAGGATCAACACCATGACCTTGCAAAATCAGGCCTGCCGTCGGCATCGCCACGATGCCAGACAGCGCCACCATGCGCGAGTCCATCAACCCGAAGTCGAGACCCCGCAGCGCCACGCCGCCGAGACTCACCGACATCGACGTGGTAAATGAAACACCGCTCCGCCGGCTGACCCCCTCCAAAACGATGCCCTCAAGAGGGTGAACGACACTGTAGGTGACGCCATCGTCTGATCTGGAAAACTAGATCTGGGGTTTCCCCCGGAACAAACAGGTTGAGGGCGGAGCAACGATGCCTTCAACAAGGTGATGACGCCCGTGGACGCCACCATCGTCGTCTCCAAAACGGAGTCCGGTTCTCACCGGCCAGCCTGCCCCACTCGCCGTCGATCTACCCGAAGAAGAGTTGATGTTGTCCGCGACGTCGTCATCGAGGAGTCGAGGACGTCGCGCCGTGGTACCCGACAGCACCACGTCCAGGCCCTCGTAGCCGATCCGCCGCCGCCATCGCCGGCCTTAGATCCGCGTGGGAGGGAGCGAGGAGGCGAGGAGGGCCCCGCCGCCGCCGGTGTCGGCCAGGCCTTGCCCAGCCGCACCCTTTGGCGGCGGCGGAGGGAGGGAGGGTGGATGGAGGAGGGAGGTGGGCGGCGGCGGATAGGGTTTCCCCCGTCGCCCGCGAGGGGGCGGGAGGGGGATCGGGAGGGAGGGGCTCTCCGGGTCAACTTGTGTGGAAGTTAAATTGCGTCAATCCAGAAACTGTAAGCTTCAAAAACAGAGGGATAGTCATAGTACTCGTTTGATTGCTCGTGTTTTGCTTCAAAAACTTCAAGGAACTCATGATTTGCCTATAAAATTTGTGCTCGGAGTACGGGGATACATGATTCTTGCAGTTTGGCATAATCACTCTACAGAAATGAAGTCGCATAAACATCTCAAACTGAAGATTCAGTTCTTAAGAATACATACGATTTTATACACCAAAAGCAGCAGTGCCAAGTAGCGCACAGCACAAGCTTACAACAATTGTTGCAAAAGAAATTTCACCATATATAGACGCTACACAAGAATGTAAACC
Organism: Poa pratensis; assembly: GCA_947311845.1. NCBI lineage: Eukaryota > Viridiplantae > Streptophyta > Magnoliopsida > Poales > Poaceae > Poa > Poa pratensis. Next base: position 42,972,577 of record CAMZMU010000063.1, read on the forward strand.
GTAGTCATTAGCATAGTTTGTGTATATGGTAGTTAGAGATTAGTTACCATAGTTGTTATGATTGTAATCTTGATGTACAAGTTAACCCTGATATAAATACAACCGGAGGCCGACCCTGTTGGGTACGGCAAGCTATTAATCTTGACTTGGTATCAGAGCCTAGATCCAATCTCATCCACCGCGCCGCCGCCAGCCATGGGAACCGAAGGAGCTCTAACTTCTGCCTCCGCCGGTGCAATGATGTCAATGGCTAGCTCATCCACAGCCATGCCATCTGCCTCCTCTTTTGCTGGACTTATCACCGTCGAGCTTGATCGCCTTAACTTTCCTCTCTGGAAGTCTCAGGTCGTGCCAGCCATCTCCGGTGCTGGCCTCTTCGGCTACCTCGACGGAACCATCGCCGCACCTCCGATGACGGTGATGGAGGGCGAAGGGAAGAATCTCCATGCGGTGCCCAACCCGGCACACGCTGTCTGGTATCGTCAAGACCAGATCGTGCTTGGAGCACTTCGCTCCCACATGCACCTCGACATCCTCGCGCAGATGACCTCCTTCACCACCTCGTGCGGCGTGTGGACGGCGCTCCACACCATGTTCGCCGCCCAGAACAGGGCGGCCATCAACAACATCAGGTGCCAGCTGTCGGGCACCAAGAAGCACGACATGTCCGTGTGCGAGTACTTCCAGAAGATGAAGAGCCTGGCGGACTCGATGGCGGCTGCAGGCCGTCCCTTGGAAGATGACGAGATCATCGGCTACATAAGCGCCGGTCTCGGCGAAGAATTTGATGCCCTCATGTCCTCCCTCACAATCTATAACATGCCTATCACCCTAACTGATTTCTATGCGTTTCTTCTGAGCGAAGAAGCACGACAGGCACTGCGACAGACCCAGGCGCCCGAGTTCAGCTCCTCCGCCAACAGCTTTGGCCGCTCGGGCGGCTCCTCCTCCAACAACACTCGTGGCGGCTCCTTCGGCGGAAATTCTTCACGTCCGCCAGCTCCCAAAGGCGGACAAGGAGGAGGAGGATCAGGAGGAGGCGGCGGCGGCTACGGTGGTGGCTATCGTGGTGGACGCGATGGTGGCCGTGGCCGCGGTCGCTACAGCAATGGAGGACAACGCCCGTGGCGCCCTAAGTGCCAGGTTTGCGGCAAGATCGGGCATGTCGCGACGAAGTGGCGTGAGCGCTTCAATCACGCCTTTCAGGCGGAAGATGCCCATCACGGTGGGTACCATGCTGGCCCCAACGGCCAGGGCAACCACGGCGGGTATGATGGCTACCACGGAGGCAACCATGGCGGATACGGTGCCTACCAAGGTGGTGGTTACGGTGGCTATCAAGGTGGCAATCACGGTGATGGTTACGGTGGCTATCAAGGTGGCAATCACGGTGGCCACTGGGTGATGGACACAGGCGCCACCGACCACCTCACGGGCGATCTGGATCGCCTCCACATGCATGATCGCTATGAAGGACGGGAGCACGTTTAGGTCGCCAACGGACAAGCTTTGCATATTGCACATATTGGTCATTCTAATCTATCCGGCTCCTCCAAACCTCTAGCTCTTAACAATATTCTCCATGTTCCTCAAATTCGCATGAACCTCCTTTCCGTTTACCGCCTAGTTTCTGATAATCATGTCTTTGTTCAATTTCATAAAAATATTTTCTTGTTAAGGATCGAACCACGAAGGCGGTGCTCCTCACGGTAGGAGTCAAGGAGGTCTCATCCCATACCACTCGACCGTGCCACATCCTCATCATTCCATCAAGCTTGCTCCACCGTCAAGTCCTCCTCGAGCCAATGGCATCAACGGCTTGGGCATCCATCAAATAAAGTGGTCGAGTCAGTTGTTAGTTCCAATAAACTTCCATGTATCCCTAGCAATGAGTTGTCAGTGTGTGATGCGTGTCAACGCGCAAAGAGTCATCAACTACCCTATAGTTCTTCAAGTCGTGTAACCACTTCCCCTCTTGAACTTATTCATACCGATGTGTGGGGGCCAGCTACTGTTTCCTCTGGTGGTTATAAATATTATGTCAGTTTTGTTGATGATTTTAGTCGTTTTACATGGATATACTTACTTAAGCAAATCTGATGTTGAGCAAATTTTCTATAATTTCAAAACATGTTGAACGTTCCTTAAAACCAAAATTCGCATGGTCCAATCAGATTGGGGGGTGAATACACCGTCTGCACACATACTTCCAACGCACTGGCATATCTCATCGCATTTCATGTCCACACACCTCGCAGCAAAATGGAATTGCGGAACGAAAACACCGTCACCTAGTAGAAACCGGTCTTGCTCTTTTAGCCCATTCTTCTCTACCTGTGCGGTATTGGGATGAAGCTTTTCTGACAGCTTGCTATCTTATAAATCGAATGCCCACACCTGTCCTTAACAAGCAACACCTCTATTTCGCCTCCTTCAGATTCAACCTGATTATTCTTTCCTATGTGTGTTTGGGTGCGCATGTTGGCCCAGTCTCCGAAAATACAACTCTCGCAAACTCGATTTTCGCTCAAAAATGTGTGTTTTTCTTGGGTACAGCCCGTTTCACAAAGGTTACAAATGCCTTGATCGCTCCACTAGTCGCATATATATTTCACGAGATGTCGTTTTTGATGAGCGAGTTTTTCCGTTCAAAACCAATGAGCGTCCTGATCTTTCTCCTCTAGAAAATCCTATTGCCTATCCTGATTTCGAGCCGGTAGTGCAGAATGCACCTATGCGTGCATATGACTTGTCGCTTTTACCTGGTATTTTACCTGTTTCAGGGCCTCAAACTGAGCTGACTCAGTCCTCCGCTGGTACGATCGACGTGCATGGCCTCAGCCGCGCACCCATGCACCGGCGGCCGATCGCGTCCCTTCGCGCACCTCTCCATCGCAGTCGACGGCCCGTGAAGCAGTGGCCCATGAGCGGCCCACGCTGGATGCCTCCACTGCGTCGGGCGAGCCAGCTCCTCCATTGTTCTACGACGACAGATACAGCCTCTGCTGATCCTCCCCCGGCATCGCCAGCTGCTGCAGCTCCAGGGCCACGATCCAGCTGTGGTCGACTGATTATTGAGAAGAAATTTACAGATGGTACAGTCAAGTATGACCCCAGGAGGCGTGCTTTCTTTGCAACGCCAACTACTCATCGGGATGCCTTGTCCGATCTAGCTTGGAGAACTGCTATGGAGTCAGAGTTTGCAGCGCTTCAGAACAACCGCACGTGGGTTCTTGTTCCTCGACCTGCCGGTACAAATATTGTTAGCTGTAAGTGGGTTTTCAAAGTCAAACAAAATTCTGATGGCTCGCTTGACAAATTCAAGGCTCGGTTAGTTGCGTGAGGGTTTACACAATAGTATGGCATTGATTATTCTGACACTTTCAGTCCAGTTGTTAAACCAGCCACTGTTCGCTTGGTGCTTGCCCTTGCAGTCTCTCGTGGTTGGAGTATGAGGCAGATTGATGTAAGTAATGCTTTCTTGCATGGTTTCTTGGATGAGGATGTTTATATGTACCAGCCTCCAGGTTTTGAAGATGTCGATCGCCCTTCCTTTGTGTGCAAACTGCAGAAGTCCATCTATGGTCTCAAACAGTCCCCTCGAGCGTGGTACTCTCGGCTTAGTGACAAACTTCAGCAGTTGGGTTTTCGTCCGTCTGTTGCTGATACATCTCTCTTTGTGTTTCATCATGAGGGTGTTACTCTTTATATGCTGGTCTATGTTGATGATATTGTCATCGTGGGTTCCTCGTCTGATGCAGTGGATCGTCTGTTACAGCAGCTCTCCCGCTTGTTTCCTATCAAGGATCTCGGTACTCTCAGTTATTTTCTTGGCATTGAGGCTGCTCACAATTCAGGGGGGATGATTCTGTCAAAACATAAGTATGCACTTGACTTGCTTCACCGAGCTCGTATGGAGAATTGTAATTCAGCCCCAACGCCCATGTCTTCTGTTGATAAGTTGTCAGCTACATTTGGTAAAGCACTATCTGGTGATGATGCCTTCAAGTACAGGAGTATTGTTGGAGGATTGCAATACTTGACATTGACTAGACCTGATATTTCATTCGCTGTAAACAAAGTCTGCCAGTTTCTGTCCAAACCCACCGATGTTCATTGGGAGGCAGTAAAGCGTATCCTGCGCTATGTTAAAGGCACATCAAATATGGGCCTTAGGATCAAGAGGTCACCCTCCACATTGTTGAGTGTGTTTACTGATGCTGATTGGGCCGGCAATATGGATGACAGCTTTCCACAGGGGGCTTTGCAGTATTCTTTGGCTCTACCCTGGTTTCGTGGAGTTCTCGTAAGCAGCCCACTGTATCTCGATCAAGTACTGAGGCAGAGTACAAAGCACTTGCAAATGGTGCAGCTGAAGTGACGTGGGTTCAGTCATTGTTAAAGGAACTAGGAGTTCCTCAGCCGAGAGCACCAATTTTATGGTGTGACAATTTGGGAGCTACGTATTTAACTGCCAATCCGGTGTTCCATGCTAGAACAAAACATATCGAAGTGGATTTTCACTTTGTTCGAGAGAAAGTAGCCCTTGGTGCTCTTGATGTTCGTTTTGTTTCCTCCGGTGATCAGGTTGCTGATGGTTTTACCAAACCTGTTAACAAACAGATGTTGACTCGGTTGTGTTACAATCTGAATCTTGCCAGATGTTCAGATTGAGGGGAATGTAAACCGTAGTCATTAGCATAGTTTGTATATATGGTAGTTAGAGATTAGTTACCATAGTTGTTATGATTGTAATCTTGATGTACAAGTTAACCCTGATATAAATGCAACCGGAGGCCGACCCTGTTGGGTACGGCAAGCTATTAATCTTGGCTAAGAATTCAAGTACCCATCGGAAATCTGAAGAACCGTAGACGCATCCACGGCCATAAGAATTACATACATACATAGTGCACAAGTACAATCCGCCATGCTATGCGGCGCACAATCACGTATAGATAGTGTACAAAAACGAAAGAATCAACATCAAAACGATCGAATTGGTGCTTTTCTCTTCTCGCCGTGATAGAATCAATCGGTCACAACCCGGAGGAGAAGGGGATGGACGTGCCGGCTAGCCAGACGTCGCCGCCGATGAACGAGCCCACCGTGAAGGTGCTGGCCTCTGAGGCGCGCTGCTGATCACGCGGTAACCCTTCCAGGTCACCCGGTTGGACGTGCCGGCTCCGGCGCCCGTATTCTGGTACTCGCCGTAGTAGAGCGTGTCGAGCGCGAAGGTGCCGTCCCACTCGAGCCACCCGGCTGGGTCAATGACGCTGTCCAGCTGTGACTCTAGGTACACAGTGCGCGAGTACTGCTTCCACGGCCTGCCCAGGAACGACCGGAAGCTGGATTGCACGGCGGCGAGGTCCGACGCCGCGGCCACCTTACACTTCTGGATGGAGATGCCCGTGTTCTGGTTTGGGTCCGTCCGGCCCTGCGCCGTGTAGGTGTTCTTCTGGCTCGCCAGGGGCCGCAGCGCGTAGAGGTTGCAGCTCTGGAGCACCACGGCGGCGTTGCCAAACACGAAGTCGACGGTGCCGTAGACTTCGCACTCGCGGAAGAACTGTCGGAGGGAGTGCACGTACAGGGTGTCCTGGTAACCCACGAAGCTGCAACGGTAGAAAGCTGATAGGTCGGCGCCGACTCGGAGCGCCACCGCTTGGTGCTTCGACGGACCCGCCGAGTTCTCGATGGTCAGATCACGGGCCAGGAAGTTGTTGCCCACCACCGCTGCAGTATTACCACGTACAAAAAAATGTTAGACATATGTTTACATGTAGTTAAGATCTGTTAGTTGAACTTCAATCATATTTTCTGCGAGAAACTTTGAGTTTTCATATTTAACGTCACCGATGCACACGCCCGTGGTGCCGCGGTGGGACGCTCATTAAGGTAAACTTTGAGTATTTTTTTCCATTTTTTTTGTTTTTTCTTCTTTATCTTTCTTTCACTTCCATATTGTCGTATTGTTTTTCCCCTTGATTACAATATCTTTATTTCACCTTTTTATATAACCCTTGAAGATTTTCTATGAGATACATGAACATTAGTGATATATGTAACACATGCGGGAAAACATGAGGAAGAAAAAAACGACCCCTGCGTCTCGCGTCGCCCCCCGCGCGGGCGACCGAGACGCGTAACCCTAGCGCCGCCGCCAGTCCTTCCCCTCCTCTCCTCTTCCTCGCCGTCGCCGGCGAGCGCCGCCGGGCCAGGCCCGCGTGGTGCCGGCGGCGGCGAGACCTCCTCTTCCCCTCTCGCGGTTGCTAGGGCGCGGGTCTTGGCTGCCGGGAAAGGCGACGCCCTCGGCGAGTGGTGCGTCGGCGCGGCCCTCCGGCAGTGTGGTGGGTAGCTCGACGACTAGCGAGTACCTCCAGCGGGCGGGTGGTCCTCCGGGAGGCGGTGCGGCAGCTCTCCTTCCGGCAGCGCGACGACGAGTCGGGCCCGATCTGGGCCTGCCACGGGCCAGGCGGGCCTGTGGTGGCCAGGACCGGGCCATGACGAGGAGGCCGCCCCTGGAGCAGTGGGCGTCGGTGCTGGCCATGGTGAGGTCAAGGTGGAGCGATGCGAACAGGGGGCAGCGGCGGCGGCTTTCTTGCTGCAGCGTGGCAGCGGGGACTTCGTGGGCCCAATCAGGGCCCGGCCGGGCCAGAGGGCCTGGTGTGCCCCTGCTGCCGCGTCCGGTCGACAACCACCTACGGTGGTGAAGGATGGTCTCCTTCGGTTTGTCGTGCTGCTGCCGTCCTCTGCTCTGCGGTTCCTACTCTTCCCGCCTCGCAGGTCACACGATGAGCCTCGCTACATGGGCGCGAGTCCGCGGATGCCGGGGCGGCGGCCCCGGAAGGTGAACCGCACGTGCGTCTTGGCGGCAGGGCGGCGGTGCGGTGGTGATGGCCCATTTCTTTGGACCATGAGGGTGGCAAGGAGTGGTCGTTGGGGTCTCCTGGTGTTGGCGGCAACATCTTTGTCAGCGCCCAGATCATGTGTGGAAGCTCGGCTCGGAACCCGTCAGTTGCGTGAGGTACCAAGTGAGGGGACAGTTGCCGGGCGAAAGTCCAACGTTTCTGCGCCAACGACGGCGACGCCTGTGGGTGTCGTTACCCTCTTGGGGGCGTCGTGGTGGCTACTCTCTCCATATTTGGGCTCCGGGTGAAAACCCTAGACCTTGTGGTCTCGATATCGGCGGCGCTAAGTGCGTCGTTACCTCCTTGGGGGCGGTGTCGTGGAGCTCTGGTTTCCTTGGTCTCGACGGCGTCTCCGGTGGCAAGCTCGGTGCTTTCTAGTTTTTCTTGTTTATCTTTGATCTGCTTGTAAGATGTCTCCCTCATCACTATGTATCGTTTTGCCCGTTGGGCTTTATTTATAAAGCGGGGCGAAATCCTGTTTCGTGGTGGATATGTAACACATGAATATAGTCTTTAATATACCATGAGCATCTTTTAAAACGTTTATGAAACATTTCTTTTCACAGACAAGAACAAATTTTCCTAAATACATGAACTTTTTGCTGACTATACGAACATTTAACGTACAATTCATGAATAATTTCTTTTATAACATAACACATGAATTTTTATTCATAAACTAAATTGATATATTTAGTAAAATAAGGTAAAAGAAACATATTTATATCCAGAAAGGAAAAATCATTACTCATAGGCCATGCCAGATGCGGCCATATATAAATGATTCAGACGGCGGCCTACTATTTGATCCTAACGGAACTCCTTGTCCCATCAATTAGTTCGCTAACCATGGAGTATAACACATCACTTGTGAACGTTGATGTAAACTAGTCGGGAAAACAGCTAGGAACCAATGAAAACAATATTTCATATGTTTTGAATTAATGGAACTCTAATTTTGCCCCTAAGCTAAACCTCATTATGTTTGACTCAAGTATCTAGTAGAAAACATGTTAATATCTGCAAAGTAAAATATTTAATAATATGGAAGATGTTTAATAAAAAATCTAATCAACCTAGTTTGGTCTTGTGGATGTTGCTATACATATTTGTCTATTTATAGTCTTGATCAAACCTGATTGAGTTTGATTTAGGGCAACACGATGGTCGATGGTTTCAACTAATTTGGAAGAGAGTAATATAGGTACCTACGTAACGGTAACACCCAGGAGAATACAAATATTACCTTGCTACCTTGTTCATAAATCAGAATTTTCGAATGCTAGCTTGTTTATTTCCAATTACTTGATTTAAAAAAGAAAATCTAGGCGACCGAATATCTTTGCACTGTGGTTTTAGCAGCAGAACAATGGAGCGTGGATGACTGGATGGGATGATGGCAGTTGGCTGGTGAACAAAAGCTGAGAAAAATGAGACTAAGATCTCAAGTCTAGTCAGGGAATGAATAGGCAATCTCTGTCTGCTCCTCAATAATCCTGCTGGGCCAGCCAAGTACTATCCACGTTCACGTCCGGCCAGAAACGAGCGAAGAGGATGGATGAACAAACGCATGGAAAGCGTCGTCTCACATGCATGCGGCGGTAGTTAGCATGTGACCACGCGCACGGCAGCTATCAGGCCTTGTAGGTGCCCACTGGGCCTTGATCGTCCTACCTTGTTGTTTGACGACAATGACACATTCTTCCGTGCGCCTCCCTCTGTGCGGATGAGAGCAAAATAGGCAAGACGGAACAGCAGATACAGATCTTGGCGCATAATGCATTAACGCTACCGCATGGGGCCTGTGGTTTATTTTAGTGTGCGTTGCCCTGACTGCACCGACGAGGCAGATGAATGTTCTCACGGACACATTATCCACCACCACCTAGTACGGTCACCGATGGAGCAGTCATTGCCTGATCGATCTGGAATAGATCGCAGGGATCTGCAGATCGAACTGGAATAGATCGCACGATCCATGCAGAGAAGTCCCACTTCTTAAAACATGTTTTTACCCCGCTTTATAAGTTAAGTCAGACGACTGTGCCGATACAATATGAATAAATCATTTATATACCAGATCAAAACTAAAACAAAGAAAATTTTAGGAGTTGCCCCCTCACAGAAACACACGGGACTACCGACTAGAACTAAACCAAAGCCTCCTTGTGAAACCACAGTATGTCGGCGTCCCACACCCACCAAGTTGTCGCCGAAGAGAGCCGTCTGCCCTCTCGCTCCGGGCCGTGGAGCGTTGATCCTACTAGCATACAACTAGTATCTAGCGCATGACATATAAGTTACATATGTAAGATAGGAAGCCGCCGAGATCGCCATACGCCAGAGCCACATCAGCTCCAAACGAGGATTCAAACTTGTTGGCCAATGGCAACGTGAGGCCACCCATAGGTAATGAGCTCCACGACAACACCCTCAAAATGGCAACCAACACACAATGCCATCGTCGCTGACACGAAAACAATCGAGGGTTTTCACCCGGAGCACTAGTACGGGGAGGGTACGTGACCACAACGACGTCCCAAGAGAGTCACGACATCGCGGACATCATCCTCGTTGTCGCCGAAGTGCCGGGCTTTCACCCAAAATCACCCTCGTGCCCCACCAAGGTACAACTGCCTGCCACCAAAACAAATCTCCACGCCATGATCTGGGAGTCCAACTTTGGCCATGCAAACGGCGAAGACATCGGAACCTGATAATTTTGCTTAGGTTGAAGCCCCACTTCGCCTGGTCTGAAAACGCCATTGCCGACACAGGGAATACGTGATACAGTACATCGCTACATGTATGGAAACATGCTGCCAATGGCCAATGCCAGCCGGCCCAATGCGTTACCGTCCGGCGCAATAGTGTATCTGTACATCCAGGTGGTTGGATATGATTGCTCGATCATGTACTATTTCCAGCCAAGCAGCTTGGTCAGTTGGTGTTGTCAGCTAACTCCATCGTACGTGATACTCGCGTACACAGTACCACAACCAAGTTGGTGCACGATAAATTCGTACAGCAAAGCGAGCATTTAGCTCCTGGATAGACTTGCCAGGGAGATGCGGATGGATCGCTGACACTGTCTTCTGTTGCGAACTAGTTCGAGGCTCGGAGCTTCGTAGTTGGGCTTGTTTTTTTTAGAAAAGAAAAGTAGTCGGGCTAGATAGATAGTGGCGACTGGCGATCACCCGCCTAGCCCCTGTATTTTAGGATGATATTCGGAACTCCAAAGTAACTCGTTGCTTCTGTGTACGAAATTCAAGTGTTGTACTTGTACATATGCGTAAAGTTTGGTGAAGAAATAATATTTTCTGTGCACTCTACCAAAAAAAATCAGTAGCCAACGTTGGATAATTTTTTTAGAGCACTGGTTTTATTTTTTTCGCATAAAGCACCCCAAATATCCTTTCTTCACGAAACTTTAGATAATTTTTTGTTCTGTGAAATATTTGGACATGTTTGTCACCGACTTGTTTTTAGATACTTTTGAACTATTTTACTATTTTTTTTTATCGAATTTCGTCCTGTTCCAGGAGCATGTGTATCGGAGCCAAAACTGCAAGACCGTGAGTACTAGTGGAACACAAGGGTCAAGAGATGTCGAATACACACATATCCTGTCCTCTGTATCAAAGGCTCAAAGCTCGATCTACCAATGCACCTAACTCGCTTTACTGAATTAATGTGCTTATATGGCTACTTAACGATCGATTTAACGAAATGTAGCAAGCAATATTTAGCATAATAAAAGTTTAAGATAGGTAAGGCAATGGATATGTGACTTGTTTACCGACTGTGGCGGAGTTGAAGGTGGTGGATCCGTCGACTACGTTGCGGCTGGCTTTGATGACCGTCTTGCCGATGCCATCGCCGATGAACATGAGGTTCTTCTGGTTCTTCCCCACCTGCACGTTTTCCATGTACGCGCCGGCCTTGATGTAGATCACGTACCTGCTGTTCGAGTTGGTCGGCGCCGCCGCGACCGCCGCTGAAACCGTCGTGTAGTCTCCACTTCCGTCCTTGGCCACCACCACGTTCGCCGATATGCCCGACGCTGCCGCCTGCAGCAGCCGCCGGTCCCCGGGCTTCACCCACCGCGGGAACCCCTTCACCATCTGCCCGTACCCCGTGAACGGCTGCCGCTGCGTCTGCACGCCGGCCTCCATGTCCATCACCGTCGACGTGGCCGGCGAAGGCGAGGGCGAGGGCAGCTTCGTGGCCATGGCGAGCGAGTTGCTGGCCATTCGGGATATGTGGCGAATGCCGGGCTCCATGTAGCGGCGCACGTCGCCGCCCTTCTGGTACGAGAAGCCCTCGAGGCAGGTCTGCTGGCTGGTGATAGCGGCGGAGAGGACCGTCATGACATGGTCCATGATCGGGGCGGAGGGCTGCTGCTCCAGGTCGGACATGGTGGCCCGGAGGTGTCCATGGTGGTGTCGAGAAGCTCCATGCAGTCGGACACGGCTTGGTGGTCGCGCGTAGTGAGGGACCTCTCGCGGAAGTAGGAGGAGCAGTTTGCAGACATGGTGGCGACTTCGGTCTCGGTGCGGTTGCAAGTGGCGCAGATGACTTCCGGGAGGGTCTTCTTGTGGAGGTCCGGAATGGTGGTGAGTGTGGACAGGCAGAGCTCAGGGTACAGCGTGCCGCCGCAGTGCGCCGCCGCGGCGGCCTCAGCAGAGGGATAGAAGGAGACATCGGACGATGCCGCCGTGGAGGCGGCGAGTGTGAGGGCGAGGAGGACGAAGAGGTGCCTTCGTTTCTCGTATAAGCCTGGCATTGTGATGTGTTCTTTGCGGGCTACGTGAGCACGACTACCGGATTATACCAAGTATGGATATGGAGAGCTAGTATATGAGACTGGAGCAGTGGAGTGGTGGATATATATGTGTGGAAGGCGAGAATCTTTTCTATTTAGAGCCCTTTTTTTTTTTCCTATTTGGAGGTTGCCGGGATCCGCATTTGCCATGTTGTATGGGATCTTCGTAATGCCCTACTTGTATGAGACGTTGCTGAGTTGACGGATCAACGCGGGGGCTCAATAAATCTATTCTTGGTAGCACATGGCTCATAACTATACAGCTAGTACGGCATTAAGTTCCCATTTTGTTCATATTCTCACCTCACACACCATATTTGGTTGCAATAATTTGTAGGTGAGGGGGTGCATTATACCCGGGCTACAAAAACAATTCTCGTACTCTGGAAATTGCATTTACCAAAAGGAAATAATTTTCCCTCGTAGCACCACATATGTTCTTTCTTCATAAAACTTTGCATGCATGTAAAACACACTAACATTGTAAAAAAACTGAATTTTAATTTAAACATTTCTACTAAATTTACTGTTCAGTACAGGTGCAGAGGCTTCTGCTTTTTTTTAAAACAAAGGCAAAAGTTTTGCCTTTTATGTTGATATAGTAGGAGCAAAGACAACCTGGCCGAAGCCAAAATATAAAGGAAAGACTATATCACGACATTAGCTCATGATTTCGGCTAACTTGTTCGCGCAACCTAGAATCCAATATTTCCCTTCGTATTTTGATGCGCTGAAACATCGTCGGTGACATCCAGAATTTGTTTTTGAAGATGCTAGTGTTTGTTTCCTTCCAAATCTCCCAAGCGATCAGGTTGATCGTTGTTTTTAGTCCCTTATTTGTTGGGGAGCCCGATGCGGCTAGTTTTCCAATAGTCAAACACCGTTGGCTTGGCCGAAACAAGACTTTGCATGAGCATGGGGGCATTTAAGGCAAACAATAGCATCAACCCAAATCCTCCTGGAATAACGACACTCAAAGAGGATGTGTCTTGCAGTCTTAGGTTGACATCTGCAGGACTGTCATGTAGGTTGGTGAGGCCATCCCCTCACGACCAATTGATCAGAAGTCAAACCATATTTTGAACAGCAAGCCAGGTGAAAAAGCTGCACTTTGTAGGGACCCAAGTCTCCAAAACAACACTAATGAAGGGACCCAAGTCTCCAAAACAACACTAATGAAGGGCAGGATGAGGCGTCTATGAATTGAGCCTTATACGCCGAGCTGGTCGTGTATATCCCACTGCTCGAGAGTCCAACTGATGACAATCTAATGAGGCTCCATAGGTGGATGAACTGAGAGATGTGGTGACAGAGAAGTTTTTGACGACGAGTTATGGTCTTCATCAGCTACACCACGCAAAGCCGCAAACTCAAGTGCCGGCTTATTACAAATATGAGGAGCATACACAACTGTAGCATCAATAAAATTCATACGAACTCTAAACTTCAAGTCACTCAGCAAAGCACCAAGGGGCGCGAGACCTAGGGATGCGAAAACGGGACCCGTTTGTCCCACTTTTCCTCCATTTTAGCGAGACCATAGTTTCGAGTCGGGTCCTGTTTTTGCATCCTTAGCGAGACCATAGTTTTAAGTCGTCATTGCTTGCTGGAGATTGATGCAATCTGCTTGAAAAACCACCCTTCCAACTCCTAGCTGCTCTGCAACCTGTACCGCATTGGACAGAGCCATAGCTTCAGCATTAGAGCATCATTGATCAGTACCAGTAAACTATCGACTCAAAACGTCGCGATTGTTTTTTTGAGCATTGAAAGTGATATAATTGAAAGACAGGTCAAGGCCCAGGAGAATGCGGTCCGTGCCACCACACAGGACCCTAAATTTTTGGAGCCCAATAGTTTTATTTAGCCTTGCTTGATATAGTCTTTGCAGCCCGTCAGGCCCTTAACGCTGAGAGTATGGTAGTTGGGCCCGACGAGTCCTGGACTCGCCTGAGGACGCTAGCAATCGGAATAGCAAAGCGACGCGTTGACCTACTAATCGCACATCAGAAGAAAGAAAAACACGAAAGCAATACTCTGTCTGCAGCATGCCTTGCATGCATGCATGCACCAACCAAAGCGCTGCAATTTATATGCACGTTGTAAACTTGTACTCACTCTGGCCGGAAAAGGATGTCACAAAAATGGATGTATCCAGCATATGGATACATCCATTTTTCGTGATATCCTTTTCCGAACGAAGGGAGTAGCAAAAATATCATCAAGATAATATTAACATGAAAAGGGCAAAAAATACAATCTTTATCTCTCCATTCGACACCATTCCACTTGATCACCAGTGGCGAGCCCATGATTTGAACAGCGGGTATTCAAAATTTTGAAGGCTAAAGTTTTTTTATAGCCTTAAACCTTATATTGGCTGGGATTTATATTTCGGCTAATGGGATTGGAGAAGGAAAGTTGGATCTTGCAGGAGTAGGGAGAGATAGAACCAGGAGGTAGGCTAGCTAGTTCTTATTTGGGGCTGGATGGTTGAATATAACATCATTTTGTGCCATTTTTATGTCTTTTCATACTTGTATATAGCATATGCTATATGTATATAATTGTTTTGGGAAAATAATGGGTATTCAGTTGAATACCCTTGACTTGAACTCGGCCCGCCCCTGTTGATCACATGTTTCAGAATATAATAAATTGCCTAGACTCTTTCATCAGTTCGTACTTTTGTGATTGGATAGTGCGCTAAATTCAATATGGTATCAGAGTCAGAGGTTTTAAGTTTAAATCTTGGCCAACTCAGTATCAAAATAAATCCACGTCCTAGACTCATGAAGAAAAACCCCACCGTCATAGACGTCAGGGGAACTGTCAAGAATATAATATACTTCCTAACCCTTTTCATTAGTTCAGAATTTTGGTATAATTGCATAGTGCATCAATTTAATATGCATTGCAATGATGATGACATGTTTTAGGAAGCCGTTGTCATTGGAAGATTTTCTCCCAAAACCAAACTCTATAAATAACCCTCTTTATTGTCACCAATCGGAAGGCAAAAACTGCCGTTAGCCTAAAATATGCATTGCAACGATTACGACATTGTGATAACATAACATTATCTCGCCTGGATGAAGACATGAGCAATCAGGAAGAGATCTAGCAAATATATGTGCGAATGCAAAAGATGATGGCTCAACACGCGAACAACCTACAAGGTTCGCTATCTAAGATTCCTGCTTAGTGGTATGTTCTTGCCCATAATAGCTCCATTCTTCCAGAACATGTAAAATGCACCTTCTCAAGTTAGATTTGAGATGCTTGATGCTATGAGTCTGCTCACAGTTTCTTCACATAGAGTGGGCCTTTCTGGTACACGGCAAACTCTTTGACGAGTTCCGACGAAAAAGTTTTGCAAATTCTCAATCGAATGAGAATTAGCTTAGTTCTCATTCGCATGACGTCATCAGTTGCAAGTGGACTTACAACTGATTTAGACCATTTGATTTGCTTCGTGATTCATGCATCAGTTGCAAATCAACTTGCAAGTGTGATTTGATGACGTCATGTGAATGAGAATTAAGTTAATTCTCATTTGACTGAGTTGCAAGTGGACTTGGAACTACTCCGACCGTTTGGTTTGCTTCGTGATTCGTGTTAATCATGTGTTGCAACTTGACTTGCAACTGGATTAATAACGTCATGTGAATGAGAATTAAACTAATTCTCATGCTAGAGCGGGATTTTGCAAATAGCAACAACCCTCCAAAAAAGATATTGCGCCGCTAAATGAGCCTTTAACGTAAAACTGTATATATATTCATTTAGCAACAACATGCTATAACAACTATAGCTGAGCTATAACCCAGAAGCCCCAAATGGAGGCCGAGCTACATGTAGCTCGGTTTCCCAAACAAATTTGAATATGCATTTTTCTGTTTCAAAAAATTCGAAAAAATCCCTAAATGTAGATAAAGTCGAGATCTATCACTGTGTAAAGTTTCATGTCAAAATTCATTGTATTTTTACCGGGGGGAAAAAGACAAATACACATAATTAGATTGATGAATAGTGCACATTCTGAAAAATTCAAAATTTTGTCAGATTTGTCTTTTTTGTGTAGTCCAGAATAATAAGAATTTTTCCTTGAAACATTGCACAGTAGTAGATCTCGAATTTTCTACATCTAGGATTGTTTTCGAATTTTTTGAAACACAAAAATGTAGATTCAATTTTTTTGAAAACCGAGCTACATGTAGCTCAGCCTCCAAAACGCTGCGCTCAGCTATAACCGGGCTAAGGCCGGATATTTAAAACTATGCTAACAACCAACCCAACATGCGTCCTACCTCCAAATAGAAAAGGTTCTCGCCTTCTAGCCTTCCACATAAGTACATACCAATAGCCAGTCCACCACTCGAGTCTCACATTCTAGCTCTCCATACTTCGTAATTTGCAGTCGTGCTCGCATAGCACGCAACAATGCCACCATTAAACGGGAAGCAAAGGCACCTCTTTGTCATCCTCACCCTCACACTCGCCGCCGCCGCAGCGGCTTCGTCCGATGTTTCCTTCTATCCCTCTGCGGAGGCCGCCGCGGCGGCGCACTGCGGCGGCACGCTGTACCCGGAGCTGTGCCTGTCCACGCTCACCACCATTCCGGACCTCCACAAGAAGACCCTCCCGAGCGTCATCTGCGCCACCTGCAACCGCACGGAGGCCGAGGTCGCCACCATGTCTGCGAACTGCTCCGCCTACCTCCGGGAGAGGTCCCTCACCGCGCGCGACCGCCTGGCAGGCGTTCGCCACTGAGACTAGTCCAACAACGCTTAGCTCCAACCAGCTGCAATAGCAGACACTGTCGGTTTGATCCAACCATATCCATGGCATGTCAAATTGTCAATCCAATCAGTCCAAGAGCTAAATGCTCGATCTGCTGTACGAATTTATCGCTGCACGTGGTCCGGTCCTGCAGTGTAGGGCGAGTATCACGAAAATCAGCAAGTGACCAAGCTAGAGCTAGCTGCTTGGCTGAGAAGAGTAGAGTACAATAAATAGGGATGAAAACGGAGCGGATAAGGATGTAAAAGTCACAATTGTTTTCATATTTTCTCCAGAACCAGAACTACATAAACAAATATTGCCGGAAACAGATACAGATCGAATACAATGCGGACACAGAATAGAAAGTAGATACTTGCCGGAACCAAGAGTGAATAATGCAGGAAAACTCAAACAAACTACTCAAGTTTCAAAGATGAAATAAAATGTAAGGAGATGGCATATGATTATACCATAATATAGTGTGCATACATAATGAACGTTGGCAACACTTAAAATATCTACTATCGTCTATCGTCTCTAATAGAGCGCCACTAAAAGGAACGAGTCGAGAGGGACAAGATATGCGAATACATATAGGGTATAAACATTATCGTTTTTCCGTGGAAAAATCGGAAAGTTTCCGTTCTGTTTCATGCATCCCTACGCGTAATAGATACACTGTATCGAGTATTTGGCTACCATTGGCATGCAGCATGCACGCTTCCATGCTTCCGTGTGTCGGCAATGCCTTTTTCTGACCCAATGCAACTGGTGAACCGGGGCTTGAAGCTAGTACTGGCAAAATTTAATTGGCGTGGTCAGGTTCACCGTTTGCAGCGCCGTGCGACCCGTTCCAGATCAGGCACTTGCGAGCACGCGGCTGGCAATGACTGCCCGGTCGGCGCCGGTGGGCCATTATCGATGTCTGTCCACAGCACCTAGCTCTTGCTAGAATTTGTGCCCGTGATCCATCAGCTGGGAACGCGTCGGTGCGGTGGTCAGTCAGTGCAAGTGCAGCCCACAGGCCCACTCCGGTGGTGGCGGCCGAGAGGAGAGAGAGCGATCTTGCTGTCAAATTGATCCCTTAACCGGCTGGGTGCGTAGACGCCACCACAAATTCAGGAATCCTAGCTCACGTGTAGTGTGACCTCTATCCATCTATCACTGGCTGTCCCGTGTTTTTCGCGCATGGCTGCTTCGAGAGTGCAGAGCACAATGCTCCAACTAATCAAGCGTGTGTGTACCTCGTAAGTACTCCGTAGTACTGTACTTATCTCGTACTCTCTCAGTTCCAAATTAATTGACTTGTGTTTGTACAAAAATGAATGTATCTATACTTGTTTAGTATCTAGATACATCCATATTTGGACAAACCCAATTCAAGTAATTTGGACGGAGGGAGTAGTAAGGAAAACAGAATGACGCCGGCCTTGGAATAACTTTGTCAGATTGCACTTGTCCGAAGTTGGACGCCGCGCGTGATCTGTTGTCACCTAGTACTACGAACGTAGTACGTGGTAATTCCGAATCATCAGTACTAGTTTAGCCGTTCATTTTCACTAGAGATACAGTCAATGCATTCTGCGCCACGAATTTTAGAGCTGCTACTATTCCGTCTGGCCTAGTTTGTGCCCAATTTGTCTTTGTCGTCAGTATAGGAATAGGACACTTCTCAAGTTCTCATGGTGGAGTGGCCGCCCACAAGGGCCTGATTGCTGACTTGCGCATGGTCACACGCTAGCTACCGCTGCATGCATGTGAGGCCACGCTTTCACTTGTCCTCTCGGATCCTTTTGGCTACTCGCTCCGTTCTAAATTAGTTGACTTGAATTTGTCTAAATATGGATGTATCTGTACTTGTTTAGTGTCTAGATACATCCATGTTTTGACAAATGTGAGTCAAGTAATTTGGAACGGAGTGAGTAGATGTGAACTTGGCGCAGAAAGAGAATCCAGGAGCAGAAAGAGATGGCCTACTCAGCGGAAAGTCATTTTGGCTCAAAAATATATCTTAAAGATTCAAACAAATCGGAAAAAAAAATCAGTTTCAAAAAATGATGCATGTTCCAGTGATCTCGTTTTTTTCAAAATTTTCAAAAATATATTGAAACAAGCCATGCATGTTCTCAATGATATATATCTTACAAACGTGCAAAATCTGAATGCAAAATACAATACGTTTTGAGCTAGACGAATAAGAAAAAAAAGTTGAAAATTGAAACTACATACTGTTCGCTATACTTGTACATTTGTCGTTTTTGTGGAGTTCAAACCGTAAAGTATTTTGCATTCAGATTTTGCATGCTTGTAGAATATATAATTGAGAACATGCATGCTTGTTTTAAGATTCTTTTGAATCTTTTAAATATAATTTTTGACTTTTTGAAAAAGGCGTGATCACTCGATCTCGGGAGCACCAAATTTCCAATCCCCATTCACGACATGACTTAAAAATCTTAGTTATTTGTCAAGCAGCCAACTATCATCATCCCATCCCATCCACGCTCCATTATTTTTTTGGTAAAACAAGTAAATATTACGTGACCGAGATTTTCCTATAAAAAATCAAGCAAACTGGAAACAAGCAAGCTAGCATTAGAAATTTTCATTTGTCAACAAGCAGGTAAGGTAAACATTTTTTATGTTTTTGGGTGTTACCGTTACGTTGGTACTTACTTTGTTTCCAAATTTGTTGAAGCTACACTGTTGTCCTTTGGTCGAACCTAATTAGGTTTATTCAAGTCTACAAAAAAGTTTCAGTCTAAGTCTAAAATCTAAATCGACTGAGATTAAATCTCATTCAGTCGAGGAAAGTACAATTACAGTTTAAACAAGAGTGTACGTCGTTTCAGTTGTACTTTTCTGTCCACAAAAATGCAACTTAAAGGGTTGCACTTTCTGCAAAGAAAAGTGCAACCAGATGCGAGATACACTTTTCTAAATTGTGGTTACACTTTTCTTTGTTGTTGAGACTTAGCAAAACCATAAAAAAAAATCAACGTCTACAACATAAAATTAGTGTTTATTATATTCATCATAAATTATGTTCCGTAATGTCTATTAGATGATGTAGATATTAGCATTCGTTTCTATGGAAATGGGTAAACTTGATGAAGTTTAACAAGGACAAAGTTAGAACTTAAATTAAATTTATACACAAAGAATTACTGTATTATTTGGTAACTACGTGTACATGTCTAACAAATTCTTATACGTGGTAATGCTGCAGCGGTAGTGGGCAACAACTTCCTGGCTCGTGATCTGACCATTGAGAACTCTGCTGGCCCATCGAAGCACCAGGCAGTGGCACTCCGTGTCGGCGCCGACCTGTCAGCGTTCTACCGTTGCAGCTTCGTGGGCTACCAGGACACCCTGTACGTGCACTCCCTCCGCCAGTTCTTCCGCGAGTGCGACATCTACGGCACCATCGACTTCGTGTTCGGCAACGCCGCCGTGGTGCTCCAGAGCTGCAACCTCTACGCGCGGCGGCCCCTACCGAACCAGAGCAATATTTACACGGCGCAGGGCCGGACGGATCCGAACCAGAACACGGGCATCTCCATCCAGAAGTGCAAGGTGGCCGCCGCGTCGGACCTCGCAGCCGTGCAGTCCAGCTTTCGGACATACCTAGGCAGGCCATGGAAGCAGTACTCACGCACGGTGTACCTGCAGTCGGAGCTGGACAGCGTCGTCGACCCCGCTGGGTGGCTCGAGTGGGACGGCACCTTCGCGCTCGACACGCTCTATTACGGCGAGTACCAGAACACGGGGCCCGGAGCCGGCACGTCCAAGCGGGTGGCGTGGAAGGGTTACCGCGTGATCAGCAGCGCATCGGAGGCCAATACCTTCACGGTGGGATCGTTCATCGGCGGTGGCGTCTGGTTAGCCGGCACGTCCATCCCCTTCTCCTCCGGATTGTGATCGACTCATTCTGTAACGGCGAATTCTGAGCGCGCGTGATGGAAATAAACGAACGGCGCCCGGAAGTGGAAAGGCACCAGTTCTATCGTTTCGATGTTGATTCTTTTTGTTTTTGTACACCACCTATACGCTATTGGTTAATTCATACGTGCACCACATAGCATTGTGGATTGTACTGTTTGTGTAGTACGTAATTCTTATGGCCATGGATGAGTCTACAGTTTTCAGATTTTCCAGTGGGTTCCTCAGGGTTACTTCAATTCTTGCGTAGCTTATTTCTTTTGCATCGTGTTACAAAGTTGATGTTTTTTATATTTCAGTAATTATTGTTGGCCTCAAGAATGCCGAGTAGAAGTACCACTAGTGGAAAAAGGGGCTATAGTCCCGGTTGGTAAGGGGCTTTAGTCCTTTTTGTCCAACCGGGACTGCCAAACTGGGACTAAAGCCCCCTTTAGTCCTGGTTTGCCACGAACCGGGACTAAAGGCCCTCCACGTGGGCGGAGGCGATCGCGGCCGGCTGGAGACCTTTAGTCCCGGTTCGTGATATGTGCATTTTTGTTTTCTTTTCGATTAATTTTCAGGGTTTAGGGTTTAAAATATACATTGAAACTAACATACAACTATCTAATGCATTTAAATGCAACAACAAATGCGATCAAAATTGCAACTAAGGTAACTATTGATCCAACAGCATAATGATACCAAGCCTCTTTATTAATTGCATATTTTCTAATCTTTCTAATCTTCAAGCGCATTGCATCCATCTTGATCTTGTGATCATCAACGACATCGTGAAGATACAACTCCAATTTCATCTTCTCTTCTTCAATTGTTTTAAATTTTTCTTTCAAATCATTTTTTTTTGAACTAAATTTAACCTCTCCACAAGAGGGTCGGTTGGAATTTCCGTTTCACATACCTCCTAGATAAAAATATCTATGTCAAGTGTTGGTCGGCATAATTGTCATATAAACACGAAATTAAACAAATAGTTGTAAAAAATAATATACCACATCCGAATCATACACCGGACGAGGGTTGACGGGGACGGATATCAAACCATGGCACTATACATATAACAAACAATCATACAAGTAAGAAAATTATGCAAGTAATAACTATGCATCTAAATCATACCAGTAAGATTTTTTAAAAAATAAAAATAAAAACAAGAAGCTCACCAAGTTGGTGCCGGTGACGGGACGGCGCGGGCGAGCGGTGAGGACGGGGACATGACGGCACTAAAACCCACAAATCATACTTTCATTTGAGCTCAAATTGCATATAAAACAAATGAACTCCCTAACTTAGCCATTTCATCAAACACCTAGCTAGCACTAGAAAAATGAAATGAGCTAAACTAGTAATGAAATGAGCTAAATTAGCAACGCCGGAAGAAAGGATGAAGTTGCTAACCCTTGGATAGATGGTTGCCGCCAATCTTGACAAATGGTGGAGAAAAATGGGATAAAATTGAGCTCGGGAGAGTAAACCGAGGAGAAAAATGGAGAAGTTTCGAGCAGGAAAAATGAAGATGGCTCGGCGTGGAAGATGATATAGGGGAACCCTTTAGTCCCGGTTCGTCGCATGAACCGGTACTAAAGGTCCATCTTTAGTACCGGTTCGTGACACGAACCGGGACTAAAGGAGCTCGCGCTGGCCCCACCTCTACGGCTGCCTGCCGTGACCCTTAGTCCCGATTCGTATCACGAACAGATACTAAAGGTAGTGTTTGAACCGAGACTGGGCACGTGCGGCATCCTAGAAGTTGGAACCGGGACTAATGTTCACATTAGTCCGGGTTCCAATTTCGGTCGGGACTAAAGGTCCGAACGGAAGACCTGTTTTCTACTAGTGTACACGTTCTCTTGTCCGAATAGTGAAGTAGCTCTCGGACTCTCTTGTAGTGGTTACTACAAACCATACTTGTGATGGACCGCTTGGTTGCATCGGTTGGTATTAATATTCCACCTTTCATAATTCTTTCACGATTGGTTACTTTTTCGATAAAGGAAGTTCTATTGATTCAAAGCGCCGCATCAAAGTGATAATTGAAAGAGTTTGTACCACATAACGAGATGCACACTGCCAATTCTTAATTTTTTTAAAGCACGACATAAATTGGTCAAAAAGAACACAAGCACGGAGACAATCGGAGGGTTGTACCGTGATCAACACATGAGTAAACAAACTATATTGGAGAAGAAATCTTGTGATTTTAGTCGTTGTAGTAAGGACCATGTACGAGACCTTGTACGAGACCAATGCATACATGAGTAAACAAACTATATTGGAGAAGAAATCTTCTTTTATCAAAGCGCGAGTGGTGTGGTAGGGTTATCACGTGATCAACGGCGCGTCGGAGGCTAACACCTTCATGGTGCGGACAATCATAGTCGGTGACGTCGGACTAGCCGGCTTCCATCCCTTTCTCCACCGGGTTGTGACCGACTAATATTCTGGGAGTGATGACAATAATTAACGATGCTCATACTCAAAGGGAGAATAATGCTTCCCGTGTTTTTCTTTGTGCCCCCTCCCCAAGGACGCTAGAGGTTGGAAGGTGGAGGAATTTCACCAAGGACATACATTGCATGTGGGTCCTATCTTAGGTATGCCTACCAAAATTTTATATTTTTAATCTTCTCACAAGACAACTCCCATAAATACAAAGCTGGCCTATCAATTCGTGAGCACTGAAATTTGAGTAATCTATACACCCACAACTTAAACAAGTACAATAGTGGGCTTATAGCCCGTTTACGTGACACTTTTGCCTATGAGGAGAGAGACAAAGAAACGAGATGGAGTGGACTCTCATGCAACTATGCAAGAGCCAGCCTCTACACGTGCTCCTAGGCAAAAGCATTAAATACGAGGAGAGATAAAGACACAAAGGTGGGAAAATACTAACCTAATAGCCAACCTTATAGCCAACTCTATTGTATGAGCTAACTATAAGGCTAACTTTTGATGACATGGCATTTTCATATAACCGGCTATTGACTCTACTATTGAACTTGCTCTTACATGCTAGTCCTCCGTTTAGGGGTATTTGGGCCCAATACACCTAAACGGAGGGAGTATCAATATCTGTCAACTCCACATGATAGAATCATTAACTAGACTATGAAAACAAATATAGGTTCATTTAAAAGGCATGCTAGATATATGTAGAAAGCATAGACATGTGTGGATTCACATGGTGATTTAGTTGCGGGAATTGCTAAGAAATAGGATGCACCGGGACATCTTGGACCAAGCATCATATAGCATGTTTGCACTTTCTTTTTTGGTGTTTTAGATTACCTCACGTAAGTTGAAGAGGAGTTGTTCATGGCCACACTACGGGCAAGGAGAACAAAGAGTCTGAGTGTAGCTTCCAAAATTTTCAATTAAGTGAAGAAATTGCTTTATTATAAAGCGGGGCGAAAACCTATTTCGAGGAAGAAAACCCGACTCTGGTTGTTAGCTAGACCGCGGATCTAGGCCGCAGCCACCGACAACCACCACCACCCGCTACAAGCCGATGAAGATCCAGCTCCGTAGGCCCATCATCATATTGTAGAGACTATCCGCTAAGATGGGAATTGCCTCCCAAGGATGGTACAATTTTTGGAAAAAAGAGGCAGAAGCCGTGCTACTCTATTAGAAGGAGTACAAAGATCACAGTCAGAGAATTAAACAAGATATTTACATGGACATGACTTTGGCAGCCGCAACAACAAAGCCTATAAAAAACTATTCAGCTTACATATTCGTATACAATTTTAGATAGTGCTCTTTTCCTTACTGGCCTGTCTGATGTCAATTGAAACTAATTGCTTGTGAGAGCATAGAATTTCAAAAGCATGAGCATTCCTTTCTTTCCCAACGCCCCAATCTGGCATCACGAATATATGTATGAGTTTTAAACATCTTCACTCAAGTCATTTGCACGAGCAAAGTCGACATCGAGGTGCCAAATGACTCCGTCGCTAAGAGCTCTTGGGAGTCATCAGCATGGTATCCCCGGTGTATCTTTTATCCGTTGAGCGACAGCCCTCCACACGGGATCCCCGGACTGTTTGGCATATTCCCATGCATTACGCCACTGATCGCCATGTTGTTCTCAACTATTACAATTCTAGTAAACGAACGCCGGTAGGTCAAAGAGGTAGCGCACATCATGTAGTAGGTCAAAGAGGTAGTGCACATCACGTAGCTTCGAAGTGATATAACAGAAACCTGCCCTTAACACTCAAATGAAAGCCCTCACGACACTCTTTAACTGCAAGTGCTCCCGCTTATGGTAGTAGATAAACAGGTTCCCCTTACTTGTTCTCTCATCGCTCAGTTCCTCCTGGTATGTTGTAGTGAACTACTTTTTTTTTTTTTTTTGCATCTAGCTCGCTCCACCTATGTTCTAGCTAGCCTGATGCCACCAGTCTTAAAAAGAGTTTACATATTGATTAGGAGGGTTTAAGCTATGGAATTCAGACCACTAGGTGATAAAGTGCTAAACCCGTCTAGTGAAAATACATATAGCGAAGATATGGTCAACATCTTCGTTCTCCTGGCCTCAAAGCGTGCAAGTTTACCTGCAAGGCCAGACACAAAGGATCATTTTCATTTCGCGATTTTGAAGAAATAGGTTTTCGTCCCGCTATATTAATATAGTAACCACCCGATATAACTATGAGACCACTGCTGGGGCAAACAACACAAACACGCCCAAAAGGAAAGAAAGAGAAAAAAGAAGAGAAATGTGAGATCCTGGCTCAGGTCTTAACAGGATTGATAGAATACTCATATCAACAAGTTGCAACTTCTTTTCCGGAAGCTCATCTGGAAGGAACTCCGAGGTTAAGCGTGCTTGGCCCGGAACACTCCAAGGATGGGTGACCGACCGGGAACTGGTTCCCGGGTGCGCACGAGTGAGGACAAAGTGCGCAGAAAAGACTAGTGTGATCTGTGGGGCCAGTCTGGAGATCCTAGCGAGCTGCCAGGGGTGACAGGCCCGGCCCGGGGGTGGCCGGGGTGTTACAATTTGGTATCAGAGCCGACCTTCACGGCAAACGGGCGTGTGCGGGTCAGGGGCGCGGACATGTGGAGCATGTGCCGGCACTGGACGCACAGACGTGTACCAAGAGGGGAAGTTCCTGGACTGGGGGTTGACCGACGAGGGCGTCGGTCTTCTAAGGGGGAAGGATGTGAGATCCTGGCTCAGGGCTTAACAGGATTGATAGAATACTCATATCAACAAGTTGCAACTTCTTTTCCGGAAGCTCATCTGGAAGGAACTCCGAGGTTAAGCGTGCTTGGCCCGGAGCACTCCAAGGATGGGTGACCGACCGGGAACTGGTTCCCGGGTGCGCACGAGTGAGGACAAAGTGCGCAGAAAAGACTAGTGTTGATCTGTGGGACCAGTCTGGAGATCCTAGCGAGCTGCCAGGGGTGACAGGCCCGGCCCGGGGTGGCCGGGGTGTTACAAGAAAACAACGCCGACATCGGCGGATCAACGAAAACGAAAGTGACTCGCAACCGCCGCGTCCTCTCCAGCGTATTCCCACCACAATCCTAGCGCTCTAAATCGCCGCGTACCAAACATCACCTCCAAGAAGGAAAGCGACGATGACGACGCTGCTGTCCGGACTGGTCCTAGGTTTTCCCCGGTACGCTCCGAGGAGTGGGGAAGATGTACACCCGACGCCCTTCAAGAAGGAAGGGCGACACTCTAAAGCATCACCGCGTCGGTGCCAAAACGACAGGGATTTCTCCCGACCCCCAAAAAACCACATCCCGGACAATCTGTAGCGCTCCACCAATCTTGCCGCCCACCAACACACGCCACCTCGGTCTTGAGATCACCAACGCCATCTCACCATGGCAAACACTGCGAGGCCAGACTGAGAAGAGACAACCGTAGACAATGGGTGGCGGTACCACAACCACGCGGGAGGGAACAACCTCCACCTCCATAGGCGGTAGCCGACCGGACACAACAATAAGAGCACACCAGACCATTGGAGTCGGAGGGTGGCAGCAGCACGGCCACCTGGAGGACGTCCTCCACCGCCACCTGTGGGTGCCGACCGGACGCGGTAGTAAGGACACACCAGGCCAGGCAGGCCCGGCCGGGTCCCATGAGGACCCGTAAAGTCCTCGCCGCCACGCTGGTGCACATAGGCCACGCCGCCGCTACCCTCTTGACCGACACCATCGGTCCGGCTGAACCCAGACGAGTCCGCGAAGCTCCCATAGTCGCACTGCAGCAGGGTGGTGTCGTCTCCGCCACCATGTCAGGAGTTGTAGCTCGTAGTCAATCCGGAGGCAGCCAGGCCATGGCTGACCCGGCCTGACCTAGATTGGGCCCAAAAGGGCTCAGATCTAGGCTTGAGGGCCCGACCGAGCCCAAGCCGGCCACCACCACCACCAACGGTGGCGCCACCACCAAGTTCACCACCCGCACGGCCGCGAGTTGCCCCGCCGCCGCCTCGCCGGACCTCCGTCGCTTAGGAGCACCGCACGGTGCCGCGCCGCCCCGCACGTGGCCGCCACCGCGAGGGGAGAAGCAAGGAGCCGGCGCCGCCCGGGCCGAACCCGGCGCCGCACGCCGATGACGACCGCGGAGAAGAGGAGGAGGGAGAGCGTACTGGAGGTAGGCGGCGGCGACCGGTCGCCCGCGCGGGGGAAGACGCGGTCGCGAGAGCTCCTGTTTTTTTTTTTTTTTTTCATTTCGCGATTTTCATGCAACTTGATTATTTTTTTAGTAAATATCTGAGTACCATAGTTTAGTTTGGTAGGAAGACTTTGCAGTGTACATCCCAGATACAGTATAATCCCATACCACAACATCATATCGAGGATGATCAGCCAAATATCGACAAATTCAGAGACCGGTTCATGTGAGTGAATCCCAGAAATTGACGTAGCCATTTATTGTCGGAGATCGTCGTAGAGACCGGGTCAGAGACCTTATGACAAAGATATGTATCCGGAATCGGGATGGTAGAGGAGAAGGTGGAGCACGAGATGATTTTTCATAAATTAGCGGGTCCGACAGCAGAAACATACGGAGTTGTGCTGAGCACGGATGGGTGCAAATGGAGGGAGCAGGCGGACAAGAGACCATCTACTTCTGCTCGGCATTTTACAATACCAACAATGATTAGCGAAATTATAAATGCATCAACTATGCAGCAGGATGGGAAAGAGATATCACGAGTTGAAATACCCCGACCGCGAGAACCCATCGGAAAATCTGGAAACTGTAGCCGCGTCCATGATCTTAAGTTCATAACTCATAAGAATACAGGGCGAACAACAAGTAGAAGCCTCAATGGTAACATGACAGCCAGGCATGCTTGCACAGATTAACAAATGTTATTATTTAGGGCTCATTTGGTTGCAGGGGGAGAAACACCCAGGAAAATAATCCCGGCCGGGAATCTGAAGAACCAAGTGTAAAACTCCTAGGATTTCTGTTACCAAATGAGCCCTTAGTGGATGTTTACGACCATGCCCTGACAGCGAGTGGGACGTACGTACTCGATCATGCCGTCGATCAGTTGGGGTTGAGGTCCTGGAACAGGCGTCCCACTTTACCGCATCCTCGCCGCCCCTCCCGAAATCTTTCATGGCGTGCACAGTCGCGGCGCCGCCAGCCGGCCGCGTGGCCCTCGGTGCAGCGGCCGCGGGGCCCTTGGGGTTGGACCTGGTCCGCTTCGGCGCCTTGTAATGACTGAAGCTGGAGCCCACGCGTCCGAAATCGACGTCGTCGAGTGGCTGCAGCTGGCACGGGACCAGCACGACCGCCGCGGAGGATTCCTCCCTGCGGCGGCGGACGATCAAGCGGGCGCACGTACCTGGCGGCGCGGTCGACGTTGTCGAGGATCCGGGAGAGCGACGCGACGGCGGAGGCAGCGGAGGAGGAGCGGCGGAGGCTGCGGGGGCGCGCGAGCTTGAGGATCTCGAGGCGGTGCTTGGCGACGGCGATGCCCATGCAGCGGAGGAACTCGTGGTCGAAGTAGGCGGCGTCGCCGGCCACCAGCTCGTTGCGCGACAGCAGCAGCGCGTACTCGTGCACCAGTGACGGCTCCAGCTGCGCCGACGACAGCCACGCGTGCCAGTTCATGACGCCGCTCATCCCGCCGGGTTTCGCATGCCGCTCTGTGCGATCAAGGAGTTGATATCTGGCAGTGGTGAAACTGCACGGCGATCCCGGCCGTCCGTTTCTCTAACCCGGTCGTGCATGCTACGGCATGCATGGCACAGTTGGGAGCGCTCGTGACTTTTGTCACATTACTTACTTTTCAGCACATGGCAATGCAGTACTAGTCCCTAGTTAGTGTGGAGTAAAGAAACCCCTTTAAAGCACAAGCTGTCACACGAAAAACTGTCAAAACACGACTACAGTTCATGATAAACAACATTAAGAGCTGGCACTCTACACCGACTTGACATCCTAGTGGGCCGATCAAGCCGACGGACAATTCTCTCCTCCCCATTCTTTCTTCAAAAAGAGAGACACATCGATAGTAATGTGTGTGAGAGCTGGAACAATGACAATGCAATGCATTGGTTACGGGACGGCGACATGATGCATGCTAACTCAACTTGAGTGACCTATCAAGAGTGAAACAGTACATACTATGGATAGGATAGCCAAAATGCAGAATAATAGTGTAAAATACTGTCAAGAAAGGGCGCTCTGTATCTACAGATATTTGCATCTCATGTGCGCTCAATGCAAGAAAGGAAACGTGTCTATGAAAAAATGTAAAAAAAAAAAAGTTCATTCGTTAAACTATGGGGTGTTAGGAATAAACTTAGTGTCGTCATCTTATTAGTAAACGCCGAGTCTATCTCTCTCTCCAAAACAATGCCACCTTGGTAGAGAAGTGGTGTAGCTGGACAACAATATTGTAGTGTATAAGTTCACAACCATGGCAAATATGCACAACACAACCCTCTGAACTTGTAGTAAATTAAGGGGATATCTTCACCAACAAGTAAGAAGCATAGCCAATACAACAATATGCACAAGTAACACAAGTGATTTAAGTGAAAACCTTCTTAGAATGAGGGGTAAGAGCCGTGAGACCAACTAGCTAACTCATGTCCGCACAATGAACAAATACAATGTATATGAAAACACCATGAATCAGAACATCAACAACACAAGTTATGATGTGTCACCACCAACACCATCAATCACTCTTAACCAGATGAAACAAATAAATATGCAAACAGAGAATTATAGTTTCATCCTCTTAAATTTTTTCAAATTACTATTCCAAACCACAAGTTGCCTGCGGATTGTAGTGAGCCCTCAACAAACTCTCAAAAGTTTATATCAATCCGACAACATTTGAATTCTCAACAAGCAAACATATTTTACAAAGCACTTTAATCTACCACTCTAATCAGTTAATTATCACACCAACCGACAAAAAGGAAATGTTAAAAATTTGGAACTGACCTGCCAAGTTTGAAGCTAATTCAACCATGTTTGAGCCTCCAAAGAAGTTTGATGATAATTTCATAGTCTTTCCGATATGGAAGGTTGAATTCGGATTTCTAGCTGGACATGATGATACAAGAGGCATGTATATGTCATGTTTTTTTTTGAAATGGAGGTGTGCCCCGAGCCTCTGCATCCAAAGGATGCACACAGCCGAGTTTTATTAAAATGGAAAAGCAGTAAGCACTAGGCTTTACAAAGGAATACATCGATTAACCAGAAGAACCACCATTCAGGTAAAAACTCGCTACACCTACAAGTTTGATGAAGGGGGGTGGACCAATCGGAGCCGATGCTCTGACCTCGCGCACCTACGCACATCATCTAAAACCGGAGGCTTCAACCAGGCCGCCCAATAGCGCGCCGGAAGCACAAACCGGTCCAGCCGATCCTCAGCGAACGCCGCATGCGCGCACTCAGAAATCTCTGCCACCATCTTCCGCCATCCATCCTCAGGAGCGCAATGCGAAGACCTTGCAAGGCCTGCCGTCGGCACCGCCACGATGCCACAGCTCCACCATCCCGCGCGAGTCCATCATCATACGCTCGTCGCAGAGACCCCGGTTCGCCACGCCGCCGAGACTCGTCGTCGTCAACG